>CM049607.1:7568227-7933227 GCA_026979955.1 Megalurothrips usitatus
GGTAGTGGCGGTAGTAGTCGTGTTAGCGGCGGCAATATCCCTTCCCGTCCGTAAAACGGGGGAAAGGCGAGGCGCCGGCGCTGCAGGGGATCTGCAACCCCACGGCCGACGGGGGCAACCTCCAACCCGGCGAGAGACAACCTCCGACCCGTCGAGAGGCAGGAGAGACAACCTCCGACCCGAGGACATCCTCGGCCAGCAGCAACCCGGAGCCGACGGCCTAAGTACGATGCCCATCTTTATTCCATCCACCGCGCCGCCGGCGACGAACGCGACGGCAGCAGAGACTCGAATCGATGCGCCATTTCCGGTGGCGCTCTCCATTCGCCTCGGCCCCTCCGCCGGCGACGCCAACGCCCCGCCTCCCGCTGCTGCTGCTGCTGCTGCTGCTGCTGCTGCTGCTGCTGCCTCCTCCTCCTCCTCCTCCTCCTCCTGCTCCCCCCGCACCGGTTCCGCCCAGGACGACGACGATCCCCGCGCCGCTGTAATCCAATTGGCCGCGCGTACACGGAGCCCGCGAGCCGCGGCTGCCTCCAGCCCGCACGCCGTTGTGGCTCCGTCTCACTCACCCCTTACGGAACGCCCCGCGAGTGTGAGCGAGCGAGAGCTACGAAAGCACCGACCCACAGCGGCGGCGAGCCTAATGGGCATCCCGCAACGACTCATCAGGGGCAGCCGGCACCGGGACGGCGGGGGGGTCCCACCGCTGCGGGGCGATTCAGGACGCCGTCAGCTCGGACCTCTCTGTCGCTCCCTCACGGTGCACCACCCCGCGCCACGAGCGCGACCAGGGGCGCGAGCCACGGAAGCAGAGTGCAGCTCGGAGTCGGCGGCCGCTGCAGCAGGACAGAATCACGCCGTCGGCGGGTGTTGGCGGCGGCCACGCGGCCCCCGTCGGCCCCGGGGAGAGCGACGACGACGACGCCACACCGCGCCCGGCCTTGGCCGAGGCATGCGCTCGGCCCGCCCCGAAGTCCACGCGCTGCGCGCCGCGTGTGAGCGCCGTGTTTACCAGCGCTGGCCAGGCATTCCGGCGCACCGCACAGCTGCCTCCGAAGTGAAACAGCGCGCCTCCGTCTCTGTCACACTCGTGGGGCGCCCCGTTATAAAGCGACAGACAGAGAGAAAGAGAGAGAGAAAGAGAGAAAGAGAGAGAGAGAGAGAGAGAGAGAAAGAGAGAGAGAGAGAGAGAGAGAGAGAGAGAGAGAGAGAGAGAGAGAGAGAGACGTCCGAGTAGACACGGCTCGGAGCGGCCCCGCAGACGGACAGCGCGCGCCCGTCGCTTATCTCCCCAAGGACTCCTGCGAGACGCAGCAGCAGATGACGAAGGGGAGGAGGCAGACGGGGGCGGGGGGAGGGGGGGGGGGCTGCCGCGTCAGCAGCCGCCGCCGCCGCCGCCACCACCACCACCACCACCACCACCACCACCACCACCACCACCACCACCACCACCACTACCACTACCACCACCACGAACACCACCGACCCTCAGGCTCCTGTTTATCGACGGGGCGTTCTCGCAGTGCGTCGAACATTACGGACACGGGACACCTGCGAGGCGGCGGACGCGGCGGAAAATAGACCTAACTCCCCCCCCCCCCTCCTCTATCTCCCCATCCCCCCCCCCCCTCCGCGCCGTGTCTGTTCTGGAGAAGACGTCACACCGCAGGCGACGCGGCCCCCGCAGCTGCAGAGCGACACCCTTCGTCCCTCTGGCTCCCTCTGCCCCTCTCTCACACCCCACGAGTGCAGCACAGGCGGCAGTGCGAAAGTGGTGTCGGGAATCGGCCGGCCGGCCGTGCGAAACGACGACGATGAAGGCGCGTGGCGCGTCCGCGACGGCGCAGAGCTCAAACACGCCGCCACCGTCCCCAGAGGCCGCGGCCCCGGCGCCTCCGCACCGCCGTGCGCCGCCCCTCCAGATCCTGGGCGCGATATACCCAACCCCCGGCCGCACCGCACGCCCCCTCCCCTCCAATCTCAATTACAGACGGACGGCACAGCAGCTGACTCATCGGCGGCGAGTCACGCGAGTCAGAGAGACGAGACGCGACGCGGCGATGGGGAACCCGAGCGGGAGCGAAAGAGAAAGGACGCTACGCTATGAGGGCTCGCTCACTGTCTGCAGGGGGGCCCCGCGGCGGCAACGTCACGCGGGCACCGCCACCAGAGAACCCCGTCGAACCACATATATATACTGTACGACCCGACGACCCGCGACCCCGACCCCCCACGGCGCGGCGTCCCGACCCTGACCGCACCAGCACCCGAGGGGTCCACCACCGCTGCAGCAGGAGCAGGCGCCGCCGCCACCACCATCTCTGCCCGAGATGAACTGCCTTCCCCGCTGCCGCCGCTGCACTAGAACGCAGGGCGTGGCGTGGCGTGGCGTGGCCCCCGCGGCGGCTCGCCCCGTCCCGTACGGCGCCCTTGACCCGCTGCCGCCCGCCGCTCCGCACCACCACGCCTGCGCCTCCTGCGCCCGCTGCACCGCGCCGCCACGCTCCACTCGCTCGAGATGATATGATGATGCATCCTCGGAGATGTTTCCCAGCAGCCGGGCGGCGGCGGCGGCGGCGGCAGCGTTCCACGTCCTGCGCCCCCCTCCGTCTCCTCAAGGTCCACACACTCCCTACACAACAGGCCCATCATTGCCCTGCCGCTCTGACCGGCCGGGAGGCCGGCCTGCCCGCCTGACGCCGAGGAGAAAACACGGTCCACATTCCCCGACGGCGACGACGACGACGCGGGGGCCGGCTGCGGGGGTTCGAGTACCGCCAGCGCCCAAAACGCCGCCACCGCCTTTCGGGGGGGGGGGGGGGGGGGGGGGGTTCGGCCACGGCAGTATACAGCGGACGGAGGACGCGGGGCGTCCGAAACCGCGGCGGTGACCGCGACTGAGGGGGCAGGAAGTACGAGAGGAGGGGGGGGGGGGAGGGGGGCAGGCCACGGAGGACTCTGACCGCAGCAAGTAACCGCGCCGCGACCGGAGTGCAACAAGTGCCGACCGCCGGAGGGCCCAAGTAGTGGACGGCGCCCCCTCCCCCCCCCCCCCCTCCCACCTCAGCGCCCCACGGGGGGCCCCGCGGGGTGTCGTCGATGCGAGAAAGAAGAACAAGACGGCCGCGGCGCCGCCGCCCGGTCGTCACGGACCGGCGCTCAGCGGCCAGAGGAGGGGACCCCGAGGAACGGGGCCTCCTCCGCCGCCTCCGCCGCCGGGACGGGGGGCGGGCCGAAAAGACAACGGAACACCCTCGCGGCGGGGCCGTTCGTTGACCGTGACCACCTCCAGCACCTCGGTGCGGAGCCCGCCGCCGCCACCGCTAGGAGCTGACGACACAGTCACTCGTGTTCACTGTCGCGCCTCGCTGCAGCTCGTTACCCAGTACACCGGCACCGTCGCCGAGGTCCCCGACGTGCGTCGCCGGCGGCGGCATCGCTTCTCGGCCGCCTCGTTCGTTGCGTAAGCAGGCAGGCAGGCAGGCAGGCAGGCAGGCAGGCAGGCAGGCAGGCAGAGGAGGCGCAGGTAAGCATGGGGGACAGGGAAGCAATCAACGGGCGTCGCAGCGCGGCGCGGCGCGCGGGCGGGCGGAGGCGATGGAGGACAGGCGTACGGAGAGAGGCACCCGGTCGACCGGCCGGCCGTCGAGAGGCAGCGCGGGGCGGCCGCGGTGGAGGGCGCCGCCAACGGGAAGGGGCACACCGCCGCCGTCGCCGACCCGGAGCGCCGCCAGACGCAGCCGCGGCCCAGGGCGGCCAGGTGGCCGCGCCTCGCGCCTCTCGCACTGCTTGTCGGCGGTAATGACGCCGCCTGCCCCCATTTCCCGCCTAATGCCCACGACGAGCGCGGCGGGTCCCCACGACCCGCGCCCAATGAGCGTGCACCCGGCGGAGCCACACACACACACAGCACGCCAGCAGGACGTTCACGCAGCCACCAGGACGACGACGACGACGACGACGACGACATTCGCGATCAGAAGAAAAGACAAAGAGCACACGGTCCGGTGCGCGAGCCGCACACGGGGAAAGAGCGAGAAGGGAGAGACGGAGAGGTGCAGGGGGGGGGGGGGGGGCACGGCGTGCGCGAGTCGCACCGTTCGCTATCGACCGGGCCGCGCCCGGAGCCGTTGCCGGAGCCGCTGCTGCCGCCGGGGCCTCCCCGCCCCACCGCTGCGCCGGAGCTGGACCACCGCCGCACCACGCATCTCGGCGGCCGGAGCCGGTGCCCGCGCCACCGCCGCTACCCCCACCGCCACCGCCACCGCCACCGCCACCGCCGCTGCTGCGGCTGCTGCTGCACCGACCAGGGGCGATGACACTTGGGTGCAACGGACGGCCAACAAGGGGGCGGAACAAGAGGTGCGGGGGGGCGGCGGGGGGGGGGGGGGGGGGCGCAGGGGGCGGAGGCGGCGACGAACAGCAGCAGCAGGAGGGGCGAAGGGCGCCGGCAGCAGTAGGCAAGAGGCCCCCGTCAACAAAAGGGCGTGGCCGCCGCGGCCAACAAATCTCTCCCCCCCCCCCTTTTCCCTCGCACCCTGCTGAGCCCCGCGGGGCGACGCGTGCGGCGTGCGGTGGCAGCCCGACAACAGGCAACGGCGCTCACACGGGGGGGCAGCCGACGCGAAATGGCCCTTCTGTCGCCGGCAGGCAGGCAGCGCGGCTCGAACCCGGGACCGTTGCCGTCGCCGCCGCCGCCGCCGCCACTCTACCACAGGGCCTGCGACGCGCTCCAACAGAACCACCAGCGGGAGGAGGGCTTGACCGGAAACCGCCGGCACGCAGCGCCCCGCCACTCCACGCAGCCAGCCAAGCCAGGCAGGAAGCTAGGTCCGATTCGTATGCAAGAGAGGTCAAGACCGAAGGGGGCAGGAGGGAGGGGGGAGGGCACATCGTGGCTGGAAGGGGAGGGGGGGGGGTGGAGAGGAAGGAGGGGGAGGGGGGAAGTGCCATGCAGCTTACGGACAACGACCCGCATTCAGAAGCAATGGCGGCGGCAGAACCACCACGTCATTTGGGGCCCCTCTCTGCGCGCGAAACGGACGGACAGACAGACAGACAGACGTACAGGCAGACAGACGACTCTGTAGCTGCTCGTCGGAGGCTCGTCTCCATCTGGGACGGCGCGGCAGGGGGAGATAGGGAGGGACGCGAGGCCCCGCAGCTACTACTGGGCCCTTGCCGGACAAATATATTAATCGCCACAAAAACGGGCGGGACAGGCAATCTGCTCGCACTTATGACTGGGTTTCGAACACCCTATTTTTTTCGTCTCTTTTTTTATTTTTCGCATTTTCTTCTTGCGCTGCGTCTCTACGTACGCCCGCGACCCGTCCCCGCTCTCATGCACGACAGCCCGGCCACCCGTCCGCGATACCACCACCGCATCAGCGGGGCTAACAAAAAATACAAGCGAAGATGTGCACGCGGCACGTCGCCGGCGTTAGGAACACTCTCTGCTCCTGTCACCCGCGCACCACGTGAACGGCGAGAGAGACAGACAACAGGAGTCTTACCGCCTCGGGGGGGGGGGGGGGGGGTGCACGAGGGGGCGTGGGCAGGAGGGGGCGGGGGCAGGAGGGAAAACCGCGTGAACAGGCACTCCTGGCATCCGCGGCACGCCAACGCGCCTGTAACTCTCACCTGACCAGGGCAAGCCCTTACCGACCACGCCCCGCGCGTCTGCGTGTGTGTGTGTAAGAGAGACGGACGGCACGCGTGTTGGTATTTACTCCTGGTCAAAACCACGTTACACAAACACACACGAAAACGCACGAATAAATGAAGCTCAGCGCCATCAAAGGGTGGATTTTCTGCCATGCCCGGCTCGAGCGCGCGCGCGCGTGGCGTGAACGGCCGAACACAACACACACAGACACACACAAGGAAAACTTTTGCATATTTACATGACGTGATGGGCCTCCCCACCTCCCTCTCACACTCCACCGCCGCGGGGGCCCCAAAAAGGGCGGAGGCGCGTCGGCAACCGCAGCGCGGCGCGTCCGCCCTCCAAAACGGTAGATTTATTAAACACCAGACCCCCCCCCCCCTTATCCCTCTTTCCCCTTCTCCCCCCGCCGGGGCCCGCCCATGCTGAAATACACGGGCCCAACCAGGCGCGCGCGCACACACACACACACAGTCAGAGAGAAGAGCCCAGGCTCAAAAATTTTTACGACCATAGCCGCCAATTTTATACTTGAGCGGGAGGAGGAGGAGGGGCGGCAGGAGAGGTATGGAGAAGGGGAGGAGTGGCAGCCGGGCGCACAGAGCGAGAATACATTTGGGACCCCCACTCCCACTCCCCTCCCGTCTCCTGGATTGGAGCGGCGGGGAAGGGCCGCCAGAGCCGCCATCAGTCGGCATGTGCTGCGTATGAAGGGAAGAGACGCACACACACACACACACACACACGTATGCATGAGGAATAAACAGAAAAAAAAAACACCGAAACAAAAAATCTGAAGAGTTGCGGCTCGTCTCCGCGAGTGACGCCGGCGCGTCGCAACGGTGGTGGTGGTGGTGGTGGTGGTGGTGGTGGTGTTTGTGAAGGGTTCACACCACCAGACCAGAGCGTCTTCACCGAGCGAACGCCAAAAGTGAAAACTAAAATGGCCCTGTAGGGTTTCCCCACCCATAGGGCCTCGCCACCCATAGGGCCCCGCCACCCATAGGGCATCGCTTCACGACCGCCCACCGCCACAGCCCTGCAGTGCGCTGCCGCACTCCACCGGGATCGTGCGCCGCACGTTGCGAAACGCCGCAGCCGCCCCGCGGCCCCCGCGAAGGGTCCGCGCTCGGTGTTCTGCACAAGGCTCTCTATCTCCATCTTTCCCTCTCCCTATGCTCTGCCATTCGCGAATAGAGACCAGGCAGCCGCCTGCCGCCGCTACACACCCGCTAAATTGCGCGAGCGCCCCAGGCGCGCATAAGAAAAAAATAGCGACCTCAAACTACCTGCTTTGGAGCAGCGGTCATCGGAGGCCAAATTACAGTCCGCAGCGATATTTCATCATCGCGAAGCAGATCTCCGACCTTTGCCACACTGCGGAAAATAAAAACTTTTTCGGGAAAACTCGAAACGCTCGTTGGGGAAAGTCTGAATCACTCTTTCTGAAAGTTTCCGACCTTCACGGTTTTACCGAAGGGTCCAATGGCATTTTAAGGACAAGGACCTTCAGAGGGAAAATTCTAAATTTGTTTCTATTCGGAGTTACAGTAGTAACAAACTGTTCTATCCATAAAATTTCTGCTGTCGCTTTTCGGAACTGTGGAATACTTTTGTAAACCAATTTTGAAAACAAATTTGCATCACAAATTGGTTGAATTTTTGATACACGTTTCTTACGTTGCAGGTCACCCACCTATCTGGTAGCAGCGCGACAATCCGACAAACAATTTAACCAATCAATAGAGCACCTAAAACGAAACGGTCCAACCGCATCCATCCGCACGCCATAATTTATGGAGCATTTCCCGCACCGACAGACATGGGGTGGCAGCAACCCATAATGAATGAATGATCCAAAACCAGATTAACGGTCACATTTATTTACGACTTCGTTTCCACAGAAACCCTCTCTGCTCACTTCCTGGAGCCGTATAACTGCCATCGATAAAGACCCTCACCGAAAGCCTTGCCGGGCTCGCGGCGCACACTAAAGCGAATACATAAGAATATCGGCGCAGAGCCGTGGTCGATGCGTCAGAACAACGAGGCCCTATAATTTTTCCTTCGTATTTTAACGTATGCGAAAGCGCTTTGTATGTGTGAAAGAGAGGGACAGAGAAAGGGACGGGGGAAGACTGATAGGAAGGGGCTGAAAGAGGCGAGCGCAGGGCGGAGGAGATGGTTACGTATGGGCCCCCTATCTATAGCCGACATTCTGAAGCGCTAGAACAAGCGCGGCACACTTCAGACTCCCCACTCCCAGCGGCAGCAGCGACCTCACCCAATGTTGTGGTGCACACCTAACGGGGACAGCCGAACGCCAAAAATAAGACGAGAGATAAAAATATTTTTAACGATGGGAACGGCATTAACCTCGAGAGTGAGAGAGAGACGGCAGGTACACGCGAGAGGAGAGAGGGAAGAGAGAAAGAGATGCTAGTGGGCCAAGGGCTGCGCGCCCTGCTGGTTCGTTTATAGGGAAGGGAGGGACGGGGCGTCGTAAACCGAACGGGTTAAAAGCAGTACCAGGCACGCACACACCGTTAAGACTCGGACGTGCTTCTGCCGACTGCCTGCCTACCTGGCCGACCCAGTGCGCAAAGAAGAAGCGCAAAGAAGAAAAATCCACGCCGAGAGCGGAAAAGGTCGTGCGAAATAAAAGTACATTAAAATATACATCCAATAGAATACGGACATTTTATTTCATGACTGCTAGTGGATAAGGAATTTCGCAAAATCCCCCGAAATTTCGAAACAGTTCCTTGCAGTGTGCGGGGCCGGTGCGGGTCGCGCCGTCCAGGCAAAGGGACACGTTTGCGCCTCCCAACGGGACTTACGCCCTGGAGGGGCGGGGCGCGGCGGTCCGCACGACACCGCCTCCGCCCAGCTGACAAAAAGAGGTAAGACAGGGCCGGACAACAACAACAAGAAAACCTCGCAACGCGCTTACTGTTGTTGTTGCTGCAGCAGAGGCCCCGTATCTCCCGGCTCAGGCCGCTGCAGTATAGCCCCACGCCATAAAGGGGGGGGGGGGGAGCTTTGCACCTCCTGCGATGCAACTCACAATGCACATCAAGCGCACAATACCATCAGCGCGTGTGCACAGCACAAAGCCCATTCGGCATAAAGCGTTTAAATTTTTTTAATTTTCACGAAATTCCCCTGCTCCGGGTGGTGAGGTGGTGAGCAACATTTTTCACCTGGAAATGGTCGGCACCGGCAGCAAACACACAGGTTCATGTCAACACAAACACAGAGAGGGCTTCTGTTTCTTCGTTTCTCTCTCTCTCTCTCGCTTCCCTCTCTTCCTCGGCCCGGATTCAATGAGCAGCTTGTGAGAACGCATTAGAGCAACATCCAGAGTGAGAGAGAGGAGCATACCTCAAGGAGTTAGCGGCGCCCCGCTAAACACCGACCCTGACCCTTCTCTGCGGCTTCCCATGAGCACCGAGGCAGCCATAGGCAGCCATAGGCCTTCCAACATCGCCGTCAAAAACTCGTTCGAACTTTACGGTTCTCCCGCTGCACCCTTCTCGGCTGCTGCATGATCGTGTCAGCGGTTCTTCTACAGGAGAGGACTGTCCAACAGGATACCTCACCGAGAATGTCAGATGATTCAGATCATAAAGAGCTCCAAGAGGTAGTTTCAAAAACTCGACCTATTCAGGATTGGAGACTAAAATTGGCCACAGCTTGATCCCAGGATTCCGAAAATGGCGTAACATGACACCCTTCCGACAGAAAATGCCGAATATATGAGTTGAGGTGACCACGGTGAGGCCTGCCACTACCATTCTCATCCCTCAGAAAACTTCACCAAAATTACACCAATCTTCGGCCAACCCTGGTCTCGAATCTTAAATGAGATATCCGGTTATCTACAGAGACTCTTAACGCACGTCATCTTACAAAATTGGCTGACGATCATGACCCCCAGTGCCCTCAGGTTCAGAAGGACTGGACTGCTACGTCCGCCGAAACTAGAAATGCCCCGGCGCTGGCTTTATCGCCGCGTCGCGCTATCAGGAGGAGGTGCCGAGGTGTTATTGTCCGTAAGGAGGCCATCGCCAGAACAAGTCGGCCACGGCGAAGAACGCAGGCCCGCAGAGGCGCAAGAAAGGCGTCAGCCAGTATCGTGACCGGATGCAGGCCCAACCAGAGGCGGCGTAACTCGAGCGCGCGGCCACCATTCCAGGACATTTGCGGAGCACGGGGGTCGCAAAAACGCAGAGGCTTGCCAGCTGAAGGAAGTGCGGCAGAACCGCGAGGAAAACTGTTGACTTTACTCACACAGGACGGTCAAGGATCGCACGGACGTCGGGATTGCCTCAGTCCCTTTCTAATTGCTTCTCCCTTGCACTCACACACACACATCCGAACGCGGCCGCGGCGGAATCAGCACTTACCACCTGAAACACGAGGAGAGAAAGTGTATGAGTACATGAGCAGTGAAGCGGCAGAGAAACAAAAGGCCTTGTGTGGGGCGAAGCTGTGCAAAAACGAGCCCAGGAGCTCCTGGACACAGGTGTACGTAACCCCCTCCCCGACACACACATGCATGCATACATATTAGCCGGTAACGGCACTCCCATGCTAATTGTGGTAGTGTAAGAGGTGCGAGATATGGGTGCCTCAAGGCAGCCAGTCCTTTCCAGAACGGGCCGCAATTTCGCACACAAACCAAACGGATGAACAAGGATGGCAATCGCAAAACGCCAAGTTGGATGTTGCCTAGAAGGAGAGAGAAAGAAGGGGGAGGGGGGGACAACATCTCGATAGCCCGACCAGCAGAGTCGGTACAGACCCTCCACCAGATTGGGGCGTCCCTAGGCAAGCCGATAACGGCCGTACACACGGTTGGAGACATCCGCTCGTACCCTGCAGACTTTCCGTGAGTCGACACCCTGAACACTTCACAAACTGAATGTGCCGCGCTGCATATGCCCGAAACTGTATAGTAACAAATATCTGCTTTGTAATACGAACTCTTTGTGCAATACGTTCGTCTGAAGTCTTTAAGACGAACAAAATTGTCGTGAAAGCCAGATTTCGTGCTTCTAATACGGTGGTACAAAGCAGCCCGCATGCTGCAACCTCCGAGTGCTGCAGAGAGTGATGCCGAATTCCACGGCGCACCGGAGAAACGACGCGGACAGTGAAACTCGGGGGAGGCAGGCCCGCTGACAAGGAGAGCCCGGCATCAGAGCAGAACAAGACCACATGCCGAGCGCCACTTGCCCGCGACTGCGCTTCCCGACACCCTCAGAACTTGATCTCGAATATTCCATTTCTGCTATCTTCCTGCAGGATTTTCGGTTCTAACGCTCTGCACGAATGTACACTACCGGCAGAAGAGGTAAAAAATCACCCCATTTGTGAACGGCCCCTTACGCCCAACCGCTCCCATAAAACACAAACACCACGCCGCCCCACACCACTTTAACACCCCGTTCTTCTAGCCCGGCGCCGCCGTTGTACAGCCGTACCCAACAAAACGCCCTCTGTACCACCGACGGCAGGCGAGCCAAGGCTTCCACAGTCCAGCTTCTATCCAGACTGTACCTCAGCTTCCTGGAACTCCAGCCGCCTATAACACAGAGGGGTGGGGGGATAGACGAGATAGAAGCGAGCCCGCCGCGTTCTATCCGAGCGGGGCCGCCACCGTATAAAGGCACATTCACGACCCGACGGCCATTTACATTCAAAACCGAACCGCGCAACACAAAGCGCGGGCATTAGCACAAGCGACGGTCAGCAGCTCGGGTTCAAATACCAACAGAATTATTTTTTTGGTATGAGCAACTCTGTGAGGTATCATTATGGAAGCTGGTGAGAATTGAACTGGACATCGTCGGGAACACGAGGGTTTGCCACTCTCGCAGCGAAACTTCATATTCCACAGACACAATCGCTTTGCCCTCCGGGGGTTTCCAACCCCCTCACTAACGGAGGGGGAACACAGTGCGAGGTACACACACAGTACAGTACACACAGCGCCAAGGAAAAGGAGGGTAATCTCCCGCATCTAAACAACCATTCAGGGGGGTTGGGGGGGGGGGGGGGCGCCGCTACACGGCGGACGCCACTCGAGAGGCACACCACAGGGCCCGGTCGCACCTAACTCGCTCTGTCAGAGGAGAGAGAGAGAGAGAGAGAGAGAGAGGGCGGGGGAGGAGGGGAGAGACGGAGGAGCGCTAGAGTAGAGGGCGAACGAATTCGTCCAAAATGGAAGCCACTTGATTAGGGCATATCCTCCACACGGGGACCCCCCGCAGCGAGATATAATAAGAAACACAAGGCGCCACCGGGGCGGAACGGGCCGCGCGGGGCCGCGGGGGGCGTGGCAAGGTCACGTGATCAGAGCACATTGTGCATCACCGACCGCAGGGAGGAGGAGGAGGTCATCCCGGACGAAGGCCCATTCCGAACGCTTGCTGTCGTGGTGCCGTCTCCGTCGCACTCATGGGGCGCTCCATAAGAGAGCGGCAGAGAGGACCAGTGTACGGAATCAGCCCGCAGGAGATGACACCCGCGACGTTTATGCAGTGGTGGTCCCCACACCGATGCCCCCCCCCCCCCCACACACCACGTGCAGAGCACATCGTAGTCAGCCGCGGCGGCCAGGCACCACCACAGTACTACGTACTACCGAGAACCCCCCCCCCCCCCCCCTTAGCAGCGCGCTAGGACCAATCGACACCGCGAACGAGCCTCAAAAATAAAACAAATACTGCAGAGCGAAGAGATAGAGAGGGAAGGGTGGGGGGTATGGTAGAAAGAGAGAGGAGGCATGGCAGGGGCTTCATGAGCGAGAGACCACCATCAGGCGATCCAGCAGCAGCAGCGGCGGCAGCGGCGGCGGCAGCGCAGCCAGCCCAGCGAGGCCCGGCCCTGCTGCCCTCCACGCCGCCGCTGCCGCCGCGGCTCGGCGCGGGCTTCGCCTTTTCCAGCGTTGCCGCTCCTCGCTCCACAAGCCACACCGCGCCGCCGCGGCCCGCCACGCCACGCCCCGCCACGCCGCGGTCCGGTCGCCGGCCGGCCGGCAGCTCCCTCCCTCCCCCTCTGCCACGCCACGCCACGCCGGGAGCGGCAGGACAAGACACGCACAAGTCAACACACGGACGGCGCAAACGCCGCCGCCGCCGCCGATCCAGTTCAATCGAAATACTGGAAGCCTTCATGCGCCTCCCGCCCCCTGTGGGCCCCGCACATGAAAGAGAAGACGCCTCCTTCCCAGACCGACGCCGCTGCAAAGCACATGTACGGTCCAACTCCACTCGTTGCACACTCCTTCAGTCCCCTTTCGCGACAACGAATCGTCTCCAAATTTGGATATTATACTTACGTGCCTCGAAACGAACCCGAACAGGCCACGGAGAAATTGGAGGGGAGGGGAGGAGGTGGAGGAGGGGAGGGGAGGAGGAGGGGAGGGGAGGAGGTGGACAGTACAGTGGGAGAGGCTCATCCGCCGGAGAACGTGACTAGTTGACGACTCCCCTCCTCCCCCTCCAAAGCCACGTGGCCTCTCCCACACCTCACCCCCCCTTTTCACACACACACACACACACACACACACACACACACACGTAAAAAGTTGCGTGCCGTTTGGACGATGAACTGCGCACACGGCAGCAAACTAATGGTTCGAAGTCGAGCGGTGCGGCGTCGACACCGCCAGGCGGGGGCGCTGCGCAGCGCCGTCTCACTCGCACCGCCACGGCCCCGGCCCACGCGTGCGACAGAGACAGGGCTACGAGTGCAGCGCGGCGCAGTCAATGGGAGACGTCAGACTGCGTCAGACACGCCACACGGCCGCTGCCTCACCCCGCCGCCCCACGGCACGCCACCAGATGCGCTACAACACGGGTTTTTGGGCGGGAAAAGAAAAAGACGGACGGCGGGCGAGAAAGAGGGAGAGAGAACGGATTGCTTCGGACGAAGGATAAGAACGAATTAGGAAGGGCACTCGACGCCGCGGCAAAAATACGACCGACAAGAACAGTTTCGGAGTATGCAGACCCCATTCTCATACGAAAGCATGGCAAGAAACGATGGACGTGCGATCACCCAGTCACTTTTCCTGATCACCGGCCGACGACCCCCCGCGAGCCGCCGAGCCGCGCTCGGGTGCCACCGCTGCGTTCAATTCGCCAGCGCCAAGGCTCCGCTGGCGCCACCGAGCGCCCCGCACACTCTCGGAGACGACATTTTCTGGGCCGATACCGTTGTAGTTTTGGTTTCGGATTCACGGCGCGAACACTTTCCGCCCCTTGCCGGCGCCACACGCGCAGCGCAGCGTGGAAGCAGCCCACCCCACGTTCATCCGCCCGCCGCCGCCGTTTCCAGCGTGCCCTCCAACGTGTCACTCCGGAGCTGAGTCACCCGGGCAGCGAGGCGTGACTGCCCTTCCAGCAGCGGGGCAGCGCACCGGAGAGGATCCCTCACGGCAAGAGGATCCTCCTCCCGAGCCAGAGGTTCAGAGGGGATCCTCCGCCCCCAGCCAAAGGGGATCCTCCCCCCCCCCCCCCCCCCCCCCCCCCCCCCCCGGCCCAAAGCGCGGATCCTCCCGAGCCAAAGAGGATCCGCTCGAGCCAAAGGGGATCCTCCTCTCGAGCCAAAGGGGATCCTCCCCCCCCCCCTGAGCTAAAGGGAATCCTCCCTCCCCCTGAGCTAAAGGGGATCATCCTCCCCCCTGAGCCAAAGGGGATCCTCCCTCGAGCCCCCCCCCCCCCCTGAGCCAAAGGGGATCCCCCCCCCTGACCCAAAGAGGATCCTCCCCCCCTGAGCAAAAGGGGAACCTCCCCTGAGCCAAAGGGGATCCCCCCCTGAGCCAAAGGGGATCCCCCCCTGAGCCAAAGGGGACCCTCCCCCCGCCCCCTGAGCCAAAGGGGATCACATAACTCACAGAACTGCTCTTAGCGCGATCAGCACCGTTGCACTGCACTGCCACGCATTGCGGAGGCGGCCGTGACCCCGGCCGGCCGGCGCAGGCAGGACTGGGACGAGGAGTCCCGGAGCAGGTTGCCATGTACGAACGGGACGGGTCCCGCTTGTCGCAGGTCAGGGCGGAGGGTCGGCGCGAGGCTAGGACACGCCGGCCGGCACGAGGCTAGCCTAGGCCAGCCCAGACCGGTCCGCCCGCCTACGGTCTAGGCTAGGCCAGGTCGTTACCGCGCGCCGGCCATGTGACCGGTCAACTCGCAGCGGCTCAACGGAAACGGTCCACAAAAAGAAACAGAAGGGGAGACAGAAACCAAAGGAGACAGAAAGAGAAAGACAGAGACTGAAGGAGACAGGCTACAGGAGAGACTGTCTCCTCCAGCGAGAGTACACAAAGAGAGGCGACTCCTACAGTTTATCACTCCTCACTTTTACGTCAAGATCGAGCGCATACGCAAACGCCTTCTCGCGTGGAAAAGTTCCACACAACAGACGTCTTCCCTTCGTAATGAATACAAACCAGGGCACTCCAAGCGTGTCCCCATTACCCGGCGGACTAGGAAACCCTCTCAACAGTATATAATATACCTCGAGCGATGTACATGACTTGCTTCCCCCCCCCCCCCCCTCACAATTCTCCTTTCTCTCTCTTCCTCCACTCGCCCCCCCGCCCCTCTCCATCTTTTTTTCCCCGCAGCGAAGAGCATTCCATCAACGTCTTCGGTCAGTTCACCACCGCCGACTTAAAGCCACGCTCGCTGTACGACCTGTGTAATTAACATTGACACTCACGCGCACTCTGTCAAGAAAAAATGAAGAGTTTAGGAAAAAAAATTGAGAAAAACTTGAGCTTCAAACGTCGAAAAATACTTGAACTCGCGCAAACACGCGCTGCCGCCCTGTAATCAGCCGCACCCAAAGGAGTTTCGCGCCGCCGCTGTCAGCAGTTTGTGACAGGTACGTCTTTTTACTTTCCTAAAAAAAGACAACTTTTTTTTTACAGGTGTAGCAGCACACGGTGGACGTAGCGTTGCGGGGCTTCAAGGGACGTCGTTAATATGCCCGGGGCAACAGCGACGGGCAAGACATTTTGGGCACCTTAATACGTCACCTCTTACCTCCACCCACACATGCTAATGACCGGCATTACAGTACACACACACACACACACACACACGGAGAGGAGCGACTCCGCGTATGTGCTACGTACGTGCAGTAATCACAAAGACCCTCCTGAAAACGCGCACAAGCGCATCGCAGCCGAAGGCCAACATAATCAAATCAAGCTCGTCTATGTTTTTAGTTTTTTTCCTTAGTTTATTTATATTTTTTCTGTCAGCCTACGGGGCCCCGCGTCCAACTGGTGGCCCTGGGAGGGGCGCGCGCGCCGAGCCTCCCCTAGCTGAAGGGCCCTTCAGCACGCCGCTTGTGCCACAAGGGCCCCCCTCCGCGCCGCCCTGTAAACAACCCTTCCGGCGGCCACTTCTAAGTCCCCCCCCCCCCCCCCCATGCCCTTTCAAACCATGTTTTTTTTTTAAATATTAAAACGTTCGAAGAACGCGCCCATTACACATATTGGGGACGTAACCGCACGCGAGTGTCAAGTACTCCAGTTCGAGAACTCGCTCTCAATTGGGTGAGAGAGACGCTCGTGACAGCGCAACGGGAGACTCCTCCACTCCCCTTCCCCCTCTCTCTTTTTCTCTCCCTCTCCCCCTCTTCCTCCGCCTCCCTCCCTCTCCCCCCCCCCCCCCTGTCCGCGCTCCTGTCAAAATTACTCCGCGTCTGACACCGAGCGGCGGCAGCAGCAGGAGGGGGACACGTGTGACAGGCGCGCGCGGCCGACACGAACGCGTTTCAAATCATTTACAAGGCGGCGCGGCAAACATCTCTCTCTCTCTCTCTCTCTCTCTCTCTCTCTCTCTACACCGCCCCCGCTATCCATCCTCTATCCGTCCGCTATCTATCTCATCTATCTACACATCAAACCGGGCCGCTTTGCGATAAACTCCACCGCCGCAGCGCGTCCAAGAGTCGTCATTTTTACGCCCCTCCCAAACAGCATCCCGACAGCTCCGATCCGTCCGCATCCGTCTCGCTCACTCACACAACGGAGAACGGTAAGAGCGACAAGGACAGACGGAGGCCTTATCAAGCAGTCGTTCCTCTCGGGTCCTCCGCAGCGACGGCGTGGACACATAAAACCCTGCAGAACTGCCGCGTACCGCTATTAATAGAAGAGGAATCAACCGAGAGACAGAGAGAGGGAGACAGGCAGAGAGAGAGAGAGAGAGAGAGAGAGAGAGAGAGAGAGAGAGAGAGCACCGCCAGGTGAGGATGAAAAATTAAACCGCAACGCGTGAGGAAAAACTTATTGGCGAGTGTGAAAGACATCCGAGCGTCCCTGGTCTGTCTGTCTCCCCCTCTGTATGTCTCCCTCTCTCTCTTTCGGCCCCGTCATATCTCTGCCTCGTAAACACACACACACACACAAACCGCCGGCATTCTCTCTGCCCGACAGCGCGCGTTGTCCGGCACGCTCGTCTTCTGCATCGGTCGGGTGTCAGGCAGAGCCGCAGCACCGAGCGACACACACTGCCCGACACATTTTTCATACCCCGCGTGGGCACACCGCACTGAAAGGCGAAACGGGGGGAGGGGGCGGGGGAGGGAGAGAGAGACAGACGGACGGAAGAGAGAGAGAGAGAGAGAGAGAGAGAGAGAGAGAGAGAGAGAGAGAGAGAGAGAGAGGGCGCTGGCAGCCTCCAGCGCGGCTCAACGACCGGATTCGCACGCCGGCGAGAACAAAGCTGAGCTGTCCAGCGGGGGAGCCACGGGCAGACATGGGCAGAGAGGAGCCACGGGCCCAGCGGGCAGATAACGCGGGCAAGAGAGAGAGAGAGAGAGAGAGAGAGAGAGAGAGAGAGAGAGAGAGAGAGAGCGAAGCGAAGCGAGCCGAGAGAGAGAGAGAGAGAGAGAGAGAGAGAGAGAGAGAGAGAGGGGGGGGGGGGGGAGCGAGAGGAAGGGAGGGATGCGATGACTGGGCAGGCCGAAGCGAAGCGAGCCGAGAGCATCATATTGAGCTCACCGACACCCACCGTCCGCGTACAGCGCCAAGGGCACACGGAAAATATTACGTAGACATGACGATGATGATGATGATGATGATAAATTTAATAAAACCCGGCGCGGCGGGCGCAACGTACACAGCGCGCTAATTTCGAATTCGGAAGAAACGCAGTCGGCGCCCTCTCTCTCTCTCTCTGGCGGCAGGCTTCGTCGGAAATGCCTGCGTACACGCACTTCGACACTTTGCTTTGTGCGTGCCGCGTGCGCCGTGCGTGCGTGCGCGGCGCCTCATCCTCATATGCATACGGCGATGGAGCGCCAGCCGAGGCGCCAACACTCAAAAGGGAGCGGCCACTTCACCCGCAATACACGACACCTCGTAGAGCCCTCACCGTCGGAGGAAAAAAAAATCTTCCACTTCCATAAAAGTATTCATAAAGATTTGAGCTAATTCAAAATTGTCAAAAATGTTCGCCGTTATTGGAACCCCCGCAAAGCATTTGTCGCGGTGTTAAATAATAAAATCAATTTCTTTGGCCCGACACTAATTCTTTTCCGTGTCTTATTTTTGCCCCCCCCCCCTCCCTCCCCCGGCCTTGAAGTTGTGTTACTGGTCCTGCGGAACGAGATCCAGAACGGAAGCGACGCCTTCCAGGAACGTCATGCGATGCGCAGCACTTGCGCGGCACCGCCTTGCCGATGTCCGTCCGTCGGGAGGCCCACAGCGGCGGCAGCGGCGCGTAAGGTAAACACTTGCCGGGGCTGCTTTACAACGCACGGCCAGTGTGATGCGTGAGTAAACACACCGACGATCCCCCCGGGCCGGGCGGACGCCGCGCCGCCGGTTAGCGTCCAGCCAGCGGTGGCGGTGGTGCCGGCAGAGCGATTCTCAACGCCAAGTCTCCTCCAACCTCTTCCTCCCCCCGGTCTCTTCTGGAGCACCCCACGAGCACGGCAGAGGCGCTACCGGAATAGCCATGTTCGGCATCACCCGGCAGAGCGCCCTCCCGCAGCGCAACGCGGCAGAGGCCGCCGCCGCCGGCACCACCACCACCACCACCACCACCACCACCACCACCACCACCACCACCACCACCCCGCTGGCTAGGCCGCCCCCCAAATCCTTGCGCCTCTTTTACAACCCTTCGGCAAAAGTTGTTGAGCACGCCAGGGCGGGGCTGTGCGGGGCGGAGCTAGGCACCGGCGGCCGTAAAACTCAGTCGGACAGCCGCCCAGCCCCGCCCCGCCGCTGTCGCGTTATGACTCAACTCCAAAGCGAATAGGCGTAGCAGCGGCAGCAGCAGTCTAGAAGGTCACCGACCCCGAGCCGCCGCTGCCGCCGAGAATGGCAGGGGAAAGGGGGCAAAAGCGTGGCCCGCCGCCGCGCCGTTCAACCCGACCGACAGACTATGAGAAATTCGGCCAAGCGAGCCGGTGGCGCGAGTCGTGACCCCCCCCCCCCCCCGTCTCACACACACACACACACATACTCCCCTCTCACTCCCTCCCTCCAGGCCGGTCATGGGTCAACGGGCTGTACGGCAAGGGTGTGGCATGGCGCGGAGCGGCGCGTCCCAGACAGAGGCGGAACACGACACCACCCTCTCTCCCTCTCTCTCCCTCCCCCTCTGGGGCCTCGCACCCCCCCCCCCCTCCTCCATCTCTCCCCACGGTAACGAACAAGCGCGTCAAATTACTCGAGGGGTGAATTCCATTCCACAGGCCGAGCGAGGCAGCGACTCCCGAGGCGCACACACCCCGCACCCCGCGCTCGAGCGCCGGGCCAGGTGCAGCCCTCGAGGGCCGGGCCACATTCCGCCGCCGCCGGCCCTTTCGGCGGACCCCCGAGGACGACGAGAAGGGCAGGGCAGAGTGGGTCAGGGCGGGGGAGCGCGGGGCAGGGCAGGGGCGGGGCCCCCGGGAGAGGCGGCCTGCGGCCTCCGTGTCCAGGAGAGACAGGACAGGCCCCGGGAGACGCAACGCCGGCCGGGCCAGAGGGGCCCAGCCGTTCGGCGCACGCTCGTCCCTTGTCTCTGCCCTCCACTCCTGCCTTCTCGTGCTCTCTCGCTCTCTCTCCCTCGCTCCCGCTGTTTCTCACTCTCGGCCCGTCCCAGTCCGTCCCTGCCCTGCTCGGTGCGGAGTATTGACCCCAACCTTGTTACCGCCGCTGCCATCACTGCACGGCGAAAAGGGGGGGGGGGGGGGAAGGGAGGGAGGGGGAAGGGAGGGAGAGAAAGGGGGGGGGAGGAGGAAGGGGGGGGGGTTGGAATTCGGAAACCGTCCAGCACGGCCACAGACACGGGGCACCGCGGCGTGCACATGCAACGGCAAGAGTGACAAGTAGTCGTTACATGCGATGAGAGCGGCGCGGGAGCAGACCGCGAGTGTAGACCAGCGAGTGCGAGTAGAGTTGTAGTATAAAGAAGAGACGGGCGGGGCGGGAGAGGGCGGCCCAGCAGCGAAGAGTAGTGCGAAAACGGGCAGCAGGGCGGCGCTGCGCCGCAGTGCCGGGTCTGCGGAGACAAAGAACGGATTGGGCCGGGCCGTGCCGGGCTGGCTGGCGGGCGGGTGGGAGTGCGGGTTGGGGGTGGTGGTGGCGGCGGCGGCGGTGGCGGGCGGGGCAGCACCGCGCAGTGCGGCCAGCCCTCCGCCCTCCGCCCCGGAAGTGCAACCACACCCACCGACGCCCAAGAGAGGGGCGCGAATTTCGTCTCAAATAAAACACGTTGCGAGGACAAGGCATCGCGACAGAGAGAAACAAACCGCGCACCGAAGTGGCAGGGAGAGAGAGAGAAAGAAGGAGAGAGAGCGAGAGAGAGAGGAGAGAGAGAGAAGAGAGAGAGAGAGAGAGAGCGAGAGAGCGAGAGAGAGAGAGATAGGAGCTAGCTCGCGGGGGTAGCAGGAACAAAGACTTTTGCACCCGGTCGAGGGAAGGGGGGGAGGCACGGGGGCGGGTACGAAACTCGGCCGAGGGGTTGCAGAATCGATTAAATTGATTACATCAGCCGGCCAGCAATGCGAAACGGGGGACACCGATATCGAAAACGGATCACACGGTATCATGGAAAAACGGGCCAGAAAAATGTCAGAAGAAAAAGTATCCGGTAATCAGGTTTGAAAATTGCAAAAAAGAAAATTTGACATATCCTGCAAAACGCGATTCTCGACGAATATCGCAATTACTTCACAGGCCACTCCAGGGGATACTGGATATCGTATTTCGGGATTTTTGAAAATTCTGACAATTATTGAAAATGCACTGCCCGGCGAGCGCGAAATGGTGTGTCTGGCTGGAGCGGCATGGACGGCGGGGCGAACAGGAGCAGAGAAGGACGCCGTCGGCTGCCGTCGACCCGCCAGCCCCACCCCAGCCGGCCTCCGGCTGCCTGCACGGCAACCTCCGTGCACGCCGGCTCCACCCGGCCCAGCCGGCTCCGGGGGCCCTAACCCCAAAAAGACGCCCAGCCGGTCCAAAAAAAATTAAAAAAAAACTCAAACACTCACCCGAGTAATCCTTGGGAAAAGTCCTGAGGGCGAGATAAAATCCCGACCGTATCCCCCCGCTGAGCGGGAAAGCGAGCGATGCACTGGGAGGAGCGAAGACCGCGCCGCCTAGCCTAGAGCACACGAGTGGCAGGGACGCGCGCCGCTGCCGTGACCGAAGGGAAACAAATTCGCCCGCACTCTGAATGGAAGGCCGGTCCGAAATACCCACGCAGGGTTCCTCGGTTCGCGCACTGGCCGGGCGTTCACTGGTTCACAAGGTTAGGAACCCGTGCGACCGATACAAGACACTTTTACACACGGGTGCTCCCCTCGGACTGGCACAGGTCGGCTCGGCTCGGCTCGGCTCCAACGCTACGGAGTGCTGTCGACTGCGACTGGCGCGCGCTCTGCCTCCCGCACTGCACTTGACAAAACCGAACCGTCGAAACGCCGGCTGCTCCCCGCACCGCACCGCACCCCCTGCCTCCTGCCCCGCCCTCCTCTCCCTCCACGCGCCGAGCCGGCTCTCCGACCAATCAGAACACGCCTCGGCAAGCGGACGCCGGCATGGCTACCAACTCACGTTTGGGAAATTCGAAAACTGAAACCATCCCCACCGGAAACCAGAATTCTGAGTGCGTTTGCAAGTTTCGCAGATCTCCGCTACCTACTGAAAGCGAGTGGTGTAAATTTGTGAGATAGGGTACGCGTTGATACTCACCCACCGCGTACGACGTGTACACACTCGTCGATACTCCATACGAAGTGTTCCCGTAGACGCGGGGTATCCACTTAGTGCAATTAGTCCGGGCGGGGTATCAACGAGTACGAGATAACGATAATTGGGATTTTTAATTATTTTCTCACATTTAGTAAAAAAAACTAGGAGTATTTCCAGGTTTGGGTTCTCGGGTTGCCTTCAGCGATAAGAAAGATCTCATATGACAACTTTTTATTAAACATGCAAAGCATGGTGATAACATCTTACACTGATCTTTTATAAAATCAGGTGAACAAACATCACAACGGTAACATTACCGGGAACATTCACAACATTCATAAAAGATGAAAAAGGCAAAAGAACACAACAACTAATTTGCACATACATTAGGAAAAAAAGGCATTTAAAGCAAAAACAACTCAACAACGTAGATCAGAAGTCCATCATGAATGGACTCTAGGGACAGTTCATAAAGCTTACAGCTAACATCAAAATAAAATTTGACTAAGTTTATAAATTAATAAACCACAAAATGAGCAAAAATCATGTTTCTAGACCTACGGAATGTGAAAAAAATCGAAGTTCACTTTGGATTGTGCTATCTTATGGTAATTAACTTTAAAGACACATTGGCAGTCACATTAACATTTGTGGGCATCACTCTAGTCTTCATTTGTTGCAAAGTCTTTAACATCCAGCATCATAAAACATGGCAGACTTGAAATACACTTGATGGGAAGACAAATCTAGGCCAACAACTCAACGCTCTTGCAGAGTTAACAGATCTAGATAGTCTGAGCGTCTCTTGGGTGCAAGTTGATACACAAAATTAGATTACATTATAAATTCTTTTGGAAAAAACATTGCACAATGTTAGAGACATTTCACACATAAATAGTTATCAAACACTTGTGGAATGTGTTTTATAAAAGCATTGTAGAGGTACTGCAAACTTTTGGAAATGTTGACGGTGGTAACACTATGAAAATGGCAAGAATAAATTAAAATTAAAATTTACAGGTGATTGGTGATGTATTTTACAATATGATTACCACCAAAAATTATCACTGTGAAGTTGTATCCCTGATGAATTTCCCTATCATTGTGCTGAAAATCACAAAGTTCATACAAGACAAACATTACACTTAAGTACCTTAAAAGCTCTGTAAAGTATTGAGACTTAAGAATACTGTCTTTTGCCTAATGAAGAGAGCAATTACAATCACATTTCTGTATAGAATGTTGGTCTGGCAATTCCTAAAAGACGAAATACACTGGGCATCAAGTAAGTTGTATTAAAACCAACCAAAACAGATGTGATAAATTTGTAGCTCAGCTCGACAATGTTTTTTTGGTGATTATGAACAGAGTAGCATTGTTTCTTGATGTCACTAGCATTCAACCTTAGGAGTGCACAGACAGTTGCATATGAAGCCCATTTACACCATGCTCTCGTAGCTAAGATGCAACTCAATCCAATCACAGTTCGTAGGACACCCAAACCTGAAATGTCAGACAAGACACATTAGAAAAAATGCAAACTGTAATAGTTGAAATTGAAAAGTACATATATTCAAAAAACAAAACCACATCTCACCCATCATTTCGAAAGATGGCCACAAAATTGCATAAGGAGGAGACAGAGTGGGCTCCCTCATAATTCCAAGTTGGTAGTTTGTCCATGAGCCGATGTGAACTCCTGCCGTTACACTCAAAACCATAGCAGTATCTCCCCTTTAAGCATAAAAAAGAAACAGTAAACAAGGTGAAGGAGATAAAACAAAATTTCCTGGCATCAGAACCTCAGTGAATTAAACAGTTTTACCTTGTTGGTGTCCAACGATCACCACGGCGTGGATAAAATACCACCAAGAAAATGGACACGCACAAAAGTATAAAGGGTGACCACCTCCATGTCAGAAGAGTATGATCTAAATGGTCAACCAGAGGAATCAAAGGAATCAGCAAGCCTATGGACAAACCTAGACCTGCTACTATATCCTGTGAAGAAAGGAATGTATTAAATGAAAGTTGGTTTAAAATCTAGACTCCATTCCGAAAAAGATTACTTACCAAGACAGAATGCATGCCCAAATAAACCCGACTAACACATATCAATGTGCACCACAAAAATGCTATGGTTATTCCCAAAGCAGCAGAATACTGCATTTGAAAAAAAGAGGAAACATAAATAAAACACATCTATTCCTTTCATGATTTGAAGTACATTATGTGTTGACTTGCCTGATAACGATCCATGGTATAAAGGAGGACGGAAAACGGTATTGACACAGCAACCATAGCATGAGTCGAAGGCATGCCATATTCAAGTGCCCACTTCTTTTGCAAACGTATGGCAGGGTATCCTGGGCGCGGCCAACACACTAAATCTTTAATACCTTGTCCTGGAAGGCAGAGAGAAAAATAAATTGTTATTTTGCAGCGGTAGGCACAGTGGCAACACTGAAGGAGATATGCAAATTGACTTTAATGCAGATGTAATTTTTGCAGTTGAATGGACTATGATTCAACCGTAGCGTAGAACATTTTAATATTTACCAATATACATATTGATGCACCACACAAGTACCATTCGTCTACCAACAGCACCATCAATGTTCCAAAACCAAAATGGAATAAATGTAGCATAAAACAATTCATCTCCAAGTGCTGTACCAAGGGTAAACAAGTAGAACCAAAATTTCTTGTTCACTTTATAGCCACTGGTTTCAGCATCCACATCAGATGAGAAAGTGTCCTCAGTGTCACTGTCTTCTTCACTAGCAACGCTAGGAGTCGGTGGTTCCTGGTCATCTACATTTTTCTGAATGTTGCGTTTGTGGACAGTGCTGTTGGTTCCATTCACTTTTTCCGGTGAAACTTGAGATTCAGTTCGTGAGGACTTAGTTGTCGGCAGCCTTTCCACACCAAAGTAGCTTTGAACATCAGCAACCAGTGCAGGATCTTTCAGATGTTCTATGACAGTTTTTAAGGTGCCCATGTTGCTTACGGGGTAATAATCTGAAATGCAACATAAACAGTTTTCAATAGTATTCACATCATATGAAAGGAATAAGTTTCAAAATCATATGACACTTCAATGCTTAATTATGTGGAATTCGCTGAAGAGAGCAAAAAACAAAACAAAAAAAGGACTTGACCCTACCCTTAACCCCTTCAATTATACCAATTTAACAAAACACTTTCAATTAGACGGCTCGAATCTGAGAATTTCACGCAACCCAATGTTATTCAAACACAGTTTCTCTCACCTAGTACAATAGAAAATCAACGCAAAGGGGTTCAAAACCGTAATTTTAAGCAAATAGCAGACAAACTCTAGGACAGCGCCATTGCGGATTTGGCCCCGACTGCTACGCTCCTATCGGGCGTCTGCTGACTCAGGACTTCAGCGCCGCAAAGCCCGCGCTAAATTTGTTTTGCTCGAGTCTCAATTCTCTGTTCGCGTCCACAGACGTGCGACTAGCTTTCTCTTTCCTACGGCTCGAAGGACTGGTACTTCGACTTTTCTCGTGTTCCTGCTCAGAGGACGCGGCGGAGTACCTTTTTAAGCCCCGGCAACCACAGGTGTCAGGTGTCACTGTTGTGGCCGCGCCAGGTGTGCGGAGGCGCAGGTGGGCGCCTATCGGCCGTGCTCATGTCACATCCGTCCGTGCCATGAGTGCCATGCCAGTTCGGCATTGGGATGAAAGATTCCAATCTACCCCGCGCCGCACCGCGACCAGTGGGGGCCTGAGCGAACTGTTCCGCTGTTCGCAGTCGCCGGAGTGGTCATTGACGGGTCGACAGTAGTTGACAGTGTTGTACTAATGTCCGCCCACTCAGCTCGACAACATCGGACAATATCTCCGGCCTGCGAGGCCCACAGCCACAGCCCGAGGACAAAGGTGAAAGATGCACAGCACAGGGACATTCTATAATAATGTACGTCTTTATTTTAAATTTACATTATTGGTTTTAAAATCACATAACAATATATGATGGCTAAAGGTATTTGATGAGTTAAAACAAAATAAACATTTAGCCACAATTTCAGAAATTGATTTTGACACAAACGTAGGCATTATAAACTTGAAAACCTGTCATGCAATTTTAGCATGCAATAAATATATATATTTGTATGAATATTAAGGATAAGAAGTTTTAAACAATGTATCTCACAAGAGATATTTTAGTCCTAGCTATAAAACCAGATATGACACAGGTCAGGAACAACAGCACACACCAAAACAGTTACAGAAATGTAATGCATAAAAGCAAGGACAGAGACGAACTCCCAAGAAGCCACAGAAAAGTGTGTAAATTATCCCCTTACCAAACACATGGATAATGTAAAAAAGACCATTTTAAAATTCACCTTTCACATAAGCAGGCTCACATCGGCTGAAACTGAGTCAGGGCATCATACAAAATCCATCAAACTTACAAGACAGAAAACAAACCTCCATGCAAATATAACAGAACAGATACCTATGACAAGACATGGATGTTTGTTGTAGAAATGCAATGTAAAAATAATATTGATGGGAATTAAAAGCCCAATAAAATGAAAACCAGAAACAAAATTACAGCCAGAGGTGGTGTGACCAAACAAATGACTTTCACATGACAGTGGCTACTGACTTGATCTGCTTCCAGAACGTCAATACAGTGCTTGTGCTTATATTCAATTTCTGAGATCACTTCATGAATGATAAGCTTCACCTAACATACAAATCATTTATAAGTAATATTACATAGTTAACATACTATCAGTCTGGAGATGACAGTTCTCAAATAGTTTATCTCAAATCATGCAAGAAAAAAAAAAGAAAAAAAGGTTAAAAACAAATCAAATAAAAACTGGAAGATAACAATCAACTTTGAGAAATGTACACTTGTCTGAGAAAATTTCACAACCAGGAACTTAAAAGCCGAGACTGGCAGAGGTCTTTCCACAATTCAGAGTTCATGTATGGAATGACATATACAAACATAACACAGCCCACAAGCACTATGATCATTGGAGACTTTCTTGACACAACACAATTACCATGCTTTGGATCAAAATAATCAAAGGCATTAGACTATCGATATAACAGGTGTTTCACACACACACACATAAAAAAAAAAAAGATTTTGGGAAAACATGTAACACAATGGAAACACAAACCAACAAAAATTAAATAATTTGCATGAAGTTATAACACCAATCTGAGAACTACTTTGCTATGAGTATGACAACACACCTCAGGGAATTATTTTTGCTTGGAACTATATCACAATCACGAATGAAAACATAATACAGGATTCTGACCCATCTGTACATTGTTTGACATGCAAAAGCATATTGTGCAAATACTATTTGACTAGCAAGGATTTATCTATACATAAATACGTATTTTCTATGTACAAACAATCTGTACAAAATTGGAAAACAGAAAATGATACACACAACATTCTTTCTCAATAAATTGTTTTTCTTTTAATTACAACTGTCAAAGATGTTGAAGACATTTGGGTCTTTGACCTGTGAAAGGAACACATAACTGCTCTATACAACATAAAAAAACCTATGCCACTTACTGCAACTATACAATGAAACATTAAATCCAGCCAGAATGACTAAATAAACGCAGTAAAAGTGAGGAAGCTCAAAACCTTTTAAAATTCAGATCCGAGAGATATAGGCTTCACTCTCGAGATTATTATCACACCACGCTTAATTCATCAACTATTCATTTCTCAGACATTATTACATATCTTCACAGTACATAAGGTCTCAAGAAGATTTTGGTCATTTATATTGGTACTGAAAGGCCTCCGGCATATTTGCAATGCAAAATGACTAATTTGTCAACATTGTAGTTGAGCTCAAATCGTAGTCAAACTATTCCTTCGTTATCAAAGGACTGGACTAGTGTACATGGAAGTCTTGGTCTTTGATAAAAACACTAAAGTTCAATCATCTAAGTGGAAACCATATCACCCAACATTGGTTTGACTTCATTTCAAAACTGCTTCCTAGGCAATTGGTGGGTCATCCTCAAGATCACCACCGACAAGCGCAGTGTCATAATGCCTAATGCGGGGTTGCCTCAAGCGCTGCCACAAACCATAGCGACGAGCTAAGACAACCAGGGCAGCAACACCAATGAAGAACAGAGGAACAAGGATTCCAGCAGCAATTGAAGCAGCTGCAAAATACAGAAATAAAAACAATGTAACATGACAGCCTACATCTAGAAACAATTTTTAAAATACATGTAGCTTAACAGTGATTAATTTTAGTCACATCAGATTTAATGGAGACCTGAAAGGTATCCTTAGCAATACTTACGCGATGATTTTGAGTCTGAATTAACCTGTGCTGGCGTTGGCAAAGGGTTGACTTTCACAGGTAAACAATATCCTTCCTCATTTCTTTGGTGGTTCCTGAGGCAGACACATATGCCATCTTTCTCTCCACCCTGAGTTACTTGTTTCTGGACTACGCATGATTCTCCAGTCCAGCATTCATTCAATTCGGTTGAAAAGCAGCGCCGTTCTATGGGCAAAAAGAAAAAAGACAGAGTGATTAAAGGCATTGCCAGCACTTGAAGGGCTAGAACTCTTGCGCTTAAATTAATAATAAATAGCAACAGCTAATATACAGAGTTGGATAATTTTCATGATATTATGATTATCTCAACTAATATAATTTGCGCCTCATCCAGAAAATCTCCAATCCAAGTCCAGGTATGCACTGAAAGTACTGGTAGCAAACAGCTTTCAAACAGATATCGCAGTTCGTTAATGCATTAGAATCTGACAATGGAACCTGAACATACAATTGACACTAACCTCACCGACACATAGAAAAAAAAATCAACTTCAGGCAGACAGCCACAGATAGATAAAGCGAGCAAGCTGTCGTGGACTTACCAGTGACCTCACACTTGACCAAGCACGCAAGGGTGACGAAGAGTACGGATAAACACACAAATCTATTGTGACAATTCATTTTGATTTGACACCGCTCCTTCGACTGATTCAATCTGTAGGATGACAAGAAACTTTACATTACGCCCCGATGTCAACAACAGGCTGAAACGGGCCGATAACAAGTGGCGACAGTGAGCCTCGTTGGACACAATGCCAACTCAAAAGCTTCCTGACTTCAATTCCCAATCATCCAGCCGCCACAGAGATAAATTTCTAATTTGTCGATAAAATTTCGTCACAACAGTAACAGTTCGTCGCCCATTCTCCTCAACCTAACCTACAACAACTGATGGATGAAAAATTTACACGGGCGGTTATATTACTTAGCGCACCCCAGTTCTCCAACGCCACTACACCTTGCCTTTCTGCTTTTACACAACAAACGAAGAGGTTATGTAATGGTGGATTGGTTTTTCCATCATTACACTCTTTGGTTCTTAAATTCGAGTTATCTCCAGTGACAGCTCCTTGTCGTATCACCAAATGGCTCAGGGACACGTTCAGAGGGTGAAGCTGCTCTATAAAACCATTCTGAAACTCCATAGAGGCTTACCAGCAGAATTACAAGCCATAGGGAATTCTTACACAAGAGATGAGTTCAAGAGGCACAAAAAGTGCAACACCGACGAAGCAGCGGTGTTCATGAATGAGTGGACTGTAAGTGATACCTTGGTCTATTTCTGCATTCGCTCATCTTCGCATATCAGCGAGAGCTGCCTGTTGCCTGCTCCTCTGAATGGGTTAACGGCTTTACCTTTTGGTATACTCTTTAAGACTATCTTTCATATGTCTCCTACTTTTATGCTTTTATCTTTGCTTTGTTGCAGAAATATGCCATTGATCTCTCTGAGCAGTTAGGTTTGAGAGGTCCAAAGACGGGACGAGACATTGGAGAACATTTAGATGAAAGTGCTCTTGAGCAGCTACGAGATGAGCAGATAGCTCAGTTATATGAGCTACATCTGGCGGCAACTGCGCCTCCAAAAAAAGACTAATAGTTGATTGTTCATCTCGCACTGTGTGCTAATCGTAAGAGTTCATCATCATGCCACTTGTGTACTGTTTCTTTTACGCTTTATTATGAAAGACGTGAGAGGTATTTTGTGTAGATAATCATCAGTTATTTTCAGTTCCACTGCTCATATAAGTACAATGAAATGTAAACTGCTTTTTCTGTGTATTGACCATCATTGATGTATTCAGTGCTCTTATGTTCATTGAAGAATACATTGTCCTGTAGATAATATTGTTGTTTCCACCATGTGTCTTCAATATTTTTAAGCTTCGTGTGTATGATTACTTGCTGAAGTAATGTATGAACAAATTGTCATGTCTTAATGTATTGCCGAAAGGCTCCCAAGGAACTTACCAATTGATAAGAGGACGAGAAAAGAACTTGCATTTTTATTTGCTGCCTCTTTTTATCTTTTTCATTCTTTTTAATTATCTTGAAAAAAATATCAGGAACAAAACTGTACAGAATTCATACATATATACAAAGCATGGTACATTGATTTACAGGCACCATTTTAAGTTCATTTATCTTTACAACATAAATACCTTCAAAATATAAATTGGAAGTTTGAATGAAAGTAATACTTGAAAGAAATTAGAACCCTGAACAAAATAAAAGAACAGGGGATGACAAACCATATAAAAATACAAGAAATCCAAAAGAAAATGGCACACTGATATTAAGCGTTATCATGTACAATGCGGTCGAATATGACTTACGGAAGCGCTCTTCTCTTGTTCCGTTTTTTTCAAATTTATAACCTTGGCAGTACATTGGACGAACACTCTCAACTACTCGGCCACTACGAATCACAGGCACTCGGACACAACCCGTCTTTTGTGCAGAGATGCGCGTTGGGCGGGTCGCTCGCTCTGTCCTGCTCGGACCCGACCGCACCGCCCAACGCGCGTCTCTGTTTCCACGCAGCCAATCGGCGAGGAGGGGAAAACGACGGGAGGCTTCCCCCCACCAGGTTGGCAGCGGGAGACGGTCCCTTCGCAGTCATAGTCCTCTTAATCTCCTCGGATCATCATCCTTGCTCAGCCCAACTTCCATTGAATCAACGGGCTTTTCGAGACGGAACAGACGTTAACAGAAAAAAAAAATCCGCTCCCGGCAGATACCACACGGCGGTCTGCGAATTTTTATGTCAACACGTTCCAAGACGGAGCTCGCGGCAATACCCCGGCGAGCCACGGTGGTGGCGGCGGGCACGGGGTAGCGACCGACCCCCGGGCCCCACAGGGCATCCGGCAGCACTTTGGCAAAGAGAGGAACCTGGCAGCGGGGCGGACTCGAACCCGCGCCGCCGCGCTTACTCGCACGCCACGCTGTGGTCCTGCATGCCGTTGAGGCTGCCGTTGGCCTGGTACTTGAAGTGCCGCAGCTCCACGGCGTCGCTGTCCGGCGGCGGCAGCGACGACAGCGAGTCCTCCACCGTGGTGTGGTTGTGCCGCTGGTGGCGGTGGCAGCTGTTCACAGGTAGCGCTGCTCCATGCTCGTCGTCGTCTGCTGCAGCTGCTGCGGCGCCAGGTGGTGGTGGCAGTGGTGGTGGAGCCGGGTGAGCCGGGTGCTGGACCCACTGCCGGCCGGGTACGACGCCGACGCCGCGCTCCCGCTCTCGGCAGTGGCCCGACTGTCTCGCAATGTGTGCAGCTTTAGCACGTAGCATCGCCTGTGAGGGCTGTGATACGAATCGTAGCCGCTCGAGGAGGTGGCGCTGGCCGTGCGAGGGCAAGCTCGAATCTGGAACCGATTGGCCGAACCAGACGATACACATTGCAGCACCTCCATACGGGACGCAGAGGAGGAAACCACTTGGCTCTGGGGTGTACACATGTCTACCGACTACCAGCCATTACCAGCGATTACCAGCCCGGGTACAACGAGTTGTATACGGATGTATGCGCGTGTACACACTTATACATGTGCTGTATATGGTCGCATACGGTCGTATACATGCTCGTACACAATTGTATACGGTTGTACAGAGGGCAACATATGGACCAAATACAACCATATACAGAATATATGTGTATAAACGCGTATACAACCGTATACAACAAGTTAGGCGGTATAATAAAGATCATTCATTTTCAAACCGAGTTTTAAGTCTTATTCCCAAAACAAACAAGGAGTAATTTTACGGAAAGCAAAAGAAAAAAAACTTTTTTTATGGCACAAGTAGAATCCCACATGTAGAATCCCTTTTTAAAAAAGGGTTATTTTTTCCCTGTGCTGTAAAAATTTTCCTTTTAAACATTAAAAAAAAAAAAGTTCATCAAAATTTTTCTTTAAAATGATTTTCATTTTTGATGCGAGCTGAGGCAGCCGCTGGCCTGCGGCTGCCTGCGGCCTCAGTGCTGGTGCTTACTTTGCAGCGCTGCTGGGGCCGGGTGCCGAGGGGCCGGGCCCGCCGGCGGGTGAACAGTCCCCGGACGGTCCGGCGGAAGTTCCTCGTCATGAAGCAATACAGCAGGGGGTTGATGGCCGAGTTGCAGTGGCCCAGCAGCAGGAAGAACGGCTCCCACTGCGGACACCGGTCACAGTTACCGGGAGCAGTTTACAGTTTTCACACGCATTCGCTCCCAAAAATCTTCTCTTAAATTTTGTTCAAGATTTTTCGTCACACATGTTGGAATGAAAATTCGTCGCAAAACACATTTGTTTCTGGGAACGACAGAAAATCATATTTTGGAGCGTTTGTCCTCAGAAGTGACGCAAATTTTTTCACCAAAATAATTCGTCACGTGACGAGAAAATCGTTAAGTGACGAAATATTTAGGTCACAAATACTCGTCATCTATATTTATTGTCACATGACGAAATATTTTTACAGAGAACTACACCCCCCAAAAAAAAGCTACACTTTACTTGTTGTACAGAAAACTATAGTTCCATTACATATCATTTGGACGGCCTGTGTATTTTCCGCGATCACTACAGTTCAGTGCCGGTGCAGCTGCAGTGTAAGCCGCGGCCCCGCCGCAGCTCCCGGGGGCCCCCCTGTCCGTACGCACCCTGGTGAGCACCCTGGTGAGCGCGTGCATCGGCATGGTGCTGTCCTCCGGCTCCAGCAGGTCAATGACGAGGATGTTGACGTTGTAGGGCAGCCAGCACATGGCGAACAGCACGGCCAGCACCAGCAGGATGCGCGCCACGCGCCGCCGCTCGCGGACCAGCCGGGAGCCCTGCGGCATGCACAGGACCGTGCTAGGGAGGCCGCGGCCGTGTACCCCCACCTTCACTCTTACTCTCTCTCTCTCTCTCTCTCTCTCTCTCTCTCTCTCTCTTCTCTCTCACACACACACAAAAAAAACACATACACACGCACATTTGTATTGGAATGCTTTGTCACATGTCCAGGCATTCAAGTGCGCCCGCGACACGTTTGCTCTTCACACAACAAAAACAGAATGTGCCCCATTTGTGTCTTTCGTTATTTTTCTAAACGGTTCTCTCGCCGTTTCAAACCAACGGCGGCACGTGTAGGCAGAAAAAAAGGGTAAATAAGTTATTTTTTTTCAAGTTTTTTTCTCATACCTGCTGTGAGCTGGCGCTCCCCGCCGTCGAGTTCTCGTCGAAGGGGGGCTTGACGGCGCACAGGCGGCGCCCCATGAGCGTGTAGGCCACCATGACCACCGTGCCGGGGATGGCGTACACCAGCGTGAACAGGAACACCCCTGCGGCACACAAACACACCGTCAGAGGAGAACAGGGGAGAACTCGGACACGAGAGAACCTTTTTAAAATGTTTCTGCTTTATGGCTTCATCATCATGGCTGGATAGCGGTATAAGGGTGGCTCTTTAATTCACTGCTCGGCTTGTTTCGCCACTAAAAGAGTCAACAGCCTGCTCGAAAAAAGGTATCTCTCACACACATACATATAGAGAAAGTCATTGTTCTATGAGGCTCGTTAACCTTTCGGCAACCCCTGCTGCGCGCCGCTACAGTTTTGTTTTGCCCTGTGCTGCGTGTTGCCCGACTCCCCCCCCCCCTCCCCCTCCACTTCCTCTGAAGACAAGAGTGCTAAGCATCATGACCACTCCCCTACACACCCACACACACAACACACAACACGCGTTGGTGTGCGGGCATGCACGTGCCATGGGACTGCCTCCTCTCACCAGCCCTCGCCCCCCCCCCCCTCTTTCTCCTCCTCCTCCTCCTCCTCGCCCCCACCTCCCCCCTCTCCGTTCCCCCCCCCCCCTCTGTTCCCCCCCCCCTCTCCCTTATCCAAGACGACGTGCGCAGCAGAGCACAATTTCACTACGTCGTGCCATCTCATATGTAGTATATCGGAAAGCATATACATGTCCCCATACTCAAATCAAACGGAGTTGGCGTCGCTCTCTCTCTCTCTCTCTCTCTCTCTCTGTCTCCCTCTACATGTTACTCGAGATCTGAATGAGTAATCTCCCCGGGCGGCGGCGTCGCGGGAGTGGCTATACTGCGAAAAATATTTATCGCCATTTAACGAAAATCTTCTGGCTATATCCGAGAAAAACACACACGGCACAGAAGAAGTGACAATTTAGTCGTGACGTTTAACGACCACATTTTCCAGTCCGCGCGCTGTTAAAAATATATCTAGAATTTCTGCAGTCCTCCGGAAACAGAGTAGATTAAATAGAGGACACAATACCTTCCTCAACGTAACGCACACTCCCTGTGATAAGTGATTTTATCCGGCGAATTCCTGAGGGTTCTCTGGAAATTCACAAAGAACAGTCGGAAATTAATTTACCAACTGATCCTTCGTGACTTCCCCAGACACGCACATTTTTTTAAAACAGTGTGTGTGTGCGTGCTGTGAGCCCCTCACCGTAGACCTTCTTGCTGAAGGGCGTCCGGTCCCAGTCCTCGATGCAGATCTTGAGGCCGCCGTTGTCGAGCGCGTTGTTGGCGGGGAGCATGTCCGTGAGTCCGGCGGGCTCCTGGGTGCGCTGCACCCACAGCAGCGGCGCGAACAGCAGCGTGGACACGACCCACAGCGCGATGATCACCTGGACACAAAACAAAGAAATCGTTGAAAACTCCGACCGCAGAGTTCGACGTCAATGTCAACGTGTCAACGTGGCGGCCGCGGCACCCCTTTTCCTCGTGAAATGTCGATTTGCCTTTTTTCCCCCTCCGATCCGCACAGCACCGAGCCGTAAGCAAGTTTTCCTGTCGAATTTGACGCCTCACTCGACCGTTTACTCTTTGTCCTTCTCTCTCACTCGCTGCATCCCTTTTGCTCAGAGGCAAATTGGTTTTGTTGGACGGAGCTGTGGGGACGGTGCCAGCCCCCATACCCCCTCCACCCATCCGCCCCACCCCCACCCACCCAAGGCCAGCAACTATCTCTCCCCCCGTGCCCTTCGTGAAGAACGAAAGCGAGAGCTCTATATGGCGAACGGCGTGGACTGTTTTTGCCCTACTGCTGCAGTATTCTACAGGCCGCGTGGGGCCCCAGGACTTCAGGCACACCCTGAGTGTGTGTGAGGGGGGGGGGGGAGGCAGCGACGCAGCAGGCACACCCTGTAAAGATTTACAACCCCCTCGAAACTCCTGCAGATCTTTAACTTGCTGCACCTACGTGACGGCCACGAAGAGACATGAGGGAAGCTCCTCCAAAACATAATCCCCCGAAAAATGCTGAAAATTCAAAATTGTCCCACACGGTGTGGGACGGATTGTTTTCACCCACTGACGTAACTGGCGAAAAGGGACGCCCGTAATCCATGTGAACTTTATAGGGAGGAGAGGGGGAGGGGGAGGGGGAGGGGAAGGGGGTGAGGTGGGGGTGGGGGTACTTAAGGTCACGACCATACTCAAAATTCCGCTGGCAAGGTTAGGTTAGCCGTGTCACGAAAGGAGATGAGGGGGTTGAAAAGTGGCCTAAAATTGGTCACGTGAGGTTTACGAGCGTCCCCTTGTCCCACTGGAGTACCCCATCGCGGAGGGAAACAGGTGAGTGGTCCCGCCGCGGTGTTGTGGGGCCTGCGGGGCACCAGCACGGGGGAGGGGAGGGAGGTGCTCATGCCGGAGCTCATGGTCAGGGCTGGCCGTTTGGAACGGTGCCGACCCCACCATGACTATCACACCCCCGGGCGGGGCCGGGCCGGCCGCACCCAGAGAACACGACAACGTTGCCCTTCCCCTTCCCCTCCCCTTCCCCTCCCCCTCCCTTCCCGTCCTCTTCCCATCTCCCCTTCCCCTCCCGCAATTAAATCCCAATGATCTGCACGTGAGCCAGCCGCCCATGCACCGCCAGAAATGCAATGAACGCCCGGCGCTGGCCGCAGTAGGTAAGAAGTACCACAATGAGGGAGAGAGACACAGAGAGAGAGAGAGAGAGAGAGCCAGACAGATGGACAGAGAGCGGGAAGCGGGTGCCAAGTGGCATCGACGAACGAGGGCGAAGCTATGGCCATGGCCGTTGACGGCGACAAGATTGGGACGCCGCTCTGAATTGGCATGCCAGTCGGCAGACAGACGGATAGACAGGCCGGCAGACAGACCGGCCGACAAATCGACAGACGGACAGACCGACAGCCATGAGACAAACAAGACAGACAGACAGACGGACACAGCCTGGCGTGCGTCGGGCGGAGCCGAGGCGGGGCGCCTGCGGTCCGGGGGGTAGGCCTGGCCGCCGCGCAGGTGCGTCGTGCGGGCTGGCCTATCTCGAGGCTTGCAGGCGCTCCGCTCCCTCCCCCAGCAGCCGCGGCAGACAGCCGCTCATTAATTCGTATTATCGCTCCGGCCCGCTCGGGTAAACAGACACAACAGACAGGAACAACAGACAGGCGAGCACGCGGCCGGGTACCTTACACGCGTCGGGACACCGCCAGCGTCCCGCACTGTAAAAAAAAAAGTATTGCGTCGCGTGATATCAAGTGTTGATGACGACTTCACGACGATTTTCTCGTCACTTGACGAAATATTTTGGCGACGAAATTTTCGTCACATCTGTGCAGAACGCCTAAGGAAATCATCTTCTACCTGCTGAAGTACAATGTTTATTTTTTTTGTGACAATTTTTTTTCACACTTTCCGGCTTCCTCTCATTAAAAGAGCATACCGGATAAACGTGGCGGATTGACGTCGTAAGGTGACGACACGCTCCAGTGACGACATGTTTCGGTGACTGATATTGAATCGTAGCAAAGTTTCTCGTCGCGTGGTCAATATTACAAATTTTACACCGTAATGAGCGAAATAATCTATTGAGTCGGTGTTCCTCCTTTTGCGCATGTGCTGATCACAAGATTTTTTTTATTTTGATGACCCCCTCCTCCGGCGTTGACTGGCAGGCGGCTGAGCCCTGCTCCCCTCATTCCGGGACAAGGGCACGACAGCGGTCCACTCGGACAAGGCGGTGACGCGGCGCGCGGCCTTCTCAGAGGCTTTCCACAAGGCGGAGGGCGGCCCCAGCAGGCGGCCGCGAAACGACAAAACTCTGCACTTCACTCGTGTCCCAAGCGCCACGACGATGCGGGACGAAAATAAAGGCATCCTCACCGCGGCATGCTCCTAAACCACCCCTTGTTTCGCAATATCATTTAATTTAAACGGCATTTTAACGTTACTGTTGTCAACTGTAATCACAGTGAACACTCTCTTTTTCTGTTTCCCCTGGAAAGGTGAAAATCCCATCATTCCCTTCACTGTAACAAAAAATTCACTCCCACAAGAATTTTTCGTCACCCATGGTGTGACAGAAAAACTAATCGCAAAAGAGCCATCGTACTTCACCGGATAGAAGATTAATTTTCTTACGCGTTATGCCCACAGAAATGACAACAATTTCATCGCCAAATGGAACTTTGTATCGATAACATCGTAAGGCGACCAAACACTTATAAAAGGGACGGCGAATTATTTAGGTCACGATATACCTGGCGTCCCATTTTCCCCGTGCCAAGGGATAGGCGGGAAAGCCCGCAACGCACAAAATTTTCGTCACCTCTGGGATAAACGCACTATAAAGAACTATTTTTTATCATTCCCAGACACAATTGCTTTTTTTTTGTGACGATTTTTCGTAAAGTGACGAAAAATATTTTTGCAGTGCGGTGGGAGCACTGCGCCGTGAACAGCAGAGTGGGCTGCGGCGGGACCGAAAGGGGACGCACCGCGCGCGTCGGAAATTGGAGAGCCGCGGCGAGACAAGGTGTGCAGGCGGTGATGCGCGGTGATGCGCGGACCTTGTTGTGCGGCGTTGTCAGACTGCCGCCTTATCGCTGCGTGAATCCAATTGCGGCACGGGGAGCCCACTGGCGTGCACCGCGGCAACACTGCGGCAACTCCGGAGGTTTACCGCGGTGCGAATCGACAATCGCGACTGACACGTCTCTCCTTCATACCCCACTCTTGATAAAAATAGAATTGAATCGGGGGGTTAACTGACTTCCCTGGACCGGGGAAAGGATAATACAGTAATACGCACGTGTAATACCCTAAGGGTGCCCGCATTTGTGGTGCCGCGATGGTTGCCCATGGTAATGTGTAAAATGAGGCAGCGTCATTTGGTTTTATAGTCTGTTTTTAAAAGAATTTCAAACACCGCCCCCCTAAAAACATATTATAAATGTCAGAATGCCAAATTTTCATCCTGGGGTGTACTCACCACAATGGTGGACTTCCGGTTGAACACCTTCCGGAAGGCCATGGGGTGTCGGATGGCCAGGTAGCGGTCGATGCTCATGGCCGTGATGGTAAAGATGGACGCCGACACAGACACGCCTGCAGCACAGACAGACGGCAACTGAAGGCGCGCGGACAGACAGACGGACAGACAGACAGACAGACAGACAGGCCAGGCCAGCCTCGTCTCCGATACGTGACCCCCAAGTTCGGGGCGTTGTGTTGCAGCGTGGCTGCGCTGCCACGGGCATCGCGAGACCGCTCCCACCGCAGTCGCAGCGGCAGCAACCGCTACCACCACCACCACCACCACCACCAACTACCACCAACACCACCACCACCACCACCACCACCACCACCACCACCACCACCACCACCACCACCGCAACAACACTAACAACAGAGCACGCCCGCCCCCACTACGTGCACAACTCGACCAGTCAGGTGATAAGTTCGAACTGCCGCTGCTGCAGGCTTGCACGTTACACCGTTGGGGGTTGGGCCCCAGCTGGAACCGCACAGATCTATTTGGAGTCCTGCAAACAGGCTGAAGGCTGCAAACACTGCAAAGATACATCGTCATATGACATTAAAAACTGATGACAAAACGTCTGGGCAGAGGTTTTTTTTTTCTGAGAAACGATCTGTTGAGGTACAATTGTTTTGGTGCTTTGCGATATCATTTGATTCCATGTGTAACAACCAATTCTAACAAAATTTATGATTAGATATTTTGTAACTATCCCCCTGTGAATATCAAAAAGGAATTTACTAAAAAGAACTGACGGAACTTCCATGAACCTTCCCAAGAGAGTCTCGTTTCGTTTCTCCTCGCAGAACCTATCCATCCATACACCCTACAACCGTTATAAAGCGTGCGTGACCCTGCCTAACCTAACCTTGATACATAACCCTTCAGGCGACCTTGATCGATACCGCGTCCCGCGCGACGAAAACGCAAGGAGGAAAAAAAAGGATAATAAAATAGGAAAAACAATAACTCGGAGTCCAGCAGCAGCTGGGTAAGGGGGTTGTGGGGGGGGGGGGGGAGGGGGCGGGGGGACGCGTGACTCGAATCGGGACGGCAGCGTTGTGGCGGAGGAAGGAAGAGAGTGGTTCGGGATCGTCCCTACCACTCGACTCAGCGCAAACTTTGCGGGGGGAGCAAAAAAGATATGCACGGAAGGAAATGAAGGGGAGGAAAGGGAAGAGGGGGTTGGGGGCAAGCCGGTGGCGGCGTGGCGCGGTGCACAGAGTAGCTGTCATTTTATGTGGGGGAGAGGCAAGGAAAGAATGGGTTCCGGAGTCGGAGGGGGGAGGGGGGAGGGGGGGACGTCTCTGTGCGTCGCCGGGAGGCGGCGGTATGCAGATATGCCGCGGGGTCGCCGTCGTCAGCTAAGCGAATGCCAAACAGGTAGAGAGTACGGTCCGCGCGGGTGCCGGCCCCAGCGCTTTTCGTTGTGCTCCAATAACACTAAAGAACAACAAAAAAAAAAGCGAAAAAAAAATAGTAAGAGAGTGGGTGGTCTCAGCGAATTGTTCTGACGCGGACAATCGAACCCGAAGTTATCAAACAGAAGGCGATACTCCTGAGACGGCAGAGCTGCCGCACGGAAAGGTACTCTGGCTGTGAAAGGTGTGCGCCGCGGGAGGGGGATAGGAAGAAGAAAAAAGTGCGTGGGGCGCGGGGAATCGAACCGCGGACCCTCTCTCTCTCTCCACGACAGCCGCGAGGCAAGAGGAGGTACCTATAAAGACCCGCGCGAGGGCCCGCGGCGGCGCTGCGGCGGTGCTGAGGCGGCGGTATCGGCCCGCCCCTGCCGACGCTGTCGCCGCCACTCTGCAGGTCGCTCACACTAACTCGGCTCCCATCAGACTATACACGACGCAGCGGCGGCGGCGGCGGCGGCGGCAGCGGCGGTGGGAACAAAGGACGGCGGGCTCCCGGCCGACCGTCCCGCCGCTCGCGGGAAAATTAAGGACGCGGCGACAATGGTGGACACACTGGCGACTGAAAATGTGAGGCCTCGGCAAGAGAAAAAAAAACACTGTCGAAAATGTTTAATTGATTTCGGCTAAAATCGTCAGGTTTGGCCGTAACCACCACGACCGTTCAGCTGATTCCCGACAGCCGTATCGACTAACCTAACCTGAGACAATACCGTTAATTGGGTTTTAGTTAACGGTGCATCGAAATGACTTCACACCGCTGCTAGAAGATTTCATTAGATATTTTGAGCTCAGGTCATCCATTTCAAAAGGTTCGATCGTTGTCCTTGTATTTTTTTAAACACGGCAAAATAAAACCCTTTTTTTAGATGGATGGTCCATGGGGAGCACCCACGAGGATCCTCCGAAAACCAGGATTATTTTTTACCGTGAAAGACGTAAACCGTGTGGTTTTAATCTGAAATGAATGGTGTGCTGAGCCCGCCTGCGCTTCTGACACATGTAGCAGGGAGAGAGATAGTCAGAGGCGGGGGTGGGGAAGTAAAGAGAGACAGTAGGAGAGAAAAGAGAGAGAGAGCGGTGGAGCGGGAAAGGGACAGACGAGCGGTTGCGCTGGAAGCGGCGGGAGGGCGCGGAAGGGTCGGAGGGCAGTGGTACGGTACCCTGGAGGGCAGGGCTGGGGGCCGCTGGAGCCGGCAGCGGCCGGATGCTCGGCAAACTTTGGAGAGGGCATTCCAGCCATTGGGTGTACGAGCCGCGCGGCCCGCCGCGGCCCGCCGCGGCCACTCCGGGGGAACACAAACACCCTCATCGTCGGGGATGTCGCCGACTGTCTGGTGCGCAGCAGCGGGGAGGCCCGGGAGAGAAAGAGGGAGAAGGAGAGCGAGGGGGGGGGGAGAGAGAGAGAGAGAGAGAGAGAGAGAGAGGGAGGGAGAGAAAGTGAGAGAACACAAGAGCCGGGGGGGGGGGGGGGAGTGCCCCCCTCATCTGAATGGAGTAGGCCTATATCGGGTCGGACGCACGGACGCGGCAGCGGTGGTAAGAAAAATAAATGCCGCATAGCGAGCGTGTTGTGTCGTACCCGGGAGAGGGACAGAGAGGGACTGGGACAGGGGGCGAGAGAGAGAGAGGGAGGGGAAAAGAGAAAAAAGAGGAAAAGAGAGAAAGAGGAAACAGAGAGAAAGGAAAAGAGAGAGAGAGAGAGAGAGAGAGAGAGAGGAAGAGATAGACGGAGAGATAGGGGGGGGGGACAACAGCGTTGGGAATCGATCTTTGAGCGCGAAACAAGAGAATGGAGGTCTCGATCACTGGATAACCGGAACCATATTAGGCTGCGGGTTTCGAGTGGTTTAGGGCTCGACACTTTTCCTACACGGTTTCCGAGCCGACTCTTCTCTGGAAGTCGCGTCCCCGGATTAACAGTCGGGGCCCTCCGCCTCCGAGACTCACGGTCCCCGTTTTTCCCCGACGCGCGGGACTTTCTTTGGGCGGACGCCGGTGATGTCGCTGTCGCCGGTCCAAACCCGGCGGCGGCGGCGGCGGCGGCGGCGGCGGCGGCGGCGGCGGCGGCGGCGGCGCCCGGGCAGCCGGCCGCCCCCCCGCCGTTGGGACTCCCCCTCCTCTCCCCCCTCTGCCCGGTCACTGTCGGCTACTTTGGGAGGCTTGTCGCACGCCCGCCGGCCGCCGCCGAGCCGCCCCCGACTAATGCCCCCCCGACGACTCCCTATTAGGGGGCCAGCCAGCTTGGTGGGGTGGACGACCTCGGCGCGGAGTGGCGGCGGCAGTGCGATGCGTGCCGAGGAGGAGACGCCCCCCCCCCCCCCCCGCCAGTGATTTACTGATGCGAGACTCACTGCGTCTGGTGTCAGACCGCGCGGGGCTGGGCTCAAAAACAGTGCGTCCCGGAGGAGAGTGCCGGGTGTCATTCGAGAACGACCAGTGTTGCCAGGGAAGCAGGCAAAAAATAGCTCAAACACACAGGTGTCAAGGTTCCAAGATCGTGCCTACCTCAGAGGGGTCTGAGGCAAAGAGGAATGTGCCCGGCCCCCCTACGGCACCTTAGCCACCTGGAATGTAGGCAAACCGCCCTACTGTGTGCAGACAACAGGCGGTACGGCGCCCTCCCTTCCGCGGCTCTACGTCCGCGTTGGAGATATTCTGGACTTCGTCTTCGAACCCGCGAGTTGCCTACGAAATACCTTATTGCTAAACGGAACGTCAACGTCTTCGAGGTTAAGGGTTCATGAAATGTAGGTGGTGCGTGGTATTGCCTCTCACTGTCCCTCTTTCTCCCCCCCCCCCCTTCCCTCTCTCTGTCCCTCTCCCTCCCCCCGCCCCCTACGTCTTTCTGACCCTCTTTCTCTCCACTCTTCCTCCCTCTCTCTCTCTCTGTCCCTCCCCTCTTTCTGTCCCTCCCCCCCCCCTATCTCTGTCACTCTTTCTCTCCACTCTCTCTCTCTCTCTCTCTCTCTCTCTCTCTCTCTCTTTCTCTCGCCGTCTTCCCCGCCGCCAGCCACGCTGCACAGGGGCCGCCCCCGGAGGACCAAGCGAACGGCCTCCCCCAGCCGGGCCGGACCCTCACAGCGGCCTCCGCTGCACGCAGTCCGCTCGCGGTCCTCGCCGCGTCACGACGTCGTTAAAGTCCCTTATCAGAAGGCTGTAAAACAGCGGCCATTTCCGGCCTTATCGCCCCGTCACAGTTCGCGCCTGACCTCTCCGGGTCGGCATTCCGAGTGCGCCGCGCGGCGCGTGAAATCAATTTAAAGGCCTGCGACGCCGCCGGTGTTTGAAACCGCGGCGGCACAACACTCATTAGGTATTCGAACCGGCGATACAGATCTATAGCCTCTCTCTCTCTCTCTCTCTCTCTCTCTCTCTCTCTCTCTCTCTCTTCCCCCTGCGGGCAACGTGGCGTGAGGGGGGAAGAGGGAGGGGGGGGGGGGACCATAATGTAACTCCACACCACCAACCTTGGGGAGCTCTGTGTTCATCCTTGTCGGGACAAGTTGCAGAGTCTCTCTCTCCGTCTCTCCATCTCTCCCTCTTTCTCCCCTTCCCCCCCCATCCTTCTCTCTCTCTCTCTCTCTCTCTATCTCATGACCCCGGTCCGACATCGGACGGTCAAGATAAACAGACGGTAATGGAGGTATTTGATGGTTTGTACACTACAAACACAAAGTTTGTCACGCCCCCTCCGTCCCCCCCCCCCTCCATCAACCTCCTCCTTCTGCCGCCATACTCTTCACCGCCCCCTTCTCATCCTACTTTTCCACGCCATCTCATGCCACAAGCAGCTCTGGGCGTGTAATTTACCGAGTTCGCCACAAGCACGGCAAATCAATTTCGGAGACATATAACGACCAACTCCCCGTTTCCCATTCCGAATTAAGGATTTATTTTATATAATTACGATCCTTAAAATATTAAACATATCACCTTGCAAAGAAAAACACAACGCGTACAAAAGGAACTACATTCCATTCCTTGCCTTTAAAAAAGAGTTTACACACAACATTTCTACGAAAGTTTTTGTTTACCTTTGTGTAGCCTCTCGCATTTACGTCGCCCCCTCCCCCTCTATAATTATCATTTCCGACGGGTTCCAGGCGGAATTTTGTCCTCTTCACACTTAATTACGATTTATAGTAGCTCTCCTGCAGTATGGCGTGGTTTGCTCCTCCTCCTACCCACCCCTTCCCCCTCTCCTTCCCTCCCCCCTCCCCTCGGCCCTCCGCTCTCTCCCGCCTACCCTCCTCTTTCCCGCCCCTTTCGTCTCGTTTACGTCTCGTCTCATCTTCTAGTGGCCCTTTAGCACCAGAGCGCCCCCGGACCCCTGATGAATTGTGTTGTTAGTCTAGAGTACAGTACGCGGCGGGGATAAAATACGGACAGCGGGACTGTGTAACGAGAATCGATTACATACGACTCCAGTTTCGACTTTGAAACCGAAAAATTAAAATAGAAACATATAGAGAAGCACGTGTCACGAGCTTAAAAACAATTGCCTTTAGAAAGGTGAATGACATGACAAAAACGTAACGTACAGGTTTTGCACAAACTGTACAACGATGATAAACAAAATCGAACGTACATGGACGAATGTCCTTTTCGCACAACATTTTCGTGTGTCCAAAATTTATTGCACAGCTGTGTTCAATTTTGAGCACATAACCTATGCATGCGTACATCTGTGCATAATTATGTACAAATTTCACATTTCTCGTCCAGTTGTCGCAGGGCACCCTTCACCCAGACGCATACTCAAACGAATGGCGCACCATCATCGTTGGACATTTTGAAAACATGACCGCGAAGGTCTCGCCACTTGATCGGTCCCATGCAGACTGCTGGCCCTCCCCATACGCCAGCCCCACCACCACCACTGCCACGCCCCCTGCAGACTACACACTAATCGGCTTACCACCCCTCCCCTCCCCTCTCACCCCACACTGGTTGGGAAGGGGGTGGGGGGTGGAGGGGGCGGTGGGAACCGAGTGGACCCCCAGAGCCTCGGAGGGCGTCGCGGAGCCGCTCGGCCCAGCCGCAGGCCCCGTGGCGGTCTGATGCTTGTGCTTGCTCGCTTCCAGCTGGCAGGGCTGCGTCTTCTGTCTCTGTCAGACGCCCTGCGGGAGGGAGGGAGAGAGAGATAGAGAGAGGGGGGGATGGGAGACTCTGGACGGCCAACTGTTCGTCCGAGCTCGCCGTATTCTTGCTGACTGTCGACTCTTTTCTTATTAAGCTCACGACGTACACCCGCACGCCGATTGGACATGGAAATAAGAAAACAGCGGGACAGAGAGAAAGATGAGAGGGAGAGAGACAGAGAGGGAGAAAAAGAGGTGCTCGAAAGTGTTGTGAAACGTCTACTATTCTCTTTCATGCCGTATATTGTTATGTCTTTCACGCAGAACAAACGTAGGCAGAGTAGATCTTTGTGGAGATTACGGGATTTAATTATGAAGCTCCGAAACTGAGCGATTCGAGTGTGCAGGCTGACTGGCCTTAATCTAGAACATCTTGAGTTGTCTGTCGCTCCCCCTCTGACGGTCACTGAACCCGTTTGATCGGCTTGACCGGTCACCCGGATCCACCCACCCTGATCCCCTCCGGTGGACCCTCCCACTCAAGGTGTTGCACGCATCACTGTCTTCAGCTCCCCCTTTTCGTCTCGAGTTGTCGTCCCCCCTCCGTCTCTCTCTCTCTCTCTCTCTCTCTCTCTCCCTTGCGTTCGTCTCTCTTCCTCTTCCTGGGCAGGTGCAGTTCACTCGCCACGTTGAACTCCTTTGACCCGGCCTCCTGAGCACGGTACCTGCCGGGGGAGACCTCAACATCCTAGAGAGAGAGAGAGAGAGAGACAACGCCCCCCCCCCCCCCCGTTAAAATATCCACAACGCGAGTAGAAGAAACAAATCCCGCGGTCGAAAGGACCTGAAGAGAAACTACAGTTAAAGCTACAGTGCATAAACTGTAGTTCCTTACGCTGTAGTTCTTTAATCTGTAGTTACTTAAATTGTAATTTTATATTTATTGTACTTGCACTGTAACTGAGAAGTAGTTAACGGGGAAAGCTAGTATTCTCCAGTACAGCTACGGTTGTCAGTGTAAAAAGTACAGTTTTTTCGGTGCAGTTCACAGTAGAGATCCTTTCTTCCGCGTTACTAAAGAGTGAGATTGAGCAGTCATGCGGCCTATCTCCTTGGGGAAGCTGTCTGGCAGTCAGCGATCCTATATTTATTTTACCTCGGCACATTCATACACTCAGAGAGAGCTTGGAGTGCGCTCACACACACACACACACACACACACGCACACACACACACGCGCGCGCGTGACGCCCGGAGATAGGGAAATTCTGGGAGAGCCTCCTCACCACGCCCCGTTCGCCCTCATTCTTTTTTGCCCTTTCCCATTTCATTCCTCTTATTTCCGGCATACGGACAAAACGGGTCCGCATTTCGTTTTTTATTCCTCCCCTCTTTTCCGTGACCAATCCTATACAAAACGTCGCCTTTGCTTTGCTGGGTCGGCTATCTTTCTGTCGGTGAGGGTAGAGGGAGGGGTGTAGGAGGTGGAGGAAGGGGGGAGGGGGGGGGAGTGGCTAGATCAACGGGTCAGGGGTGCAAAGAAAGACAGGCACACACACGCTCACACACACGCGCACGCGGACTTGCGCCGCGTCGCTGCAAAAGTCAGGCGAAGGCATGGGTGGAGTGGGGGCAGCAGCAGCAGCAGCGGCGGCGGCAGCGGCGACAGCGGCGGTAGTAGCAGCCCAGAACACACGACAAGAACTATACAGGAACAAGAAGAAGAAAAAGAACAGCAACAACAACAGCAGTTGTAGTAGCGACGGCAGAAAAAGACGGCGGCAGAGAAAATGGGACAGGCCGCTGCAACAAGTGGCGCATCACGTCGGACGGGTGCGGGTCGCCTCACCGGAGCCCCACACTCGAGTGTGTGTGTGTGTATGTGTGTGTCACCCGACTGTTTTGGGCGCGTGTCGTGTGTGATCAACCGGTTCTCTGACCTGCACGGCGGACTGCTGCTTCTCCTCAAACGTGCCACTCAGAGGACGTTCCCCTTTAAAACAATGAAGGTGGGACAGGCCGCAGCACTAAAAATCTTGCTGTACTGTACACTTGCAAAATGGATCAAACCCCGACTACGGGTTAACGATGACTGTCATTGACATAAACGCCCTGTAATAAAAGTCCTCTCTTTTATGGCGAGATTTAAAATAGCCCATGTATTTTCTTCAACTAGAATTTTTTACATTGCGTGACAGAGCACCGAGCTGGTCGGTAAGCCGGACGGGGAGGCGATTTCTTGGTTATTTTTCGTGAGGAGGCGGCGCCAGCTCTCGAGGGGCAACGCAACGGACAGTGCTTACAGCAGGGGGAGGGGCGGGGCCCCGAGGGCCCCGGGGGGGTTACAGGCCAGCAGATAGATCCCGAACACTCTGCTGTCTTCTCGGACCTCTCTCTCTCGCTCTCTTATGGAGCAACCCACGAGAGCGACAGAGACCGCGGAGCAGTGTAGAGTTCGGAGCCAGCCTTTAGACCCCGCATCAACCAGCAGCTGCCTTGCTCCGCCAGCTCACAGCATAACAGCAAGTCGAACCCGCCCTGCAGCCCTGGGTGCTCGCGGAGAAAAGTTTCGTCGGGGAGCCGTCCCGTGCGGCAACGCCCTGCGCTGCTTCACCCAACCCCTGCGCGGGCCCGGCCCGCTTAGGCGGTTCTATTTAGTACCAGATTCAGCCGCGGCGCAGCGCGCGGGTACCACCAAAACGGTATGCAGGACAAGAGGACGACGCTCGGGGACACAAGTCAAAAGTCTGGTGACCCCGCCCCGCTCGTAAAGCGCGCAGAAGCCACACGTTTTGCCCCTTGGGATTTCTAGTCCCGAAAAACGTTTCAAAAACTAAAAGTTTTCGGACATAACATCCCCCCAAAATGTCAAGGGCACTATGTTCCTCGTAGCAGAACCCGCGTCGCCTTTTACGAAAAAAAAGAGAATTCACAGAAAAAGTGCAAAATTGCGGACTCTATAGAAAATGGCATGGAGTTATGAGATTATTACTCACCCTGGAAGTACGCGTGCAGCATGCACATGCCCTCGCCGTAGATCCACAGCTTGGTCACGTTCTGGCCGACGGCCATGGGCATGCAGATGAGCGTCACCAGCAGGTCCGCGATCGACAGGTTCACCAGGAAGTAGTTGGTGACGCTGCAACAACAACGTTAACCGTTAGCGGAGACGGCTCCGTGTTACTTCAACAAGGAGTGGCGACTGTCTTGTGGCACCGCGGGAGGGAACGCCGGGGACATGTACGGAGGCAGGTGCATAAGTGGGAGAGAGAGAGACAGAGCAGAAAGAGGGGGGCGGGGGTGACAGAGAAGATGTGCGTGAGGGAGAGAGTGAGAGGTGAAGGGGGACACACCCACATTGGGGATTCAGAGCACACGTGAGACCGCTGAATGAAAACGTTCCAAAACTACGATATATCAGCCAAGTACGAACTCTATCGCCTCTTTCCCCGGCCAGCTCCCCTCTCTCCCACTCTCTCTCGCTCCTCCTCTCTCTCTCTCCCTCCCACTCTCTCTTTCTCTCTCCCCTGTCAGCGGCAGTGTACATATTGCCAGCCGTGCAGCTCATCACAGAGCGCCCGCGGATCGCGGGATAGGCAGACCCGCACAACGCCGCCGCCCGACATTTGCCTACCTAGCAGGCGCTCCCCACTGCCGAGGTAACAGTACGCCGCTCATGGTGTCTCTGTCTCTAGCTTAATCCTCTCTCTCTCTCTCTCTCTCTCTCTCTCTCTCTCTCTCTTTCACTCACTCTCTGTCCCCCCTTCTCCCTTTTCATCCCCTCTCTATCTTTACCCCCCCCCTCTCTCTTATCCTTTCTCGCTCTTTCATCTTACTCTCTCCCTCTCTTTCACTCCCTCTACCTCCGTCCTCTCTCTATTTTTCACCCCCTCTGTCTCTCCCCCCCACCATTTTCGCTCTCTCATCTCCCTCCCACCCCGTCAGTCAGTCTGTCTTTCTCTCTCTGACCTCATTATCCTCAGACTGCTTCTTCGACCTTGACTGCGACTAATCGGCACCTTTATTCTCGCCTCCCCCCTCCCCGCAGCCGGTGGCAAGCTTCAATCAGGCGCTCCACGGCCCCCATCATCACCATGCTCCCCTCAAATTGCACAAATCGCGCGATTTCCTCGTCCGCGACGCTTCCTCGGCTCCGACTGAGAAGATTTTAGAAAAAAATATTTGAGTTTGTTTGTTCATTTGGTCTGCTGAAACGGTTGACAGAGGACAACGGGCAGAACGCGAACGAGAGACGAATGAGTGCTCCAAATCCGCTAGGGGGGAGTGTAGAGAGAGAGAGAGAGAGGGGGGGGGGGGGGAGGCAGAGAGAGGGAGGAGAGAGAAGGGAAGAGAATAGGAAAGAGAGAATAGGACGGGTGAAAGGGGTTAGAGTCTGCCGTTCGCTTGGCTGCCATTCAAACGAAATCACTTGAAAGAGGTCCTGACAGGATGCCGTAAGAGGGACACACACACACACACACACACACACACACACACACTTACGTAATCTTCGCCTGTTTTACGGAGGCAATCCGTTCTAAAATTTTGGGCTTAATCGGACAAAAAAATCTTTGGCGTAGGACAAAAAGATGTTGAAAAAGTGTAAAAAAAAAAACACTGTATGGAACCGGTTTGAGAGCCGAACCCGACGCTACCCGACCAGCTCACCGAGGGAGACACTCTTCTTCGTCTTCCCTGCTTATCCCTGGAAATCCCCCCCCCCCCACCCTCTCTCTCTCCCCTCTGCCGCCACCCGCAGTACGATGAGCAAGGCGTTGGGGGGGAAGGGAGGGGGGCGCAGACCGGACCAGATGAAACTAGACGATTCACTGGCGGGACACCACTACCTAACAAAGCGGGGCTCCTCGTCAACAAAACCGCATCTGCAGAATGTGACGTCACAGCCCCACTCCGTCCCGGACCTGTCAGTGACAGTTAAGTGGTGACAGGTGGGAGGTAGAGCGAGGTCATGACGTCACATTCTACAGATGCGATTTTGTGATTAGAGAACGATACGCATGTAGCGAGACCTTCAATCGCTCTCAAGCAGAGGGCAGCAGTTCGACAAGTCCCGTTATTTTCCATTTCTTTTATTTTCTGTTGCAGGTGTGCCGCCGGTTGCACGGGTTGCACAGCTTGCACAGCTTGCACAGCTTGCACAGCTTGCACAGCTTGCACAGCACAGCTTGCACAGCTTGCACAGCACGCACAGCTTGCACAGCTTGCACAGCTTGCACAGCCTGCACAGCTCGCACAGCTCGCACAGCTTGCACAGCTCGCACAGCTCGCACAGCTCGCACAGCTTCGCACAGCTGCACAGCTTGCACAGCTTGCACAGCTCGCACAGCTTGCACAGCTTGCACAGCTTGCACAGCTTGCACAGCTTGCACAGCTTGCACAGCTTGCACAGCTTGCACAGCTCGCACAGCTTGCACAGCTTGCACAGCACAGCTTGCACAGCTTGCACAGCTTGCACAGCTTGCACAGCTTGCACAGCTTGCACCGGCCCGGCTGCCCCTGTTGACGAGGGCAGGCGACGCTGCTTGCACCGGCCCGGCTGCCCCTGTTGACGAGGGCAGGCGACGCTGATGAACCCGTGATGAACCCGCCACAGACTGCGAGTGGCGCGAATTCTAAATACCCGGTTTGGAGTGAACGCGTGGCGGAGAACGGAGGACCGGTGGCGGTGGCTTGGCGCCAGCGTGGCGCTAGGCTGCGACTAAATTATGCAATGCTTCTCCAGCCTTTAATTTGGCCCCGGGCGCTAATTCCTGTAGGTGCGAGGGAGACAGAGGGATGAGGAGCGCGAGCGTGGCCGGCGGCCAGGTGAGAGTGAGCGAGACAGACTGCTTACTCTGCCGGATAGTGTTTTTGAGCCCGCAGGGGGGGGGGGGGGAGTTGAGGCAGGGGGAGGCCGGGAGGGGTCGACGAGAGGCCTGCGTCGCCGCGCCCCGCCGCCCGCTGAAGAGAGTTATGATAAGAGATTGTAGTGCGCGGGGGATTCGAGGGAAATTGTCGGTCTGTCCGAGTCGGCCTGGTCGGCCTCTCTCACCGCGCTGCGCTGAAGGGCGCGGGAGCAATCACAGGCCGCCGCCAACGGAGAGGGGGGGGGGGGGGGGGGGGGGGGTGCGGGGGCCCACGGGAGGGGGGCTGCGGGGGCCGACGGTGGCGGTGGCAAATCCGGCTGTCCGTGGAATCAAGTCAACGACAACTTTGGGGCGTGGGCTGCTGGGAGTCGGGAGCCGTACACAGCGAGGTCCCACACAGCCACCGACCTTTTTTCTCTCTATATATATTTACCCAGATTTCAATCTAACGAGAAGACCTCACGTGAGAGGTGTGAGTGTGCGTGTGTGTACAGTCTAACTGGCGCACGCTACCTGATCAGCCAGTGGGTGTGGTGTAGTGTGTGTGTGAAAGAGTGAGAGAGAGAGAGAGAGAGCATGGAGCAAGAGAAAGGGAGCGCACGGCTTAACTCAAAGGATGTACAAAGGTGGGCCGCTTCCTGCCTCTCTGCGGGGGGCCCTGCGGGGGGCCCTACGGGGGGTCCTCGCGCTTCACACCTCGCGCACGCATTGTCATGCCGCTCGCTGGATATGCTCCCGCATACACTGCCAGCACACCTGACCCGACCTAACGATGCCACTTATTCACCCAATGTCCATGTCTCTCTCCTTCAATCTCTCTCGCTCTCTCTCCCTTCTCTCCTTTCTGTCTCTTTCAGATGAATAGTGAATCCGCACCGGCTGCCACCGCGGCGTCGTTCATCTTGTCCTCGTTCCAACGCCCGGTCGCTATGAGAAACACAGCCTTAATTCTGAAGTCTTTGGTGATGCAAATTTGGCTTTTCTTGGCGTTTCTTCTTGTTAATGCTAAATGGCTAAATGTACAATGTTGTCCTTAAACTGGGGCCGGATTTGAGCTCAATCAGGATTTGTATTCATGCGTATACGGATTTATACGGTTTTATACGAATTGTATACGTATTGTATACGGTGTCATATATGACGCGTATACATATGTATACGGTCCGTATACGATTTATATACAATGTGTATACATTTTATATATAGGCCATATACAATTTGTATATAGCCACCCATTTTAGCAGGGAGTATTCAAGGATCATTGCGGCGCTCCTTGACAACAACGCTGGACTGTGCAGAAGGTGTTTCTAAACGGTTCCGGACAGTTCCTCGATAAGCAGCGCGACAAGGAGTCGGCAGTGGCGCTGAATAGTTAACAGCGCCCGGGCGGATGTGGGCGATAACTAATTCAGGTGCCTGCATTAGGCCTTGTTATGATACGGCCTTGGCTACATCCCCTTAGAGCGCCGGACGTGCACGCACACACACGTACATGTTCTCTCTCTCCCTTTCTCACGCATGCACGAACTTTCACGCTTGCCTGCACACACACATATACACACACTTAGCAGCCCCTACCCTGCTGCCCGCTGTTGCCACACACTCTCGAAAACAAAAGATCCTTGATTAAGTACAACGCGTTTGGGCCAAGCATATTCTGTGCTTAACACGCTTAGTATCCCACAAGCACTATGATGAAGCATGCTAGGCTAGTCGAGTTTTCGGTTTTGAGAGTGCATACCAACACTCATCGCCGTGATGAAGACATCACGAAAATAAAACGCGCTTCACAGGGGGCAACTGAGTGAATCCTAAGACGATAACATGAGAGAACCACTTCTAAATGCGTAAGCTTGATTCAAGAAACATACGGCAAGAATCTCAAATGTGCTGAATTCAAACAGATAGTTTTGAGTGTTTCCCTCCGGTTCACTCTCTCTCTCTCTCTCTCTCTCTCTCTCTCTCTCTCTCTCTCTCTCCCTCTCTCTCGCTCTCTCTCTCTCTCTCTCTCTCTCTCTCTCTCTCTCTCTCTCTCACGGGTTCCCGCAGGTTCTCATTGGGTTGCCGTCGCGGCCTCTGCTACCCAGCACATCGACAGCCGGGGCTCGTATTACGTTTTGAAATTCCAGGCCGCTCCCGCCGAGCGACGCCATTGGCTGATGCCATCCCCAGATCCGAGCCTGACAGCTCCTATCAATAACAAGCCGGCGATGGGAGGAGGGAGGGAGAAGGGAGAGGCACAGTCCGGGAGACAGTAGGAGAGGGAGAGGAGAGAGAGAGAGAGAGAGAGAGAGAAAAGGGGGCGGAGATCGGCTGGTTTCAGACGAAGAGAGAAGTTGTGGCGAAACAAGGCGAAAGTTGTGACAAGAGGGAGAGAGAGAGAGACAGACGGAGAGGGAGATGGATAACGTTATGAGTGGAAGGGAAAGTAAGGGCACGGTATCGTTGACACGTCGTGTGAGAGCGTTGCAGACAGTGATGCGGTTCGCTCTGCGACGATTTTTTGTAATTCCTTCCTCTGCAGTCATGACCGTGCCGTTTCTCATTTCGCTTTTACATTTCAAACATACTTTTTTCAGAGCTCGCGCAACGAACTCGCGCATACGAGAGGAAGTACCCCTGTACCCTTAATACCCTTCCTGTAACCCTGTACTCCGGCACGGTTAAAAACACAAAACTACCGTGACTCAGTTCGTGGATTTTGGGCCAACAGAGATTATTTTATGCGTGTCTGGTGGGTCTGAGTTCTGTGTGCGTTCGGATGCAGTGGCCTGTTGGCTGACGTGTGTATGTGTGTGTGTGTGTGTGTACGTGGGGGGAAGGGGGCGTGACAGGCACCCGAGGGAGGCTCGTTGACGTCGGCGTCAAAAGAGGGGCCCTGCATCCAGGCCTACAGGTAAAGAGCCTCTCCAGGGCCCGCAGCCTGGCACGACAATGCGCTCTCACCTCCCCCCCCCCCTCCCCCCTCTTTACACCCCAACGTACGCACACACACACACACACACGAAACGGTTCCATTGAAGACTGCAAACGGCACCGGTACACTTGGCAGCGGCGGCGCCCTGCTTTGTGAGCCTCGGCTGTTCTACACGACAACACCGCCTACCGCCTGCTGGAGAAGGAAGGAAACCGGGAGGAAAGGGGGGTGGTGGTGCGGGGAGTGGGTGAGGGGCAGCTTCCTTTACCTTCTCCCCCGCCTACACAGCATCCAGAAAAAAAAAGAATTACCTGGAACATGACGAACGGCACCTGAATTAAACTATTCATGGTCCAGTAAGTGGCCTGGAATGAAAGTTGAAGTGCGTGGATGAGGCAGCAATAACGATAGAACATGATCGGGCATGAAATCTGGAGTGATAGTAATTGAAAGAGGCAGGGGAAGGGGGTCGGGCGTGCGGGACGGGGGGGGGGGGGGGGGGGGGGGGGGGCGAGCAGGGCGACTATTAAGTGAAAGAAGAACGCTCTGCCATAACGGTGATGATGACAGGCGATGGGGTAGGGGAGGGGGGGGGGGGGGTAAGAAAGTTGGGACGCGTTGGGCTGCTTCGACCAAGAAGGTTAAAGCACTCGAGACATGAACTCTGTGCTTTTGGGGCGATAAATGACAGACGACCATCACCGCTAATGGCGGTGGTGGGGGTGCGTTATGAGCTATAAACTCCTTCCCCCCCTAAACCTCCACCCTTCCCCCTCACCCAACCCCCCCCCCCCCCCCCTCCCTCTAGAGTCACGCAGAGCATTTAGCCTCGCCTACTCTGTCCGAAACAGCGAGCGCCACGCTGCGAGAGACAAGCTGTGGTGCCGCTGCTCCGCGGAGGTCTGTGTGCGAGGGAGAAGGGACACCCCATCTGACTGCGGCAGTGCGAGAGAGATGTCGGGTCGGACATCCCCGATCAGGCATCTCTCCTGCGCCACCGCAGTCAAACGGGGCACCCCGCGTCTCTCTCGCACTCAGCCAAGAGGATCAGAAATACTAGTGCCGCTCCGCTGCAGGGTCATGAGCATCGCCATTGAGCTTGGCGTTTACATTTCAATTCCCAAACCCGAGGAGATGGCAGAAAAAAAGGGTCTGAAATGAGAGCATTCATCGGTTGGGCGCCACTGCTTTGTTGTCGGGCCGGGGCCGCACATCTCTGCCGGACACTCGGAGAACGGCCGGCTCACGGCCGGACCGCAGCTCCATAATGTACAAGGCAGTGACGGCGTGCCGCTGGCTGCCACCACGGCTGCCACTGGCGCGAGAATTTGAAATTGAAAGAGCGCAAAGCCGCCACGACGCAGCGCTGCGTGACCGCCGGCAAGGACAGGGCGCCGACTCTTCAAACTTTACGCGCGTAAATGTAGTAAAAATAATAACGGCTAATACGCCGTGTTGGGAATAACAGTCAGTCCAGAAACCACGTGCCATCAGCCATTCAAAAATAAAAAACCTTTTCCAGTAGAACTAGGAAAATCCATGATCGGAAAATTGCCGTTACCACCGGAGCTCGTTTATTTTTGCTTAAGAAATTCAGTGCTAATTTTTTACTTTTATTTCCTTATATTACTCGTCGTGTTCATACAACACTTTTCCATACAAATTTGCAGTCGAAAATCTCCAGAAACGTGTCCTGTTGGGTTTTTGGAGCACGGCACTGCGCCCGGCACACATTACGCACGACAAAAGGGACGCAGGCGCGCTAAACGGGATTGCCAAATCGACCGGCCTGGGCCTTCTTGGAATTAATAAAGCAAATAAATCAGCGCAAGGGTGGAACCAGCGAAAGAGAGAGGGCGAGGGAGAGAGAGGTAGAGAGGAACAGAAAGGAGGAACAGAAAGGAGAGAGAGAGAGAGAGAGAGAGAGAGAGAGAGAGAGAGAGAAAGAGAGAAGGACGGGGGCATTGGAAGGGGGAGAGACCTCGTCGAACCACAGGCGGCGGCGACTTAGAAACGCACCCGACAACAAAACGTTTAAGCGGGAAGGTTGGGCATGGCACGCACTGCATGAATGGCGGGCGCCTCTCTCTTTCTCTCTCTCTCTCTCTCTCTCTCTCTCTCTCTCTATCCCTCTCCCTCTCTCTCTCTCTCTCTCTCTCTCTCTCTCGCACGTGGCCACATAGCAGTGCCCAAGGCCGGCGTTCGGCGCTCACCTCCCCTCCCTCTTCTATGACTGCCTCGCCAATTCGGCGCACCGCCCTTTCCGGTCTGACCCCGCCCCCCTCCCCACCCCTCCCTAACCTCAATTCAATCACTACCCCCCCCCCCCCCGCCCCCTTCGCTGCCTCCTGTGCTTCTCCCCCCTCTCCCCTCCTTCCCCTTCCCCTCCTCTTCATTTCTCTCATCCCCCCCACACACTGTCTTTTATCTCGCCGCCTCATATGCGTGTTAGGGAGGGTCGAGGCGGAAGCAACCCGAGAAAATCGTGTCCCCGTCCCGGTTACCCCTCTGGATTACGCGGGAATTACCCCTGGTTACCCGCCTCGTAATACCCGCACGTGCCCGGCAGCGCCGATTTAGCCGCATTCACCCAGAAAAACGTTTCTTTAAATCGAGGAAAATTTGAGACTCTGGAATTTTTTCTTTGTAACAAAGGAAGCGCTTTAGATGCAAGGAAATTTTTACCTTGAACAAAAATTTTTCCTTAATTTAATGTCAAATTCTCTCATTCTCAAGAAAAATTTCCCTCTCTCCGGTAGGAAAGGGGGCTCTTTGGAATCAAAGAAACGATTTCCTGAGTGCTGCTTCCTCCATGGTCGCGGCTTATTTGCTTCGCCAATACTGCGGGGGCGGAGGGACGGCCAGGTCTGGCGGTGCAAGCAGACGACGCTGCGGCCGCATCGGCTTACACGCAGTCGGGCGGGGAACGCCATCAAATGCTTCGGTTCCCTCTCATCTCTACGCGCGGCCGGCCTCAGACGCGGGTATTCTCTGCCCGGGGTTCTGACGACCGCGTTGGCGGTGGCCGCGATCACAGCACCAGCAGCAGCACAGCAGCAGCAGCAGCAGCAGTGACAGATCGGCTAAGCGGATTCCGGTCCGCTCTCCGGCCGCGACACAAACCGCCGCGCTGCGGCTTTTCCGCGCGTGCTGGCGCAAGCGGGTGCAAGAATTATTGATAGGAATCCGAGACCGGACCGCCGGCGGAGAAGTGCGCAGACGGGGTGCTGGGTGGGGGGCTCACGATTGTCCCGGGGGTTCCGACGCAGGTTCGAGTTCGCGGTTCGATGGATCAAGGGGAAGCGCCTGTGATGCCGTGGGCACGCGGCGCTCGGCGCGCTGACCAGCGGTGCGCGGCGCGGCGTGCCTACCTAGCGAGGCTGCACTGTAAACATATTTTTCATCACTTGCCGAAAAATCAATTAAACTAATTTTGTTCAAGAATTTTTCGTCATTGTTCGAGAATACAAATAACTACAGAAAACACAGTTGTTCTCTGAAGATAGAACATCGTTTTCTGAAGCATTGTATGTCGAGAAGTGATGAAATGTTCATCGATATTTTATGTCTCATGCCGAAATATTTTGGCAGTGATGCCAGTGTCAACAGCCTCAAATAAAAAATAAAATGAAATGCCTCGTGGCAAATTTCAGGTACACGTCACCATATCCATGCTATCACAAAATGCAGTATATTTTTGCGTATATGGCAAGAGGGGGTCATTACTTACCTGGGAGTGACGGAGCAAGCCTATGTGCAGATCGCTCTCTCTCCCTCTGTCTCTTTCTTTCTCTCTCCCACTCTCACAGACTAGGCCCACTCACCCCCACCCACACAGCCGCCCTCTCTCTCTATCTCTCTCTCTTTTTCTCTCTCTCTGTCTCCCGACTCCGAAAGCCTCATTAATCAAAGCGTGCTAAGAGCGTTTCGTCCACCCCGCTTGTCTCGTGGTGTGTGTGTATTCTTACCGTGGTGTGCGTGCGTGTGTGTTTAGGGAAGGGAGAGGGTGTGGAGCAACCGATTTAATCCTGATCACGCCCTGCTGGATTGTGGGGGCAATGATGACGGAGAGAGAGAGACGCAGAACGATCGGCGGAGAGGGAAAGAGCGAAAGAAAGAGAAGGAAGGTGGGAGAAAGGAAAGTGCGTGGTGCGTGCGCGCACGACCGCAGTACAACAGGCAATATATATGAGCAGCACGGCCATTTTGTGGCCGGCCATGAACTAAATCCAGTCTTCCATAAACCGATATGATGAGGTTGAGGTTCTCCACCTTCAACCCTCTCTCCTTTCCATCCGCATCTCCTCCCCTTCCCCTCCCCTTCCCCTCACCTTCCCCTCCTCTCCCCCGACACCAACTTAGCAGAAACCTCTTCTTTACACGAAAATTGTATACGATAGCGGTGCTGTGAGCGGGGTATGAGCTGGGCCCCCCCCTCGTGACAACTCGCTAATCGCCGTCTGGACACTGCATGTGTGCCGCCGCTGCGCACTCGCTGTGTCGGACTCTGATCCCCCGGCGGACCCGTGTCCGTCCGCAGGTTGCGTAGGGCTCAGCTCAGCGGCGTAAGCGGCGTCAGCCCCGGGTGAAGAGCGGCCACGTTATGTCAGGCAAACGGAAACCAAAAGTTGTTCGAAATTTGCATAAACAGCTTGTGCTGGAAATTTTCTTATCGGCTTGTAGAGAAATCCAAAGTAGTAATTTTGGTATTTTTCGACGAGGTAAATCAGAGTTTTATGCGCAAAACCCGGTTGCCCAGTAATCTCCTAAAATATTCAAAAATATAAGTTTTGAAAATTTTCCCGAAGATTTGAGAGAGATAACACTCAATGAATGCTGCAAATTTTTCCATGAATTTATTGGGATCCCCCCCCCCCTCCCTAAAAAAATAAATTACAGTGGGAACAGGAGAAGAGTGAATACGAGCAAGCTACAGAATGAGACCGAGAGAGACAGCGAGAGAGAGAGAGGAAGGAAAGAGGGGGGGGGGGGGGGGCGACAAGATTGATTGCGTGCTCTGTCGGGAAATAGTAGTTTCCCGTTTTACAGCGAGGTGGCGCTGCGAGGAGCTCATACCCGTCACGGTGCCTGTCACAATAAATCAGTGCAGGTCGGCGCCGCGGCGGCCGGGGCCGCGCGCGGGACAGGCGGCGGCGGCGGAACCGGAAGCGCCGATACCCGGTCCTGAGCACCGGCAGCACGGGCGGACCGGAGCCCAGCGACGGTGACATGGCCCTTCCGATGGGGCAATAGGTCCCTCAGAGTACATTTACAACAAACTTTCAAAATTCGGTTGGTCGAATATTGCCGGAAAAATATTTCCGTTACACCGTAACTCACGCAAAATTTCCATAACTGAAATGTTTGGTTAGTAAAAAAAAAATAGGAGCTTGAGCGAATTTCAAAATAAATTTATAAAAATTGTGGAAGTTATGTGAAATTTTTAAAAATCACTCGAAAATTCCCCGAAAACCCAGAGGCCTTGGCTAGTCATTTTACAACATCGAGTCGAGCACATGCACAAGCTCCAACACAACTTTTTTGTTTTTTTCTCTTTTTTCTGTGGCTGGGGGTGGGGTGGGGTAAGTGTGGCGGGGTGGTTCATGTGGCCAGATTGGAGGGCAGGGAGAAGGACACCACTTTGTTCCACTGTCAATTTGTCAATTTGGTGCGGCGGCGGGGGAAAATAGCGGCGTCGGTCTCTGACCCCAACAACATCGACAACAACACCAGCGACACCAACAACAAGAACGTCCGCATCTTGTACAGGAGCGAGCCTTGTGCCGCTGATCGTCGCATGAGATTTACGAGAAAAAATTCCGCGAGAGGAGAATACGAGTTCAGGAAATAGATGCGGCTCGTAATTTAGGGAAAATCTGATGCGGGTTCAGCTGAAACTGGATAATCCCAGAGAGACAGTGCGTCCGGGAGACGGACATTTTCCTACATTTTTTAGATTGACGCACGCGTAGGGGGAGGAGGGGGCGGTAGGGCTTAGCCAGCCGCTGAACGCGGTGCCCCCGCCCCCCTCCCCTCCTGCCACCCATCAACGCCGGGTCACCATTCGCTCTGATTGATGGGGCCAGGACCCCAGAGGAGCGAGGGAGATGGAGTGATTTCGGCGGGGGCGGGGCCGCCCGGAAGAGCAAGGGAGCAAGAGCGATGGGGGTGGTATGCGCCCGTGTGAGAGTTGGCAATCAGCGTAGGCTTAGACTCCAAATTGTTGATACTGGCCGGAAAGGCCGCCAGAGGCCGGCGGCAGCCGGGCGGGAAAATTCGACCGCCGCTTGATTTTTGGCGCTGCCCTTCTGTTTCCCCATCCGCTTTACCCTCATATTCCGTCGCTAATCCCCATCGTCGCACCGGCTCACTTCCCCTGGACTGCCCTGGAAACAGTGTCCTGTGGCGGCTCACGGCCCGCGCAGTCCACCTTGGAGCAGGCGGGGGCGGCAGATTCCACCGCCCCCTCTGCGGCGACACCGCCACACCCCAGCCGGCGCCTTGCTGCTGCAATTATAGTTGACAGTTTACTCGCCAGGAGCGCGGGCGGCGGGCGCCGACACTCTCCCCCGCACCGCGCAGACACCCTGTGGCACACAAGTGTGGCCCGCGTGGGCACCCTGTGCCGCAGGCGCCGCCGCGCGCTCGCCGTGTGAATTCATCCGACCACACACACACACACACAAAAAAAAAAGTACAGTTTGCAGTAAGTTGCACTGTAAAACTTGTTCGTCAAATGACGAGAATTTCAGTGACCATTCTTTCATCACCCGAATATGTCGTCACTTTACGACGTCCATGACGAACAAATCGTCACATACTGTCTAACTGAAACATAAAACAATTTTTTAACCAAAAATATTCAAGCAAAAATATTTTAGGTGACGACTTTATCGTCACATCGCCTGTGACAACGTTTTGGTTTTTTTTTTTAAATTCAGCCAGAGGATTGTCGTAAAGTGATGATAAATATTTTCACAGAGTGCATCGTAGCAAAAAATTGGACCACGAAGATAACATTATAGCTTTCTAGCTAGTTGTGCCACAGCTGCAAATTTCAGAACGCAAACTCATGTCTGTAGCTCACTCGAGCGCCTGTAATATAGCGTGGTAGATTTTTAGCACCACAGCCAAAGAATTTAGCTGCCTCGTTAAAATCATTCGCTGCGCCCATTATGAAAATTCGGCACGGCGTTCTTTTGTGAGTAGACGATATCAAAGCATAGGCCGCGGGAGGGTTCTAGGCTGTCAGTTTGTCATACCGAGACTGCAACGATCTCTGCAACTGTAGTCCCGCACCATGCAGCCGCTCCAACTGTAGCCACCCGCCGTAGCATTTCCCGGCCCGACTGCATCTGGTGGAACTGCAGACCTCGGGCAGACGGGCTTAAGTGGGTACGCTGGGGTGGCCATGAGGAAAAGGGGCGGCGGGCGGGAAGGAGTGAGAGAGCGGGGGTGGGAAAGTGTGTATGAGAGAGATGGAGAGAGCTGGAGAGAGGGGGAGCTTGGTGGGTGAATCTTCTCCCCTCCCCCTCTTGACCTTAACGAGCGGAATCTTTTTCCAGATGTTCGCAGCCGAAACGCGTTCCCGCTGTTTCTTCGGATGGAACTAAACACGCGTTTCATGCCCACGCCCTGTCTCTCTCTCTCTCTCTCTCTCTCTCTCTCTCTCGCTTCACTGCGACTTGACGCTCCATTGCTACGTTAGGAGGCAAGCAATTGTCGGAAAGAGGAAACGTGGAAAGAGATTCGCGAGAGAGCGCGTGCGCGTGAGCGAGTGAGAGAGGGAGAGAAGGGGTGGATGGGGGGGGGGGGGGGGGGGAGCCCTCGTCTCAGAAGGCGATTGCAGCGGGGAGTCCGGTTGCGTTTCCGGGTCGGCCTTGCCTTCACACTGAGTAGATTCCTAGCACTGGCACGCCCCGGCGGACCCAAGCAGACGATATAATTGGCAGAGAGGGTCTGGCGCTCCACGCGGCCGGGCTGCGAACAGTTTTTAACTCGACTGATAATAAGTGAACACTCCTATTTTAGGTGCGATTCCTTAGATTTAAGTGGCATTGCCGTAAACATTAGTGTGCTCAGGTATTCCAGGTTTTCCTGATGTATTCACATCCTGGGAATCCTATTCTTAAAACTCCGACGATTTTTTCCACAAAAAATGCCACGGTATTCCGAGATCATTTCGGAGGTATTCCAAAGTATTCTTGACGAGAATACACTCTTGGTGCGGGTGTTTTCAAAGTTGCAGACCCTCGGTGTGGCTCGAGATCCTTTCTCCCAGGACTCGCGGCCGGAGGGCGCCATAGGCTGGCCCTGAGCGGACGGGCCGCGGCGCCCAACACCCCCGCAACAGGTGCGGCCTGCTCACGTTCCACGGAATGAGGCTTTACTGTCGAATGTGTTTCCTCGCTTACCCATCCTGCCGGCGTGGGTCCTCCGCACAAAAAAAAGAAACAAACAAAAAACAAACAACAAAACGAAATTGCCATCCCCCCGCAGCCAGTTCCTCACGCGTTATTTCATTCCCCAATATAACCGTCGCGAAAAGGTTTATACGTGACAATATAAGGCAGCTTACCGCCGCAGAGAGTTCCACTTCCTTATGGGTTTTGTTTTCGGCACCGATTCGTTGAGGTCCGCAAAGGTGCGAGGCCGTTCGCGGACACTGCAAAGTGCCTCAGTGTTTGCCGGGGATTTTTTCTTGTTTCGAAATTTTAAAAGAAGGCCTACCTCTATATCTCGGTTTCTCCATGTCGATGGAGTGAAAAAGCTGAATGTCAACTCGGCTTTTGATATTTTTCGAATCTAAAAACAAGGCAGGCATCGCTGTAGCAAGTCCTTGTTTGACAGATTTTTCAATTCCAAGACTGTACCGATCTTAGCGAAACGGGCGTCCACTTAAATTCTGCCAATAGTTTCGAATCTAACGCAGAGCCGACTAGGACCGAAATCCAAATGTTTTTGATCCAAGAAAAGTGTCATATGGGTGAGGTGATTTGACGGAGCGGCAGGTCTTTCCTTGCCCCCCCCCCCCTCCTCTTTCCAACCGGTTCCATGTGCCTTTCACTCGGTAATGGCACATAATTCAACAATTTCACGTCTAGATTTTGGCCTAGTGCAGAGGGCGCGTCTCCCAGCCTCGAGGAAGAAAACAGGCCCCGCGGGGGAGGGCCGTGCGCAGCTGCGCACACGCCACCTTTCACACGGTGTAATGTAGTGAGCCATTCTGATACGGCCAACATATATTAATCCCCTGGCAGCGCCCCGCCAGATGAAAATCTATTTGGCCCGCCGTAGAGGGGGGACAGAGAAAGAGGGGACGAGGGAAAGAGAGGCGCAGACAGAGAGAGAGAGTGTGTGTGTGTGTGTGTGTGAGAGAGAGAGAGAGAGAGAGAGAGAGAGGAGGTGGGAGCAATTTGCGGATGTATAGTGTACGACACGGCCGGCGCTTACGTGGACGCATCGCACCGCCCGGGGACGCATGGTCCGCGCACCCGTTCGTGGCAAGGAACGTACGCCGGGGACCGGCAGGATGCGCGCTCCTTGCTTGTCTCACACTTTCTCATCACGTTCGCGGAGGTTGGTCCGCCGCCCCGCGATAGAACGGCCGTATGTTAACGCTCTGCGATGACATTGTTGAGTTCAGACATGGATGTTCACTCTGAGAGAGTACGCAGACATTCTTTGTAGCATACTAGACTCTCCGTGCAGCCATATCACGCGAGACGTTTTGTTCGAACTGCGATGATTTTGACGATGTTTGCCTATTTGTCACAGAGAATTACGAGCTAAAACCGTATCTTGTATTGCGGTTCGCTCAGAAAAAGTCTTAATACCGAGAGATTCATTGACTGTGTTTAATTCGTATCATATTCGTCACCTAAATATTTTGTCAGTTTTCATGAGAATGTTCTCCATCAGCGATAGCAGAGATTTTTTTTGCGACGACCTAGCAACGTGACCATGTGCGATATAAATTTCATGAACACAATTGAAGAGTAATTTTTTTGTAAAGTGACGTAGTGTCGAAGAAACAAACTTCCGACCCCCGCCACACTTAATAATGTGAGAAAAGTTCCTATCGGGAAGCAGTAAACGCATCTCTTATCTGCGAGACTCTCGGAATGTGACATCAGACGTAACGCATAGCGCACTTCTTGACGCGTTTCCCTCGGCGTCTGCAGTCCCTTTGGCGCTGAAGCGCGTGGAAGCGTGGAGATATGGCGGCAATGCCTCAGGCGGGCCACTTTTGCTTTGACCGTTGCAGCCCCCCCCCCCCCCCCCGCCACGGCCCTTTCTCTCTCTCTCTCTCTCTCTCTCTCTCTCTCTCCCTTTCTCTCTGTCCCTTTTTCCCTCACTCGCTCTCTCTCTCCTCTCTCGCCGTCCCTCTTATCCTCCCCCCCCCCCCCTCTCTCTCTCTCTCTCTCTCTCTCTCTCTCTCGCGCGCGCTCTCTCTCCCGACTTACTCCCACTTTCTCTCTCCCGAGCTGGGCGAGCAGGGATCGAGAGGCGACGCTTCCAAGTAGTCCAGTCCACGATGATTCATGTTGTACGAGGGTTGCTGGGGGTCCCGTCGGGTCCCGGGGGGCCGCAGGGGGGGCGCAGGGGGGCCGCAAGGGGCCGCGGGGGAGGGGGGGGGGCTTCGAGGGCGTCCCCAGCTGCCACGCCCCACAGCCGCCATTCAGAATGCATGTGCAGGGGCCCCGCGGGCGGCACTTGGCCGCCGCCGCTGCCCCCGGCCCGAGCCAGGTGCGCGTCAAAGGAGCCGTGACGGCCACGTCGGCGACTCACCCCTCCCCGGGGGCAGACACACAATAGCGATCGGCGGGGCCGTGAGCGGGGGAGAGGCGGGGCGGGGCTGTGAAGGGCACCGCGCGCGTGTCGCCAACCAGAAACAATAACAGTAAAAATATAACTATATACGAATAAAAGAGAATATTAATACAAGAAGAAGAAGAAGAAGAAGAAGAAGAAGAAGAAGAGGAGGAGGAGGAGGAGGAGGAGGAGGAGGAGGAGGAGGAGGAGGAGGAGGAGGAGGAGGAGGAGGAGGAGGAGGAGGAGGAGGAGGAGGAGGAGGAGGAGGAGGAGGAGGAGGAGGAGGAGGAGGAGGAGGAGGAGGAGGAGGAGGAGGAGGAGGAGGAGGAGGAGGAGGAGGAGGAGGAGGAGGAGGAGGAGGAAGATGACTTTAGGCCTTTCGCCACGGTACCCGGTCGTCACATCCCACCGCCCTGGTTCTTCCGGTTGTCGGGCTGCCGCCCTGCTGCCGCCGGGGCAGGCGGGGCCGTGTAGTTAGGCGCCGCAGCTGACGCGGGATTGTGCGCGCCGGCCACGCAGCCTCCGCACGTGCCGAGGGTTAGTCCGGCACATAAAGGGACCCTGCGATAAGGGCCAATAGGCGACGCAGTCAAAGAGAGAGGATACAGAGAGAGACGGGGAGGGGAGCGGTACAGAGAGAGAAGAGAGAGAGAGAGAGAGACATTGGGCAGAAAGAATTTGAATTTGCGTGTTGAAGGGAGAGAAAGAGAAAGACAGAGAGGGAGAGGGATGAAACAAAACGCGTTGGCCTCCACACACGGCACCACACGCGCCGCGGGACGCCGTGATTGGCTGGGAATGTGCCAGTCGTGGCCAATGAGGTGCAATGCGTGACTGGTACAGGCCCACGGACGGGGAAAAAAAGGAACGCTCGAGGTGTGAATTTTCTAGTTAATTTTCATGACTAAGTGAAGTCAGTTTCTCGGTAACACGAGCTTCAATTTTGTCACAAGGCCATATTATCAGGTCTGCTCCAACGAAGAAATTTGTGCACCAAGCCCGTTATGAAGAAACTAGAACTCTGAAAGAAGACGAGAAAAGCGCGGCAAACCCGCTCTGGAAATCTTTCCTTCTCGCGCTGTTATCTGAGGGGTAAAATGATTTCCTTTTTAGTAGCACGAATAAGACGGTCTCTCTCTCTCTAACGCTAGATTGCTCAGCCATGATTATTACAGTCTCGCCATAATAGCATTTTGATACTGACGTCTCTAATTTATGGTCCGCGCCACACCCTCCCACCCTCTCGATAAATAGTGGTCGAAGGCGATCAACCCGCCGCCGCCGCGGAGCCTGCAGTGCCACCCGCCAATTATACGGCATTATAACTCGTGCCACCGAGCTGAACCGGAAAAGAAACCTGTATGGTTTGTGTTGTCCGCGGGGGTTGTCCGATGACTCCACGGAATCCACTGGTCTCTGCGCTCAGAATCTTACTCGCATCTAAATATGCAGATGTCAGCTCTGTGGCGTACTCGGGCTGCCCTGCACACACACACGCACACGTGTACGCACACACGCGTGCTGACCCTTTTGCATGCATATAGCGATATGGTGTCGTGTATGTGTGTGTAATTAAGTCCGCAGCCCTTCCCGTTCCTATATTCCTCTCCGAGGACGAGCGCCGGAGTATAAAAATCGTTACAGCACTTGATGCTGCGTTTCGCTCTCTTTCTGGCGGCGAGGGGAGAAATAGCTCATCGTTGTGCGCCTGCTTCCCTAACACTGTAACGAACTTCCTTGGAAAGATTTGAAGATATCAAGGTAGAAATTTTTAATTGGGTTCGTCAGAATATTTTTAGAATTTTCCCAGAGTCACCACTGTGTTCCTAACGAACAGTGTTCCGGACTCGAAGTTGGAGGTCATGTTCAAGGAGTAATTCTCAAAGAGTTATTAAATAAAAATAGATATCTTCAACAGGAGATTTGTTTTGGATTTTTCGCAAATATAAAACAACTTGAAAATAACATAAAAAATAGAGTAGAAATTTTCAGAAAAAAATCCGAATTGTCCAAAATAATTTTTACAGTTTATATAGAGACATACATATATTTTCATTTTTAAAATTTGAGACCTACTACACTTGCATTCCGCTTGCAGACGCCGCCTGCTGGGGGATCCCCCCGGCTTCTCCCAACCCTCACGCCCTTGACCGTGGCTCTTCCCAACGCCGCCGCGGCCCTCGAAATGACGCCAATCCTAAAATCCCGGCCCGGCTCGAGGGGCCGTGCTTGGAAGTCGTAAACGCAAATACGAGGGAAGGAGTGGGGAGGGGAGGGGCGGTGGGGGGCAAGAAAGCTGCCCCTCCATCCCCAGCCAACCCGTCCCTCGCTGCCGTGGTGGCGTTCCGGTCACTGGGAGGGCAGACGCGGCACTGCTGCACTACACCCCAGTCTGTTTCTGAACCGCTCCATTTTCATACACCGAAGTCTCACACTTGGCCGGAAAAAAAATATGGCGTGGCACACACAAGAGTAGGATGCTCCTCAGGCCGAGGTAGGAGTCGAGACGGAGGGGGGGGGGGGGGGAGAAGGGGGAGGGGAAGCATCATTGTAGAGAGGCGTACCCTCATCTCCATGCTGCGAGGAAGGGTAGGAAACGCGGGAAAGGGGGTGGGAGGGAGGGAGGCTTCGGCATGAGCAAGCAGGAGGCGGTGTCGACGAATTCAGATGTTGTGTCAATGTGTGCGACATTGAGTAAACTTGCTGTGGCATGCGAGCGGCGACGGAGAAAATAGAGGGCGGAGGTGGGGAGAGGGTGGGCCGGAGAGGTGGAGGGGGCGGGGGCGTCGCCAGGTGGTGGAGTGGCGCGCCGCCGCCGCGGCGTTGGCGCACAGCAGCAGTGAACGCCACTACAAGCACCAAAACCGATGAAACGAATGCGTTTGCGGCGCCTCGTGCTCTGTCAAATTCCCAGCCGTTTTGAAACGAAATAGCTGGTCATTATTTTCCAATTGTAAGAAAAGTTTTGCGATTAGGCATTCGATTTTTTTACAGAGGAAAATAAATCAGCGGCGCACTGTATTCACACCGGAACATCCTGAACATACCCCCTTCCCCCTACAGCTCGAGGACAGGCCGGAGATAGATGAAAATAAAATGTTCACTTATTGACAATAAATTGAAAAGCTGTATTTTTTTCATATAACAATTTTATGAGTAGCATATAAAGTCTAATAAATCACCAAAAAATTAAAAATATGATTTGGGATTGGCTGTCTCTTTGTGTCATTTTACTGGAAAACTTCGACATTTTCCTCCAAAATTTCCATGGCACGAAGTTTTTCCAGTGCAGTTGTGACGCGGCAGGGCGGTTCACTGGCCGTGGCGGCGGCAGCCGGGCAGCGCCCAACAGGCGGCAAACAGCGGAGCGGCAGACGACGCGAGACCGGCGTTTCCCATTAGCGGCGGGGATTGAATAAAGTGGGAGAGAGAAAGCAAAGAAAGGGGAGAGAAAAATTACAAAAAAAGGGAGATTGAGAAGACAAAGAAAGAATGAGGATTAATTATCAAACCAGTTGGAGGACGTCGATGGAACTTGGACTCCTCGGTGACCTCATTGGCGGGGACAGACGGGCCGGAGAGCTGAACAGATAGCGTCAGATAGACTCGGGGACCAGGACGCATAAACCGTGTGAGAGAGGGAGAGAGGGAGAGAGGTAGAGAAGGAGAGAGACGGGCAGACAGGACATCATCTTAAAGATGGCGGCGCGCAAGATGAGATTGACGCGACGATGCCCTTTTGGCCTGGCCTTCGGATTTATGCTTCCCCCACACACACACACACACACACACACACACACACACACACACACACACACACTTCCTTTATTCCATAACCTGCGACAAAAATACTCTCCCACCGACCCCCTCCTTTCCTCTCCTCTGCCCCCCCCCTCCCCCCGCAATCCACGCACAACACCCTCCTACATCGCCCGCTATTTGGCCTGCCCTGCAGACGGTCTCGTCGTATCCTGATTGGCTGCCCCGAAGCTATACCGAACGGACTCGACACTGCCGCGAGCACAAAAATTTGAAAAGAAATAAATAAAAGGTCACGGATAGATACCCGACCCTGTTTTGCATCCAACAATTTTTAAAACGCTGCACTGCTCGCGGATAAAAATAAAGAGAAAGATACGTATTCATAAGAGCTGCGCGCCCAAGACTGTGGCAACACAAGCGGACAGACTGCGCTGCTTTGGTTGTGAAATTTGCCGGGCGCGATGCTCGCGGCGGCGCCACTCGCCGCTGAAATCTCTCGCCGCGTAAAGTTGATGGCGCGGGTATGAAAAATTCAGTCGTGATATTGCGCGGTGCGGTTCACTTGCGGAGGGATGATGTTGTCCCCTACGCCTTTGTTTTTGTATTATTCCCATTGCCCCTCTATCCCGCGCGGGAAAGTGGGGTTTTCATTTCGGCGTCACGTGACCGCAGCGCCGTCACGTGACGCCGTAAACCGGGGGGGGGGGGGGGGGGGATCCTACCCCGAGGAGAGGGGGAGGGGAGTTGGGGATCCCAGCCCTCCCCCCCCCCCCCCCCCCATCCCCGCATCCGGCCTCCGCCTTCTCGAATACGGCGCACGCCGCCGCGAGCAGGCCGCGAGCGTCGGAAGTAAATATCACCGCCTTGCCGGTGTGCACCGATGCCGCCGCCGCCGCCGCCCGGGGTGGAAGAGCGATATGAGGGGGGCGGTGACGTGACGCCGCTGCCAAGTAAGGCCGTGTTTCAGCCCCCCCCCCCCCCCCCCCCGCCACCACCCTCCCCGATAGGAATGCTACTTAGAGTGAACACAATCAGTCAGCGGCTCCTTCGCCATTCCGGCTGCGTCCTTTCCCCCCTCCCCCTCCTCTCCGTCCCCCTCACTCTTTCTCTCTGTCTTCTTTCCTCACCTCACGCGCGGGCAGTATATATACAGCGCTGCTGGCACTTATCAAGGAAACAAATCATGTGCCGCGGAGTCGCGCGCTGTGCCGGGCTGTAGCTGCCGGGACCCTCCGGACCGCCTGCAGACTGCAGGGTAGGCAACCCGAACGCACGCGCGCACCGCGGGCTGGCCTACCCGACCATTGGCGGGCGTTTATCGCGGGAGCCGAGCGCGCGATCCCGGACAGAACACAATAAATGGCGCGCGCCTATACTGGCCCCCCAACCCCAACAAAACATTTTACCTTTTTAAGCAAAACATAATTGAGATGCAGTTGGCAGCATAATGTAATCATGGGGCAAACGATGAAGCTACGGTTCAAGCTACAGTGCCCATAACTGCAGTTCCAGAAAAACGTAGTTTCATTGCAGTTGCACTGCAGTTGACGCGGAAAAATTACAGTAGTTCGTCCCAATCATCTTCGTCTTATCCAGAACTTCTGTTGTTTTCTGTACAAGAACTACAGTTTTACTGTTTCATGGTGTAGTTCACGCTCGCGCGAGTGAGACAGGCGCACACGCCGGCTCCGACCAGGCAACGCGCGCCGCTCATCAAAATGTAGCGTCTAACCGCCCGCAGTTTTATACGGCGAGTGCGGGAGATAAGAGCTGCTGTAAAACTGTGTTTCGGTTTTGATTAAGAACGCTGTGGTCGGGCGGCGGCACACAGTCGCACAACCAATAAAAAAAGTTTTGCAATTATTGGCGTCGCCTTGCGCGCCACACTGCGGGTCTGCTGTGCCACGGCACCACTGCTGCAGCGTCCTGACCTCATGGAAAAGTAACCCGCACTGCTATCGTTTAGTCATGGCGTTTGTTCCGGTCCTCCCGAGGGATGCCCCCCCCCCCTCCCCACGTTCCCACTCCCCCGCCGCGTTCTGATTGGTTGCTTGTTTACTCGATACCCGGCTATCAGTTCTATTATTTACCCGCGGCCGCCAAGGACCAGCAAACAGCACAACAACAACAAAAAATGGAAACGAGGTAGATAACTTAGTTTGCTCTGTACCACGTTTGTGCATCAAGTGCTTAACCCGGGGAAGAAAGGCATACGAACGAACAACCGTTTAAGCTTCAGTTTCCGGAATATCGTTCCAAAAAATGTAGGTACAGTTTAGTTGCACTGTAGACGCGGAAAACTATAGTTTGACTGAAGTCTAACACATTTCCTGCAGTAGAACTGTAGTTTTCTTCACGAGTATTACACTTTAACTGTAGTTTCATGGTGTAGTTTACACTGGAGATCGTTCCACCAAGTGTAATTCGGCACATAATTATGTACAAATTTGTGCATAGGGATTCAGCGTGTTCCGCGCTGTAACAACCAGCTGTTTCCCGGCCGGCAGCCGCGTGAGTCGTGTAGTTTGAGAACTTTAATGACGGTGTTTTGTTCGCTCATGAGCTCACGGCCTTCAACGTCCCCTTCTGCGGCGCAGAATGCCGGGGCAGAGCGAAACCAAATCCGAACACGAGTGAGTGAACACGAATATGTACGTAGGTGAAGTCGAAAACGGACTTCTCAGCGGGTTTCCGGAAGCCCTGCATAGCCCCGCTGCTGCGTTTCGTAAATGAATATGGATAGCAGTGGGAATAAAAGGTGCGGGTGGCGTGCGTTAGGACCCAGAAGGGCGCTCAGATATTATAAAAACGCAACGGAAGTCACATTACTGCTGCCTGCGTCGTTAGAACGGTACCAGCCGCACTCGTTAAGGGGTGAAGCCATCCGAGTTGATCTCCGGCCGGCATCGAGTATCGGCTTCAGGGCGATTACCTGCCGAATCCGAACCGCAATCCGAAGCCGCGGGGGTCGGGCTGAGAACCGCACCGCTGCTGCCGAGGCGGGTCCGGCCTGACCATTATGACGGCACATTCACATCCACCCGCTCGTAATTGAGGGAGGGAGAGAAACGGAAAGTGCAGGGATGAATAGGGGAGTTATTATTTCATTACTGACATGGGTTACTTTTATTTTTGGGGCCCAATTCTAAACGCACACACACAAAATTTAGAAAATGAAAAAATTAAATGAAACCTAGGATGTTGGGAAGATTGAGCCAAAGTAAAAACACGAAGAAAGTGGGATTTAGGAAACGCGTTATTAAATCGCGAAACAAAATAAAAATAAAAGTAAAAATAATGAAAACAAAAGTCGAAATCTGGGAGGTCACAAAAGGAGAGCAAAACCAATTCAAAAAGAGCAAGGGATTACGTCAGAACATTTTTTAAAATATCAAAATTTTGTTCGAAATGATGGTTTTACTTGCATGGCGAGCGAGGTTTCCCCCGGGATTTTGCATTCGCAGCACGAAGGGCCCGGCGCTCGCCGCTTGAGGCTCCCCGTCTGACCTCGGCATGCCGGGGGGTGGACCCGTGGACCCGTGGACCCGTGGACCCGTGGACCCGCGGACCCGCGGACCCGAGGGGCCGCGGAATGATATTATTGTATTTTTATTCATACACTTGTCGCATATTCATCAGGGAAAAGGTGTATCTCCACCCCCAAACTCCCAAGGACAAACCCCCTCACCCGCTCACAGCCTTCTATGGCAGTCTTTCTCGCCCTCGCCGGACCAGTTCAATAGAAAACACTTTTTTTCCTCGCTTCGTCCGCCGTAATCGTGAATACTGAAAACTTGACGATGCGATACTCATCATATCGGATTTTCAAGGATTCGGCAGAAAAAGGTCATAATTGTTTTTTGTCTCTTCTTATGTTAATGGCCCCGAGACTGCGGCGAGGAATAGCAGCTGTGGGAACGTTTCCCGTGCGGCAGCAGCACATGGTTCGGGTTACCACTGCGAACTACACTAGACTGTAGTCTTTGTCGAAAAAACTGCAGTTCCGCACTGGATTAGTACATGACACTGCAACCCTCCGCGACAACTACCATGCAACTGCCATTAAAATTTTTCGAACTACGTTTTGAGCACTGTAGTCTTAACAGTAGCACATCGCAGATCCTTCTGGCTGGGACAAATTCGACTGTGAAAAGTCGGGCAGACGGCTCTCCCGAGGTGTACAGTGACCCGGCATGCCGAGCGAATTCTTCACCCGGCGAGGTGACACGCAATTGTTTCATAATCTCTCATTACGGGCCCCTCGTCTGGGCGGCAATGAGGGGCGACAGAGACGGGGCCACGCTTGCCGGGCGGTGATGAGAGAGATGGCACGATGCCGACGGCGACGGCCCGTTTTACAGCCTTTTCAAGGCCGTCTGTGCTGTGCCGGCGGCCGCTTCAGGACACACATGGCGAAGGGGTACAGAGAGAGAGGAGAGAGAGAGAGAGAGAGAGAGAGAGAGAGAGAGAGAGAGAGAGAGAGAACATCCTTTCGACTCAGACGTTTTCATCCGCTCGACACACGCTAAGGGCTAGTCCGTCGATGGTTAGGAAAAAACACATGACCATAACGTCAGAATTTTATATTCAAAGGGCAATATTTTGATTTATAAGACTGGTCAAGTGCTTTGACGGTGCTCGGCGTACCTGTCACAATATTTAACATGTGGCATACGTATGTAACTCACGATCGCAGTAGTAAAGTGTAATCCGCCGAAGGGACGACACATAGGGGCTGCTGACCCCGCCTGCCTTCGTTCTCCATTGGCAGCACTGTAATTTGTTCTCCTTGGCGGAGCGTGACCGACATGGAATACAAATGCTAACGGAGAGCTCTCTGAAAACAAGGCGTCTTCTTGGTCTCTCTCTCTCTCTCTCGCTCTCTCTTCTTGCCTGTCTTTCTCTCACTCTGCGTCTTTCCCCGGCTCTCTCTCTCTCTCTCTCTCTCTCTCTCTCTCTCTGGCCCGTCGCCATGGCGTAAATGCCATCGCTTCCAGGAGCCCGTCACCAGCCAGACCTCCGTCATTTTTGAAAAGGTAAAGCCGGGCTCTCAGTAAAAAAAAAAAAACAAAGATAAAGAATTCGTTGTCACAACGCGGATCAGTCCGTTGTCTTTAGGTCGAGCACGAAATGTAGTCGCGAGGGCTGAGACGTCGTCCCTTTACAACTAGCAGGGGCGCCTGCCTACCTTCCTCACCACACCCGCGGGGCGGCGCACGGCCGGGCCAGGCCCTCTCACCTGCAACAGGCGTGAAAGCAGAGAGTTCTCAACAAACCGTGACGAAGCGACGGGGGATAATGGGGCCATCACAAACACTGGGTACATCATCATCCCCCACAATTATTTTTGCGTGGAGCCGCTATGGGAGGCACGGAGGTAAAAGGGGGAGGGGAAGGGGGGGGGGGGGGGGTTATCGTTGAGCTGGCGGTCTCGGCTCCGGCTGCCTCGCTGATGAAGACAAGAGGAAATGGCCCGGAAACTTGCAGGCGGTCATTTGCTGCACATGTCTGTGTGTGTGTGCATGCGTGTGTGTGTGTGTGCATGCGTGTGTGTCTGTGGGGGGGGGGGGGTGTTCCGGGCTCACTCAGGCCGCGTCGTGCACCGTAGTATATGAATTTAGAGCCCGCAGTCCGCTGCGGCGACGTTCATGGGACTGCGGTGTTAAATTTTTATCATTCTCGTCTGCATGTTTTGAGGGGGCGCGGAGGGGGGGGGGTATGGGGGCGGTTTGTAGTCGAATGGCTATAGCGCACGGACACGGGCATGTGTGTGTGGCGTAGGGGTGGGGGGAACAGTACAGGGGGGGAAACGCTCGTATTTTCGGCCTGTCGCATTTAGTTTTCGCGCCACGGCCCCTTCAGCCCCTCCCCTGCATCCACCGCATCCTCGCCACCGCCCACGACACATATTCACTTTGCATGGCTCCGACATCGCTACCCATGAAAATAACTCACCACCCGGGTTTACTACATTCTCTCTCTCTCTCTCTCTCTGTCTCTCGCTCTCTTTCTCTCTCTCTCACACACATTCTGTCTACGTCTCTCCCGTGATCTCATTCCCTCTATCTCTACGCTCTGCTAAAAAAATGCCGGTCAATCGTTGGGATTGTACTCTGTATAAATATTTTTCTAGACGAACAATCTCGTCTTACATTTGTCCAAGATTTTTTCATCACACTTTGAGACAAAAAATCGCCGTATGTGGCAACGATAGAAATTTTTCTTTTTTGACATTTTATCCCGTGACGAAAATTCTGTCACCAAAGCATGCATATCGTCACCTGACGAGAAAATCGTTCAGTGACAAAATATTTAGGTGACAAATATTCGTCATCAATATATATTGCCACATGACGGAATATTTTTGCAGTGTCGTGGGCGGAGGCGGGGAGGCGAATGAGGCGGGGAGCACTTCAGGCTGCACTGCCGGGTGTCATCACCGTATCTCGACATCGTCGACATCGAGCAGAAAATATCGACGTCCGAATTAAACGCGGGCAGTTCCATCACGACAAAAAAATAATCATGATTCCGAAATGGACCGAAAACTTCGGAAGCAACCGAAAACACAACAACTCGCATTTCTTTCTCATTTATTGACATTCGCGCCCGCGCACAAAAAATATATATTCTGACCCGCGCTAAACGGGTATTTCACGTCGTAAAATTTGCTGCACATCCCTATTTTTTAAGCACCGGCGCCCCCCAAAAAATAGCTTCCCAGTCAGTTTCGTAGCGAACTGACTACCGAATTTACACCGGAATGCCTGTTATTTTCTGACGGAGCTTCCAGTATCATTTCTCGCGGGTGACGTCATTCTCGTATACGTGCAGCAGCGGTGTCTCCTCGCGCCCCTCAGTTCCTGTCGGTGGGTCCGGGGTGTTCGTGTGGGTGCGGCGGGTCATGCAGACGTGCTCTTTACGGTTTCAATCAGCTCTCATCAGCCGCTGACGCCGCCCCCCCCCCTCCCCTGTGTGCATGTGTGTGTGTATACGTGTGTGTGTACGTGTGTGTGTACGTGTGTGTGTGTGTGTCTCCGAGAAACCCGGCGGGTGCGCGCATCGCACGGTAGACGTCTCACTGTTTGCGCGGCTCGGCGCCAGGGGGTTCGCGTGACGGGCTGCGTTTAAGTAACGAGAATGCGGCACGGTCCCCGTAATATATTCCATCAAACCCTTGCATTTTCTGATGTTATCATTTCCTTCTTCGTTGCTCTCCGCTTTAGTCCGCGGCTCTGCCGCAGCCGGGGGCACGCACGCGCTCAGGCCCAGCTCCGCGCGCCCATTTAGACATCGTGTGCCACGCGCCGCCAGGCGCCGCCACGCGCCCCCCACGCGAGCAGTAATCCTGCTGAAGACCACCGCAACACGGCGCGAACCGCGGGACGACACGAGGAGAGGCCCCCGCCACCCTCACTGGGAGGGAAAGTGCCCGGGTTCAAACACTTACCCGTCCCGAAGGCCAGGTTTGAAAGCTTTGCGGTCCTTAGTATTTTGCATGTTTTGATAACCGGGGCTTGAAAGCAGCTGCATGGACTGTCAGTTTGGACAATTTCGAATGTTTTTGCCTCGAAAGGCGTTTTATCTAAGCGAATTGATGTGGAACTAAAACTTTGGCTGCACCAAAGCTAGTAGTTTAGTTATCCATATGCTGCTGATGTGCTTTTTTTAGACATTGAGAGAGTAGTCTGACTACGATTTCTAGTGAGCTCCCATGACGCGGGGTCTCGGTTTATTTTCGGGAATGTCGAGGTGACATTCGCGGTTCCAGAGGTGGGCTGCTGGCGCGGCTGGCGGGAGGGGTCAGAGTTCGTCTCTGCCCCTGACAGCCTGTCAGTAGTGTCACAATGGTGTTCCCCACCCGGAGGCAGCCGCGCCAGTGCACGTCCCCTGGAGTGCACCGCGGCGGCCGGCATCGTGCACGTGACCAACCGCCTCTCCAGCAGCAGCGGTAGCGGCAGCGGTAGCGGCAGCGGTAGCGGCAGCGGTAGCGGCAGCGGTAGCGGCAGCGGTAGCGGCAGCGGTAGCGGCAGCGGTAGCGGCAGCGGTAGCGGCAGCGGTAGCGGCAGCGGTAGCGGCAGCGGTAGCGGCAGCGGTAGCGGCAGCGGTAGCGGCAGCGGTAGCGGCAGCGGTAGCGGCAGCGGTAGCGGCAGCGGTAGCGGCAGCGGTAGCGGCAGCGGTAGCGGCAGCGGTAGCGGCAGCGGTAGCGGCAGCGGTAGCGGCAGCGGTAGCGGCAGCGGTAGCGGCAGCGGTAGCGGCAGCGGTAGCGGCAGCGGTAGCGGCAGCGGTAGCGGCAGCGGTAGCGGCAGCGGTAGCGGCAGCGGTAGCGGCAGCGGTAGCGGCAGCGGTAGCGGCAGCGGTAGCGGCAGCGGTAGCGGCAGCGGTAGCGGCAGCGGTAGTGCCAGAGGATTTGCAGGGGCAAAGTCTTCCATTGAAAGTGGTAATGATGTCAATGGCAAGAGCGGATAACGAGGAACTAAATTATTCTAGGAATCTCGCTACCCCCGGTCCGCCTGCCTCCCCCCCCCCCCTCTCTCACTCTCTCTCCCCTCCCTCCCCCACCCCCCACCCTCCGACATGAAAAGGTGTTGCTCTTGACGCCCGGTGATCCCCTTAGCGCGCCCCGTCCGATTCTATGGCTCGCGCTTGGAGTCTCTCCCCCCCCCCCTTCCTCCTCTATCTCTCTCTGTCTCACTGTCTCTGTGAGTCACACGCACACGCACACCGCTATAGGTGATGTCTACTATTCAGGTTCTGTTGTCCGTAGGTTCTAGAGAGAGAGAGAGAGAGAGAGAGAGAGAGAGAGAGAGAGAGAGAGAGAGAGAGAGCAAATGAAATGGATAGCGGGGAGGAAGTTACGAAGCGGGCCATAAATGATAAGCGTTGTTAACTTTTGCATCGGCTCCGGGCGCGTCCGCCCCCAGCCGCTTCCCTTAACGCTCCCGGGACCCACAAACGCCATCGAACACCCTCATCTCATCCCACTTCCTCTTCGCGGCGCCTACGACTCGTCCGGCCCGAGATTACAGCCGTTCGCGGGGGGTCCGTGGGGGTCCGCGGGGGGTCCGTGGGGGTCCGCGGGGGGTCCGTGGGGGTCCGCGGGGGGGGGGGGGGGGCCGTGGGGGTCCGCCGGGGGGCCGTGGGGGTCCGCGGGGGGTCCGTGGGAGGCCAACGACCGGGCTTGGCGGCTCGGCCCGTTAATCCGCTTAATCCAGATTGCAATCCGATTCGGTCGACACGCCAACACTCGTTCCCAGCAGCATCAGAGCGCGCGGCGCCGCTGCCACGCCAGAAACTCCCACAGCAGCCTCCGCAGAAACTAACTCATCCCGGAGGACGCCAGGCAGCGGAGCAACCCCCACCCATTTCGTCCGATTTCGTCCCGCGGAGCGCGCGCGGCCGCAGATTCCAAAATTTTCCTGCAACGTGTGGACGAAAATTGGTCCGCCGTCGCGCCGCTGGCAGCTGAAGTGACGTGATTACGCCGTGATAGTAACAAAACCTCGGTAGTGATAACACAGCCGGCTACTAAGCGGGCCCAGAAACAACAACAAGAGCGTCGGGCGTGTGGCGCGCGGGGCCCCCGGGGACGGGCCCTGCCTCTCCTGCCTGCCCGGGAGGAAGGTCTTGTCAAGGGTGGAGCGGGTCGGCAGGGCGGCGCGGCGGTGGCAGTTGTGGCTGGCTGCTCTGGCTGCTCCCCGCCTCCCGGCCAGCCCCGCGGGGCCCATGCCGGAGCAGGGAAGACACACATTATCGGAAGTGTTTCCTACTCGAAAACTTCATTCGACACTTGCCATTTTCCTGAGAAAAGAAGGCACGACATCGATTTTTCCCCCCCTGAGAGTGCACAGTTTTAATAATTTACTTGTTGATAAGTACAAAAAGTGTATTATAGGGATTTTTAAGAAAACAATTGAACAAATTTCTAGAAATTGAAAAACGATAAGAGACCAAACTTACGATGATTCATCCCTTCTAAAGGGTACTTTTCCCTTGTTAGCTTCGACAATGTGCGTCCGTGGCAGGGTTAAGACATGGCTGTGCCGGAAGGCAAGGAGCAACGGGGAGGAGTGGGGCACCGGTAGGAGCAGCCAGCGGCGGCCCGGCGGCAACCCTATACACCCGGATAGTCCGGTGGCCAGCAGGGCCGAGGGGCTTAAGGACACAACGTGTATTAAGTTATTGCGAGCGTAAATTAGAGCAAAGGATACGTTTATTGGCGCAGTTGGTAACCCTACCCGGGGCGGCCATAGTGCCGGGGGAGGGGGCCGCAGTAGGGAGCGGCATCCCCTGGGCCCGGCCGAACACGCCGAGCCAGTCGACCACTAAATGTTAATGCGTTTTTTGGGGGCCCATCGTCACGTAGCGGAGGGCTGAGCATAAGGAATCCTCACGGTCAACTTCAACACAGCGGAAAAAATAGTTTTCATATTTAGCAAGAGATACATCACACTAAAAATCAGAGGTGGAAATTTCAAGCATTGATGCGTTAAGGGTTAATTCGATACACCTCCGCCTGTCTGGTTGGCATTCAGATTCAGTGGACGAAATATGACACATGCCTAAAACCTTTCCGACAAACCACCAATGAATGAAATCGTTTCAACCACGAGGCCGTAATTTAATGTGCCTCCGAAAAAGGGGCTGCAATTTCCTCACCCCGCATTTCGTTACAGTGAAATGCAGCGACTCTGGACAGTATGCGCGAAGAGCTCCCCGTGGTGACGAAAGGCGTGGCGCGTCGCAATATCAGCGACGGCGACGAGCGAGTGGCCGGAAGAGACGGGCGCTCGGGGAGCGTCAATTACCCGTCCACCGCCGTCTAGAACCGGCGCAACTGCCCTCCGTGCCGCGTTCAGTTACGGGTCAGAGGTCACCTCCGCCGCCGCCTCTGCACACGACACACGCGCAGACGCACGCACACGCCGCAGCGGCCGGCTTTGATGCGAGGGGACCGCCGGGTCACGTGGGGGCCTCTCCGCGGGGGGGTCTCCCAGAGGGGGTGGGCGCCCCCCGCAGCCCGCCGTATCTCCCGGGATTCCCGGGCTGCGTTGGTCCGTTTCCGGCTCCGCGGGTTCCGCCTCGGCCCATTTCCCACCATCCTACGTATCACGGGACTTTTGGTGGGTGAGAAAGGGGTGAGAGTGAGGGTGGGGGGTGAGAGGGGATGGGGGGGGGGGGGGTGACCTCAGTCATTGCCTTTCACTCCTCTTTTCTTTATTAACGACCGACCAGGCAGAGCTAAGCGCTGGTCCAAAAGGCCAGCGAGGCTTTCCCTTCCCCCTCTCTTTCCCCTCATCCTCTCCTCCCTGGCCTCGCTCCGTGGACGCGCATTACGCCCCCGCTGGGCCCCGTCCGGGGCAAAGCGCCAAAGGCCACCTCTTGCACGCTCCCTGGACTCTCCGCTCCGGTTTTCGAATACTACTCCCTCGTACTATCTCTCTGTCCCCTCTATTGTCTCACTGTGTTCCTCTCTCTCTCTCTTGCCGTCCCCGATTCTCCACTACTCTCTTCTCCGTCGTACACTGCAACCGAAACGCCCCGAAGGAAAGCTACATGTGCCAGCTTAACGTATATACTGTACGGGGGGGGGGGGGGGTAGATTAAATGCATAAATGAGAGAAGAAGTAAGTGTAAACTGATACTTTTTTATTTACACTTTTAGAAAAATGGACGGGAAATACTTATGGGTCAGTGGTGGTCAGGACAGTAAAGGTCCCGCATCTCAAACCACCAAAACCTCTCTTCGAGTACAACCGCAACTATTTCTTCACTGTATGCCGCTTTCGGTACAGACTGGGTCAGTCCTTCCGAACGGTCTGCTGCAGCGCTAAGAGGTCAGCTCCCCACTTCCTCCTGCACTACCCGGACCGTCCTCGCCTCGATATTCTGCGACGACTTGTCGAGTTCTCGGCGACGACTTGGACCGTTTTCTGCTCACATATTCGATGCGAGCCATGAACCTCGGTCCGAGCGCGCGGCGGCGAGCGCGCTCCTCGGTGACGCCTGTCGGAGTTCGGAGCGAGGCGTGAGTGTTTTACTCCAGCCATTCGGCGGCAGGAGGCGTCAAGCTGCGTGACTCGGCCTGACACCGGCGAGAGGCGCACCGTCGTAAAGAGTGCGTAAGTGCGTCGGAGATACTGGTGCCTTGGAAGAAGTGCGCGGAGGTCCAGGAGGGCGATGAGAAGGAAGGTGCAGAGATGATGAAGAAGGTGAAGAGGATAAGGGAGCAAGTGTACAGATGAGCGATAAGGTAAAGAAGACGAGGAAGAGGACAAGACAATGGGAAGTAAGGTGAAGAGGATGAGCAAAGCAGGTTAAGGAAGATGGAAGAGGATGAGGTTTTAGGTACAGGGGATAGGGAAGAAGGTGACAAGATGGGGAAGAAGCTGAAGAGGATGAAGAAGGAAGGTGACAGCATGAGTAAGAAGGTGAAAGAGGATGAGGCGGGATGAGGAAGCAGGTGAAGAGGTCGACGAATAAGGAAGAGAGGATGAGAGGAGGTGATGACATGAGGAAGAGGGTGAAGGAGGATGGGGACGGTAAGAGTGCATGAGGGAGGTGAATGGGGATGAAGAGGGTAAAGAGGATAAGAAGGAAGGTGACAAGACGAGGAACAACGTAAAGAGTATAAAAATAAGGAGAATAAAGAAGGAGCGGAGGATAAAGAGTTGGAGGAGGCGAAGAAGAAGAGGGATGAGAAGGGGAAGGAGAGCAGGTCGTGGAAGTGTCCCTTCGGAGCGGGCAGGATTTAGTGCCGGGATGCAGTGCCCGCCTGGTTAGGCCCCTGCTCCTCCGGGCGCCAACGACTTGCGGGGGTTATTTTGTGGTCTGCGATAACCACTCTTCCGTCAAAAGGATGGTTGCGGCGGGCGGCGGCCTGGCAGCTAGGAGCCCTTCCCGCACGGCTGGCAGGCAGTAGCCAGTCGCCGGGCGTTAAAAAGGTTTAAGGTGATCCCGGGCAAAAAAGAGGAGGGGGGGGGGGGGGGGGGGTGAGAGCACCGCCGCTGCTAAAGCCCCGTGCATGGTCCCCGAGGTGGGGCCCCGGGGGCTGGTTAGGACGTGGCCACGACAGCGACAACAAGAAGAAAGCTGTGTTCCTGGCTGGGATGGGAGACCGAGGCCGATGAGGGCCCGTGAGCCACGGCATAAAAACCGGACATCTGCTGACAACCAAACGCGGAGAGGGGGGGGGGGGCTGTCAGGCATTCCGGGCACGCACAGAAAATAAACTACGCAGGCGTGCGCCGGGGAGTTGGTCTTGGCGTGACGAGTTCCGCTCATCGCAAATGGACTGTTGCTGCCCCCCCCCCCCCCCCACGCGCACTTACCTCGGTACAGTGTTCTCGCTCGAGCGGGCAAAGGTCTTGCCCGGAAATCTTATTCCGTCCTTGCTTTTCTAGCCAGCGGCACGAGTGTGACGGATACAGAAGATGCTCTTGCCCGAGCGAGCTGCGTGCTCGCCAACATCATTTACTGAGAACGCTGCCGGCTGTTTGAGACGCCAAACTGCTAAACTTGTGCCGAACTAAAACTTACAGCTCGTTTGGGAAAATCAATCCGATTGTGGTTGCGGCGACTAATCTGTGTTCTCCACCCTCGCAAGTTACGGCCGCGCTCAACCTGCAGGCACGCACTTGCCAACACCGTTAAAATATCGCGGATTTTTAAAAGCAATTTGCCGCAATTTTGTTATTTTGAGGACTGTATTCTGAATTTGCAGCTCATTTGAAATAATGTAGTGCAATTTTTATCAAAGTTTAATCCCTTGTGACACGTTACTGCACATATCGGAAATCCTGTTAATAGGAATTTTGCGTTTCGGGAAAGAGATTTAAAACACAACAATGACCTTATACATCAGGCCGCGGTCGTAGACCCCGAATCGGACTGCAAAATACATTTTAAAAAAGTTGCTCGGAATTTTGAGGATTTCGTTTAACGGCGAACAGCTAACTCACCGCCACTCACCGCCGCCTACACCAGGAATAAGAGGGCGCCCGCCGTCACTAATTGCAGCCCCGCGGGCTCAAATACCAGCTCTGCATTTCTTTTCTCTCTCTCTCTCTCTCTCTCACTTCAGCGCGGCGTTACAGCCCCCCCTTTTTCTTCTCTTTCTCATTTCGGGTAAATGGTCGGGTTCGGCGACCCCGCGGCCCTCCCCGCCCGTACTTCCTGCTCCCTCATGGCACGGTCGTCATGGCAACAAGCTTATTAGATTGCAGCGGCCTGATTCTGGTCGCGCCAGTGCCATGGGCTGCCATGGGCTGCCATGGGCCACCACTGCGATGCTTTCGATCATCCCATGGCACTCCACGGCCACCGCCAGCGCCGGCTGCAACATGGACCACGCCCGCATCCCACGCTGCGACCTTTCGGCCACCACAATAACACACCCGCGGAACGCTTTTCCTGAAATGAGTTTGAATCGACTTGGAACGTGAAATGTCGTACGTAAATGAGATCCACTGAGTCCCTTCTGAAATACGAGCAAGGAAAAAAGATGCTCCATTCTATATTGTCTGCGACCAGAATCAAGCGTCGACAACGGATCGATTTCGATCAAGTATGACGTTTTCTCCCATCTATTTGTAACATCAAGGAAATATCCATAATTTTCTTTGTTTCAAGAAGGGAGTTCCTTGCCTGAATTTTCCCCATCCGCCGCTATACGGATTCAGCAGTCGCTATACGGAGAGTCCGTGAGGTCTGAATAGGAAAGTCTATGAGAGTCTGTAGAGAGAGTCGGGGAGGGACCATAGGAGGAGAGTCCAGGTAGGAGTCCGCATGAGAGTGGCTTGGCGCGAAGGACGCAGGTGCCGCCTTTTGTGGTGCGCGGCGCGTCAAGTTTCGGAACCGGTAACCTCGTAATGACACCGGCTGGGGGTGCGTGGCGGCGCGTGGCGGCGCGTGGAGGCTCGTAGGTGCCACTGGGTGACACTGCAGGAGGCCTCGCCGCCTCTGTACGTGTGGAGGTGGCGGCGGCGGCGGTTCGGGGGACAGAGGTGGACCTGCGCGGCTGCCAGCCAGAACCACTGCGCCCGGATAGCGGGCTAAAACTATGCGCCAAAGCCCTGCCGTAAATGGGGGGCACACAAATGAAGTGGGAGAGAGAAAGAGAGTGGGAGAGAGGGAGAGAGAGACAGAGAGACAAAGGGACTGGAGTTAAGAGTGCGGCAGCGAGCGCCTGTGTTGTAGGCCATGGCGGGCGAGGCAGTGCACGCGTGTGCTCGTGGTAGCCTACGCTGCGCACTGCAGGCGCTCAGGATCTCGCAGGGCGCGCCGGTCAGGAAGGGCAGTGGCAGTGGAGGTACACGGGCCCTTTGGAGTTAATTCGGAAATCGCGTTTACTTTAAGCCAGAGGGCGGACGATCAGTGCTGTAGAGGGAGCCGGAGAGAGAGAGCGTGGGTATGAGTGCGAGGGGAAAGAGAGGAAGAGCATAAGAGACAGAGGGAGGGGAGAGCGAGAGAGAGAGAGAGAGCGAGAGAGAAGAGGGACAATAGGGCAGAGAGAGGTAGAGGACGGGGCTACAGAGAGAGAGAGAGCGAGAGCGAGAGCGAGATGATAGAAGGAGAGAGAGAGTAGAGAGAGCGTTGATCCCTTTGACAGATGCTTCTAACCACGGGGGGTACGCAGAGCTCCTGCTCCTCCCTTTTCGCGTGGACAAGCGCTGCCCAGACTGGAACGAGTGACGCCGAGTGGGTCGCCAGGGGTCGGCGGGGGCCGGCAGCAGGGCCGGCAGCAGGGCCACGCCGCGCCGGGCGCCCCGAACGGGTCCGCGACGCGCTTACCTATCCGCCAAGAATATCGCGGCACACAAAATTTAACTGCGGTTGGTTTCTTTTTCAATGCTGTTTTATCGTATGTCACATCTCATTTATCGTTTTTGCCGCACCCTCTTTAGGTACGAGGTGTTTTATTTTTGTGGGCGGGATAGAGAGAGAGAGAGAGAGTTGGTGAGATAGAGAGCAACTGAGATTGAGAGCGAATGAGAGAGACGGTGAGAGAGATATAATGAGAGAGAGAGAAAATGAGAGCGAGTAAGAGAGATAGCGAGAGAGAGAGCGGGCGAGAGAAAAGTGAGAGAGAGAGTGTGTGAGGGAGACGGACAGAGTGAGGCGCACTGGTGCTGGAGCAGACGGGGTCACCCTGTCGAGCGGTGGAGCCACCGAGCGGAGGCCGCGGCGGCGGGAGGAAAGTGACGTCTTCGGCCGGCCCGGGGGGTCGGTGTCGTCTGCGATGCTCCCGGCGCCCAGCCGAGCGGCAGCGCGTGCGGCCGCGACCGGGGCGGCCGCACACCTGCCTTCAAAAACTCGCGCGCTCCGCGGCCAACCTTGGCAACGTACGCACCGCATGGCCTTTCGTGTCGTCATGGCAACGACATCAAAAGCAGCAGCAGCAGCGGCGGCGGTAGCGGCGGCGGCAGCAGTAGTAGCGGCGGTAGCGGCGGTAGCGGCGGCGACAGTGTCTGTCAGCCGGTGGCGTCGACGCGCATGATAGGATTGGGGAGAGGACCGCACCGCCACGGCGGCGTCGGACCACGGCACGGCCACGCGACGCGGCCAGGGCCAGGGGGCAGGAATGTGACACGTGCAGATGAGAGAGAGAGAGAGAGAGAGGAGCGCGACAGGGCGTGTGTGAGAGCGAGAGAGGGAGAGAAAGTGTGTGAGAGCGAGGAAGTGAGACAGAGACTGTGTGTGTTAGAGCAAGAGACAGAGAAAGAGTGAGACAGGGAGAGTAAGACAGTAGAGCGGGCGTCAATAACGCCAGTCTGAAATAGGTTTGTAAGATATCATATGGGGACAACAATGATCGTAACGAATTTGTCCAGTTTATTGCCTGGATAAAGGGAAATATTGTAAACGATGAAATGAATTCAAGGGAGTGCAGGAAGATGGATAAACGGCAGCGGTGATGGTTGCTGCGAACCGGCCCGAGGCTGTGGACACGCGAAATATGTCTTTTGGTGTTTGCCTCGCTGACGCGGCCTCAGCGGAGAGCACCGGGTGGGGTGGAAACATGTGGAGACCCCGTGCAAACAGCAATGACGTGGGAACGGGACAGAAAGGGGGCAGGTTTTCATTTTATTTTATTTTGGTAAGGGACTAATATGTTCTTCTTTAACATGGACCCGTTCTCATTACAATACAAATTTTTAGAGTCAGGTGACTAGAAAAATAGGTGGAGAGGGGGAGATACAAAGTGAGTGAGAGAGAGAGACAGAGAGGGAGAGGGAAGGCGGGGGGAGGGGGGGGGGGAGGCAAAATGTGTGTGGCGAAATGACTGTTCAGCTGTCGTGCAAACTGCAACGATTGTGGATATCTGCACTTATGTTAGAGCGTGATATCAACCACTAAAAACACAAATAATAATAAATAAAACCTATAATTCCTTTCAGTTGTCCTGACCTACATTTTATCTCCAGATAACGAGCAAAATGCATAGACACACATGAGAGGTGTGTGCGAAAGGAACAGGAGGGAGAGAGCGAGAGACAGAGAGATGGAAGAGAAGGAGAGGGAGATGGAGAAGAGAGAGGATATATGAGAGAGAGAGAGAGAGAGAGAGAGAGAGAGAGAGAGAGAGAGGCAGAGAGATGTGGCCGTGAGAGCGACCTCCGTCCGGACCTGCCCCAACGAGGGCACCGGTAGACTGGGGGCGCGGTCGTCCCTCTGAGGGCCCGTGGGCCCGTGGGGTCGGGATCGGGTTTTAGCGCCCTCCCGCCCTCTACCCGGCGGGATCTTCCCTCTGTCACCGCCGTCACCAGGAGGATCCCCTCTATCCGATCACACGCGTCATTCTATTCTTCTCCCTCTATCCTCTCCGTCCCCCGTCATCCGTCTTCCATAATAGTACTGGCTCGACGGTGGAATAATAATATCACCTGCATGTTCTTCCTCTTTTGTTCTCTATTTTTTGAACAACACGAATTTAACCGAATACTCCCCAAGGAAGTCCATTTCGTAGGACAAACCAATCTAACCTATTAAGACCTTTTTCGTTGCGGTCATACACATCTCACGTGGCCTAGTAATTGTGGTGAACAAAGCAGAGCGAACAGTAATTGTTTGTTCTCCCATGTTTTACCCATTCCCTCTGTTTTCCTCCGGTAACGTATTGTCATCCCCGTGTGAAGCAGTGCGACCCCCCCGTGGCACATCCCCCCCCCCCCCCCTCCGCTCCCCTCGCACACATTTGCTGACTTGGCAAACCGCTGGGCTGTGAGTGATGGGGTAGAGCAGGGTGGAGCCGGGGTCCGACTTAAGGGTGTTTTGTTTGAGCCCCCTGTCGCCGTGCAGAGGCACGTCTCACCCCCCCCCCCCCCCCCCTTCCCCCCCCCCCCCCCCTCCCCTCATCCACCCGCCCACACACGTTCACCAACCAAGATAAATTGAGGCAGCGTCCCGCAAGGGGGAACCAAATTTTCCGGTGGGGGAAGTGGGGATGGCGACCAGAACATAACTACAGACCGCATTGTCGCCGCGAGCGTCAGCCACGAGCGGAATGAAAAATTCGCAATCCTCGCTCTCGCTGGCGATGTGTCACGGCCATTTGGTAGGGTCAATCAACCGCCGGAAAACTACTCCGCTCGCGAATCGCAGAGGCATACTCCGTTCAGACCGAGCGGCGGCGACCTGTGCCGTGTAACGTCAGGTCGTCGTGACACATGGTCAGCGAGAGCCAAGCCCCGGCTATCTTCCGGTTGGCTTGTTACACCTTCTGCTGCAGAACAAATTGAGGGTTCAACGTCCGGACTCGAGTAGTGGTTTTTCCTGGGAGGTATAGTGAGAGCGACCCACGGACTCTACGAACGGGGCGGACTCGACAGGCTGCCCGGACAGGCTAACGCGCTCGAGACCGGGGTACGGACTTGGACGGTGGAGATGGTGGCGGCGGCTGACTGCAACTTTCGCTTCCTCTCGGGGGGTATTTTTGCGCGCCTACGGCTTCCCTTTGTGGTCGCGGATCTAACGGATAACGACTGATAAGGGGCGGGGGCGCCTCCAGCGAGCCCACTCCACTGCGGGGGGAGGTTCTGTCGTGTTCTGTCACCGCAGCAAAAATATGAAGGGTTGCGGCTCGTGGAGAATACTTAGTGCGTCTTTTGGAGAGCCGGATTACCAACGTGTCCCTTTGCGGGTGTAGTTTCGGGGTCCCTGCGCCCCGCCCGGAGGGCTCATTGTTTGGACGGAGAGAGTGAGGGAGGCAGAGGGAGGGAGAGGGAGAGGGAGAGAGAGAGAGAGAGAGAGAGAGAGAGAGAGAGAGAGGGGGGGGGGGAGGGGTGCACTTTACTGCCCCGTCTGTCTCCGCTATTCTCTAAGTAGCCGCGTGTGTGACAGAGACAGACTAGTTCTGTCCTATGCTAACCCACATTGCGCTGCCGTGACATCGTCGGTTGCGCGAGGTTCAAAGTTTCTGTTCCCCTCCCTCCCCCCAGCCCCTCTCTCCACGTCTCTCTCTCTCTCTCTCTCTCTCTCTCTCTCTCTCTCTCTCTCTCTGTCCGCGAGCAGTCGGGAGAAGAGGCTTATGGATATTTGCGGTGGAAGTGGATCGGAAATTCCTTCACATTCAGGCGTACAGAGGGATGGAGGGAGAGAGAGAGAGGGGGGGGGGGGGGAGTGAGAGCGAGAGTGAGAGACAGTGAGAGAGAGACAAAGGAAGGAGGGTGCCGTTGCAACTTTAGTGGCTGCGTTTGACGCGAGCCGACACATCGCATGTGCGGAGTGCCGAGTGAGGGCCGCAGGCGGGCAAACTTACCGGCACTGAAACTCGCGGGCGGTGCTGCCTCAGCTAGTCGCACACACTCGCACACTTCTCTTGACATGACACCCATTCTTTTCATTTTCACTTCACCCGTTTTTTTTTTCAACTTTTTCTGCTCTCTGCCCCCCCCCCCCCTCCCCCACCCCCCTGCTGGCCCCTTCCCCGTCCCCGTCCGTCCCCTCCCTCCCTTTCCCTTTCTCCGAACCCTCCCCGCACTGCCGACAGACTTTCATATGTAAATTTGACCCGCTTGAGTCGGAGCTCGTCGCGTGCGTCTCGCCGTCGGCGTTGGTGAGAGAGAGAGAGAGAGAGAGAGAGAGAGAGAGAGAGAGAGAGAGAGGAAGAGGGGAACCGGGAAGGGTAGTGGTGGTGGTGGTGGAGACTCCACCGGGCCGAACCACGGCGTATATCGAGAAACAAGGTGATGCACTTGATCCTGGAACTCAAGTATCGACAATTATAAAAACAAACCTAACCCACCTTTTCCTCTGTGAAAAAACTAATAATTTTGAAAAGGATTTACACACGGGTGTGCGCCAGCCGTTTCCAGAAGCGTAAATGTTTCGAACGCACGCTCAGATCCGGGGCAGCGTCGTTGCGGCCGATTTGTGACTCCGCTCGCTTGGCCCCCCGCTGAGGCGGGCCAGGACTGGGTGGTGAGAGAGCTCCAAGGAGGGAGGGTTGGGCAACGCGGGAGAGGGGGGGGGGGGGGGGGTTGCTTCGCGGGGGGGGGGGGGGGGAGGGGTCTGCCTGAGGGGGGGGGGGGGGGGTCGCGGAGGGGGCTGCGGGGGCCCCTAACGGCGGCCTTCACGGCGCCACAAAAGGCCCCAGAGGATTCCCGCACGGCGCCCCGCCGTGTCACAACGACGTCCAGGGCTCAGCCGGGCGCGGCGCTGCGCCCTTATCGGGGTGTTCGCACCGCTGGAGTGATTGACTGGGTGTCGATGGGCACCTGTCCCCACCTGTCCCCTCCTACCCCCACCTGCCCTCACCTGTCCCTCCCCCCTCCCCCCGGTGAGTCGTCACGTCCACCTGTTAGTCCCCCCCCCCTCCCCTCGCTATGTGTGTCCACCTGTGGGGATGTCGCGGTCATGAGGGCCGTTATGTTGGACCGAAAGGCTGATAGGGCCCCTCCGTACACCGCATGTGCATCATATAATTGTTGCACAAGTTCCGTTAGGTTCGGGCCGTATACAAGTGTATACATTTGAGAGACCACACAAATGCTTAAAATGCCAACAGAAATGGTATACGTGAAACAAGAAACCATTTTTCCAAAGTTTGGACCCTTCATTCCTCGACGTACACACAGCCCCTTACCTGCGCATGTAGTGGTACTTGAAGACGACGAAGATGACGAGGCAGTTGGCGAAGAGCGCGACGAGGAACAGCGGCAGGTAGCAGGCGATGACGAAGATGTGCGCGGGCTCGCTGTACACGTGCTGCCGCCGGATGAACTCGTTGATGATCTCGGACACGGCGTCGGGGGGCAGCGGCAGCATGACCGAGTCGTTGCCCGTCATGTTGGGCGCCGCCACGAGGTCCGCGTCCATGGCGGCGGTCATCGACGTCGTCGTCGAGTTCATGTCGCCGACATGACCCTCAGGGTCACGGGGGCGCGCGAACCGCCCGCCGGCCACCCACCGCCCTCCACATCACCTGCAACACCCACATCACATTCACGGTAAGTACTAGTGTACTTCACAACACACGTTGTTCATAGTTCCGCACAACGCAGTCATACGGATGCGTATGCACGTTTATATGCATGATTCTGCACAAAATCGTGCGTTAGGCACAAAAATGAGCATCAGAGTGTGCGCGAGGGTGTGCGCAAGGTTCCGTAGGCTTACATTTGTGCACAGTAAATTCTTATGCAGTATTTCTGCAATAGTTATGGACGTTCTTGTGCATTCAGAACGTTATGCACAATTTAATCCATAATTGTGGACAAATAATGCATAATTATGCACAATATCATGCATAATTGTGCACAAATTATGCATACCTTCTGTATGCACAGAAACGTCCATACTTATGCACGAAAATTCTCCATACGAGTTTAGTGTGTGCACACTGGTTTACTGTGTTCTCATAAAAATCCGCAACAGTCTGTGAAATGTCTGTTAATTCAATCTCGATCCCCCCCCCCCCTCTTTGTTTTAAGTTTTTATTTCTGGCTTTCTTCTTTGTTCCAACCTTTTTAGAATCCAAACCCATAAACTAATTAAATTCGTAGAAACACTTTGTCGTGGTGCAGTGGTGGTGTTTCTCTCTGCTTTGCCCCCGCCATGTGTGCATGTCTGTGTGAGCGTGTGTGTGAAGTGTGTGGGTGTGTGTGTGCGTGTGTGTGTGAAGTGAGTGTGTGTCCGCTGGCCGCACCCCTCCACCACCAGCAGGCCCCGCAGCCAGGTCGAGACAAAACCATTTTGCGCTTCTTGGTCTGGCAATCCGCGTGCCGCAGCATTCCACTCGCTATTCGCAGTGCAGAATCTGGCGATGTAGTACGGGGAAGGGGAGATGAGAGGAGGGGAGGGGAGGGGAGGGAGGGAAGGGAGGGGTGGGGAGGGGTGGGGAGGGCATGGATGCTGTGTGGAGAGAGCATGGCGCCCGCCTGACCGGCCCCGGCCCTCTCTCCGACGTATATTCGGCGAATGATGCTTTTGCTCATACACAATGCCCGGCCCACGGGGCTCGGCTGCCGCTTGCCCTCCAGCGCCGCGGACCATCTAGCTGTCTCCGTCCCACGTCGGCCCGCCGCGCCCGCGGCGCACGGGAGAGACAGAGCGCGAGTGGCGGGGCGCGGCGGCGGTGGCTCGGAGGGCTCATATCTGTCGGCCGTGGCACTTGGCTTTCATACGCGTTAATATCGGGGAAGCGTTGCGCTGTTTGGGCCCCGCCGCGCCTCGGCCGCCGGCTGCTGCGTCCGGCCTTCATGCCGACCGCGTACCACCCGCTGGGGGGCGGCCAGCACAATCCACTCTGCCAACGCCTCTCTCTCTCACTCTCTTTCTCTCTCTCTCTCTCTCTCTCTGTGTCTTGCACACGCCGCATTTTCTGTCATTCTTTCTCTCCCACCCTCCGTCCATTCCTGCTCCATCATGGCTCACTCTTAGATTTCTGTCGCCCAAGGAGTTCTCTGTCTCGCCTCCTCATTCTCTCTCTGACTCTATTTCTCTCTCTCTCTGCTTATCTCTATCTCTCTCTGTATATCTCTATCTCTCAGCGCCGTGTCTCCGGAAAAGGATGATACCGAGAGGAACAGAGAGAGACAGAGCAAGTGATACGTGCGAGAGAGAGTAAAGTGGAGAGAGAGATAAAGAGAGAGAGAGAGAGAGAGAAAGAGAGAGAGGGTGAGTGCGATAGAGTGAGTGAGGGAGAGAGAGGGGGGACAGAATTTTGGGGTTAGCGAGGCGAGTTGTGGAGGAGGGAGGAGGGGTCGCTAGTGGCCACACTTAGATGATTGCAGGGGGCGACTCCATCTGCAAAAAGGACAGGCAGCCAGCCGGGTCGGGCCGCACGCAGCGTCCTCCAGCCGGGCTCCAGCGCGGATCCAGCGCGGATCCAGCACGCGGCCAAAATATTTTGTAAATTACTTTTGGGGACACCGGAAAGATAGAACTTGTCGATTTGTTGAACTTGTTTTTAAATGCAACGTGCAACTGCAGAGGAAGCTGTTTGTCTTGGATACGTTGCTAGGGTCACGGCACTGCGCTCCTTGGAGGTCGGACCTCGGTGCAGGCCCGAGGAGCGTGTCTGGTCAGCAAAGGTTCTGGGGGTTCGAACTCTGGAACTGTCTACCTAGGGCCCATGAATCTTTCTCGTGATATTTACGAGACACTCCTCAAATATCCAAGTAACGAACGTATTCAGTCACTGTACTGTATACGTTTAACCTGACGGGGTATGTCTCAAAACTAGTTACCCGACGAACACACCCTACGCCTAAAAATAACTATTCAAATACAGGCGAGAACACACTAATAACCAATTCAAAATAGGAGAAACTCTGAGTATCTCGGATATTACGCTATTACGCGCACTATTACGGATAGAGTGATCCCGCCACCATCACTCATCGGACCAGCAGCGCAGCAGGCACCAGGCGGCAGGGGCTTGGTGTCCTTTTGTCACGGGCCTGAGAGTCACGTGACCCCGATGAACACCGAGGAATGCCTTGGTGGTGGCTGCGAGGCGCTGCGAGGCGCTGCGAGGCACTGCGAGGCGCTGCGAGGCGCTGCCGGCCACCGCCAGGGTGATTCAGTGTTCCCCCCACGTCCATTCGTTATGAATTCCGAGAGGATCCCTCTGGCCTCGGGGCTGCCGGGACTGGCGAGGGTGTCTGCGGTGCGGCCCGGCCGGGCTCACGACCGAGCGCCCTGGCGCGGCCTCCGGTCCTAGCATCCCCCCCGGCCAACGTGCCAATACGTACACGGGACTCGTGACCTACAGAGAGTTAGCACGCGGAAGGAAAAAAACAACAGAAACTTTGAGAAAACTTTCACGGCTGTTCGCGACGATGCTGTCAGTCAGAAACACAACGCCAAGCAATTTTTTTCGTTCGTGCTAAATGTTTAAAATGTCTTAAAATTTAAAGAAAAAGATGAGCGACGTAAATAAATTAGATCCCGCTGAAATGCCGAAGCTGCAGCTCGATCAGCTAGACATCCAAAAGCGTAGGTTCAATGTCAACATTTTTGGCAGCGGTGCACCAAAAAAGGAAAAAAAAGGAAAAATTCCAATTTCGTTCACACCTGCCGACCTCCGTCCACGAGGGCCAGCGCACGTGCAAAGGCCGAGCGCCTGCGAATGCCGGGGTGGGCCGGCCCGCACGACACGCATGAGGGCCCAGGCCGCGCGACTGCCTACCCTGCAGGCGGCCCGCGGACGGAGCAACCCGGCCCAGCACGCGCCGGCACGCGCCGGCACGCGCGCTCTCGATCCGTCCCTCCCTCCCTCCCATCCACTCCACGCCATTTGCTACTATCCGCTCCGGCCGCCCTGAACGGCTCGGCTCAGGGCCCCCGCAGCTCCTGTAATGATCGTTTCCTTGTCACTGCCACCGCCGGACCCTCTCCCCTTCCTCTCCCCCGACAGCTCCCCTCCCCGGCCTCCGCACAGATTCACAGCCGCCGGACACCCTCCGGCCGGCCGCGTTCCGGGGACCTTCACTGCTGTCGGCCAGCCCCTCGCGGACCCGCAGACACTCATGGCACCTGGTGCCAATCCCGGCGCGAGCGCCCTCTGCGGGGGAGCGCCAGTGAAAGTCCACGGCCCGACTGGACCCGCTCAGAAATAAAGGTGATTTTCCGGTCTGAGAGAGAAAATTAAATGAATGATATGATAAATGTTCGGATGTGAGGCTTGGAGAAGGTCACGTGCAGGTAGCAAGGCCGGCTAGGGATGAGGGCGGCGGTGTTGGGTGTCCGAAATAATTAAACACCTCCCTGAGGAAATGTCAAACTTGTGCTGAGGGAGAGAGAGAGACAGAGAGAAAGAGAAAGAGAAAGAGAGAGAGAGAGAGAGAGAGAGAGAGAGAGAGAGAGAGAGAGGTGGTGGGCAGAAGACGAGGGCGGCCGTCGCCAGCAGGGGCAGCGCCACGTCAGAAGAGACGCCTTCGGGGCCCCTAGTTGACGCCCCCCCTCCTCCTACACCCCTCCGGGGACTACCGGGGGCTACCTTACTACTTGTTGCCCTCACACCTCGGCGAACACTTTCACCCCTTGTTTTATTCTCTGCTTTTCTGGACGTTGTAGTCTGTATTCTACCCCCGTCACTCACACACACATAACACATCTATTGCACACTCAGAAAAAGGTTACTGATAACTGGTTTCCCCGGGCAAAATTTACTTGTGAAAACCAGGAAGGCCAAAATCAAGAATCCATTTTTCTGGGTGTGGTACCTCAGCAAAAAAATAAATAAAAATACGACGGCCAACCAGACTTTAGAAGTACGTCTCCGTGCTATTTCCCGTCGTGTGCTAAGACGCGTGCATTTTTTAAAAGACTTACACCGTCTGCCGGCGCCCTCGGACTTTCTCCGCCTGTAAAACAGTGATGTATACGTAATAACGCCGTCATATTACTCCGTTGTTCTCCGCCCGCTCTCCTGGCGGCGGCGGCGGCAGCGGCGGCGCGCCCCTACGCAGGACGGAGCAGGTGGCTGATCCGTCTGGGGATTACGATTATTTTTCATTAGAACGCCCGTAATTTCGGCTGCGGGGTCGGTGGGCGGCGGGGGGCCGGCAACTGCGGGGCCGTTAAATGTAAACGGCGTAAAGCTGAAAGGGCGGGACCGCCGCGCCGGTGTGGCGCGCGCCAGACGTAAACAGTCTGACGCAGAGGGCGCGGTGGTAAAGGCGGCGGTAGCGGCGGCGGTAGCGGCGGCAGCACTCCACAAAATAATATTCTAGGACCAAGCACATTATGCCTGAATCAATGCACTTTTTTACGCGCAAACCGCAAAGTTGTCAGCCAAGCATAACATGCGTTGAACAAGGATCATGGCGCCCAATATCAACGAACCAAGAAAAAAAAATTGAATTCAGCAAAGGCTACCTGAATGACGCATCCAAATTTATGGTTAAGGGGCTTTTTTTTGATACAAGTTTAGTCGTTTTGTCAGAGACTTGCCAATGATTCTTTCATTCAAATGTTTCCATGATAAATTGAAGAAACGCTGCCAAACGGGTTTGGATCAAGCATACATTTTTAAGAGTGAGAGGTACAGTAGCACTGGCAACAGCAGCAGCAGCAGCGCGAGCCAAAGTGACGTCACCGCACATCTGGAGAAAAAGGAAAAGGAGGGGCGCGAAAAGTTTGTGTCGCCAGCACGAGGTGGGTGTGGGCGTGTATTGTGGTGGCCGTGACGGCGGCGGCCGCCAGAAAAAGGAGAGAGACAGACAGACGGGATAGAGAGATGAATGGAGAGCAAGAGAGACGGATAGGGGGAGGGAGAAAGACAGAGATAGGAAATCTGTGGGAGGCAGAAGGAGACGGAGAATACAAGAGACCAAGAGAGAGAGAGGGAGAGAGAGACAGGCACCAGCTGCTGAGTGGGGAAGTGTCGCGGGAGAAAGGGAGAGCGTGCTCCGGGGCGGAATCCAAGACTCGCGCAACAGCGGGCCGCACATCTGCTAGTAGCCTACTTGACTCTTGCGTGTGTGTTGTGTATGTGTGTGTGATATGTATGTGTGTGTGTGTTCGTGTATTGCACGAGGGTGGGATCGAACCATGGTTCTCTGCGCCTGTCTTCGCGCCTTGACCAGACCGGTAGCGTCCATTCTGTCTCTTTCTTTCCCCCTTTTTCACATAAAAAGGGCACGACTGTAGAAAGTCCACGGCCACCAACAGTTGCTCTTCCTGACGTCGGTGCCGGCTTGACGTCAGCGTCGACATTGTCAGGTGCGGGGAAGAGAGAAACAGAGAGAGGGGGGGGGGGGCGTAGAGGAAAAGGTTTGAGTAGGAAGCGGGAGCTACGCCGCCACGCCCCTTGGGAAAAAAATGTGTACAACAAGAAAATGAAAGCAGTGCGGCAGCCGCAGGGGAAAATATAGAGTATTAGCTGTGACCAATACGGCTCTCCACGTCGGCATTTATTTATTATTTTTTTACGTTGTGATTTTGTTTCTGGTGGGTCGCGTGGAATGGTTGCGCCGCGGCTGTCGGGTGCGGGGCGTGTGGGGCATCGTCGGCGCGGGCGGGGCGACACACCGCCAAAAGTGTGAGCATCACGAATGACCACGTCGTGAATACGATTATCATGTAATCACGGGACCGACCAAGACGGGGAGAGGATAGCGTTGAATTGCAAATGAAATAGAGAAAGAGAGAGAGAGAGTGAGAGAGAGAGAGAGAAGGAGGGAGAGAGAGGGAGAGAGAGAGGGGGAGAAAGTGGATAGAGGCGGGAGAGAAAGAGAGACAGCCAAGAGAGGGAAAGAGCGGGGGGAAGGTGAGACTGTATTGACGACCCTATCGCCGACACCAATCAGGCGAAAGGGCATCAAACGTCCCTAAAATTATTCTGCCGTCCTGCCGAAGAGGGGTGAGGGGTGAGGGAGCGGAGGGGCTGGAAAAGAGCAGGGCGGTGACGTGTTGCGGGGACACGGCGAGGAACCTGTGGCGGCGGGGGGCGAGGGGGGGGGGCGGCGCTACCACAACAACGGTGGCCCTGACCCCCCCTATCATGAGCGTGGCCGGGGCCGCGGGGCCTGCGGGGGCTGCGGGGGCCACGCGGGAGTCGTGGGGGCCGCAGAGGTCGAACGCGTGACGTCATTCGTGACATGCCGACGGTGGTGTGACGGCGCTGTGACGCGTGCCAACGCGGGAGTCCTCGGGCTGCTCTCCTCCCCTCCCTCCTCCCCTCCCCTCCCTCCTCCCCTCCCTCCTCCCCTCCCTCCTCCCCTCTATCCTCCCCTCCCCTCCCTCCTCCCCTCTATCCTCCCGTCCCACCTACGTACTACCAAAGTATCTAGTAAACACACATTCTCAAATTGATCCGCTACTTTCGTGCACTGCTTCGAAACTGGAACTGTGCGTATAAACAGATTTCTTCTTTACAAACACCCTGCAAAGGATCGTCAGGGAGAAAAGCGTGCCTCCGACCAGCCTCGTCGCTCTTCAATTCTATTCAGCGCGGCTTTTCTTTCTGTTCTGGTTTCGTTCTCCTGGCCAGCGACAACGATAACTGTATAGTGACTGCGCGCTGTCAACATGAAACCCCGTCGATGTCACGCACACATGCAACGAATGCCAAGGACCAATCAGAGAGCTCAACCCCCAGACCCCCCCCCCCCCCCCACTCTCTCTCTCTCTTTCTCACTCTCTCTCTCTCTTTCTCTCACTCTCTCCCTTTCTCTCTCTCCTCGGAGTCCGCATGGTCTAGAGAGAGGGAGCCCGAACGTACAGCCGACGCGCATCGGCCTTCGGGTCGATGTGCATTAGCACGAAAATTTGGTGAAAGCAACCGCCCTTTCCAACACGACGCCGTACACGCACTTTCAGACTCTCTCCATCTATTTCTATCCCTCTTTCTCCCTTACCTCCGCCCACCGTCTCCTTCTCCCTCTCTCACACACTTTCTCCTCTCTCTCTCTCTCTCTCTCTCTCTCTCTCTCTCTCTCTCTCGGTCGGTCGGTACACGTAAAAAAAAACTTTTTTTTTGGGACGGTACATTTGAGCCGCCACAAGGATCCTACCAAAATAATGATTCTTTTTGCCGTGCACGCGGACCCGTCAAAACAAATTCACAGGCGTCATTGCTTTGCGCAGAGGGCAGAGACGCAGGCCAGCCCCCCTCCCCCAGCAGCGTCTCCGGTCGACGCCCCACGCTTCCTAACCGATCTACTTTCTACGGCGCCATACTTACTGCGTGTTGACGTGAGAGCGAAGAAGGCGGCAGTGTTTATGCAAACGCGTATTACTTGCGGCGAACAAAGGACAGGAGCAGTGAAACCCCGCGACCCGAAGTGTTTCCCCGATCCCCATCACATCCGTCGATGTTGAATTTACGTTGATGTTTGTCCGAAACTTTCTGCGCCAGGTTTGTGTTTCATTTAATCACAGTAACCCCTTGCTGAGGGGAGGAGGAGGGAGTGGGGAGGGGGAGTAGCAGGAGGGGGCGGGGGGCGCGCGCACACGGTGCCGCGTAGCTCAAGAAAACATAATTGCTGCTGCTGCTCGCGATAACTTATTTATTCTCAGTGGGCGCTTGTTCTGCTTGTGTTTTGCTTCCCGACGACGCTCCAGCCGCCCCCCTCCTTCCCCCTTCCACCTCCTCCCGCCTCCGGGGCGGCGCCTGCCGGACGTATAACGCCATTACTACTGTCTCTGTCGCACATCCCGCCGCTGTATTGACGTTATCTTAGCGCCAGTGATTACACAGCGAAAATAAACAAGTCATAATGATAACGGCAAACGCTTTTTTTTTTCGAAAGCAGCACGCTCATTTTAAAAAAGCTGGCAAGACACTGACCTTTTTTTTTTCAGAGCTTAAGTCATTTCGTTTTGCGCTGGAATTTGTGTTTTAATCGGCCACATGATCTTTTCATAGATATAAATTGTGTAGGGGTGAGTGGTGAACCACATTGCGACTACTCGCATCTTTCGCCACACACACATACACACTTTGAACACACACACTCGTTTTCGGAGGCGTATGCGAATGCCGCCGCGGCCAAGCTCCCCAAAGGCATGCCGCAGTCCAGTGCCACACCAGTGTCCCCGTTCCCGCGTTTTTTGCCCATTATCTCCCCGGGGCCCCCGCAGCCCCCGCAGCCCCCGCCGCAGCCCCTCCGTGCCTCAACGGGGGCCGGCGGGCTGGGAGCGCGTTCTTGCGTGTACAGCCCGCGAGCCTGGAGCTGGCCGAGACACTTGTAATCTCTCGCATGCCATGTACAGCACGCCGCAAGGCGCGAAACACCCGGCACGGCTCTGCCATTAGACTGGCCGAGGCATAAAAGTGGCCACTTACATAGGCTCGTCTAGGTAGTGTACAACTACCTGTTCATGGTATGGCAACTAAGGATCGAACACGTGTTCGGATCAGACAGGCAAAGCCTCACATACCCGAGTGCCTTCTGACTCCCTCGCTCTCATTACGATCTGCCCGGGTAAAACGAGTTGTAAAGGTTATATACGCGTGTATACACACATGTATGTGATGTATATGGTTGTATAACGTCCGTATATGGTCCATATACAACCCTTTATATAACGGCGTACAATTACAAGCCTGTATACAAACGTATACAAATACAACCGTATACAAGCTGGTATACAATTGTATACCGTTGCATGAAGGGTCGTATATGGACCTTTAAAAGCGACCATATACAGCACATATCTGTATACATACGTACACATCAATATACGTCCATGTACAACCTGTATACAACTCGTTTCACCCGATTCAGATGGAGTCTGCTATCAGACGGTAAACATGAATATTTAATTTCGGAACGCAATCGACACTACTCGCCATGTAACATCTGCACGAGGAACAGAATTTTGGTTTAACGTAAAAACTTCGAAATGTGGCAAAGGGCTTACCGTTTTTAGCGTGATTTTTTCGTTTTGGATCCTGAAAAGAAAAATGGGCATCGACTACTAAGTGCAATGCCGGAGAAGGGCCAATCGCTGAAAAACACCCTCTGATCAGGAGAAATGCCCGGGAGCGCGTATGATTTTCGAGACGAGTGTGTGTCTTAACCGTAGCGGCAAGCACGCGATACCCGTCCCTTTCGCTTCTACGTGAGGCATTAGTAGCAGCAGAGAACGAGTAGAAATGATAATAGTAATCCCCGGCAGGGACGTAAGCGGAAGTGGTAATTGTAGCCAACTTCGGCGCGCATTCATCCCGGAGACTTTGAGAGAGATTCATTACTCTCATTTTAAAAGTTTTGGCGGCGTCCCCCCGGAGCCCCCCGGAGCCCCCCGGAGCCCCCCGGAGCCCGCGCACCGCCGCACCGCTCTTTGACTCCGCAGATAACGTTCCCCTGCACCCCGGACCGCCGGTAACGCGTTGAAGAACGGCCCTGCCAGGCCTCATACCTCCGGCCCAAGCGGGCCCAAGTTCACACTTTTTAACATAAAATAAAGGAGATTGGAGATAAGATATGGAGTAATTAATTTTTTTGTATATATTTTTTTAAATGCAATCCCATAACGAGATTATATCACCTATCAATCAACAGTTCTACAGAGGGTGACAATCAATGTTGCCTAACCGCCGCAATGTGGGATGGTAGAAAACGGGCCGGACCGGAGCAAACTCAGCCGCCCGCCCACAGGGCTATCCTCCCCATCTCATGAGAAATTAAACGACAGATGTCTGGTTGTTTGTTGAAAAAATTAAAATGAATAAAAGAAACATAATATTTCCCTACACACTAAATGTAAATGTAAAAATTTGCATATAGTTAAGTACAGAATTGCGCAAACATAATTTATGTACAATTTTGTGCACGAGTGTGTACAATTTTGTGCGTAGGAATGTTCAACTTTGTACAGCAAATGTGCATTTACGTACATAATACTGTACAATTTTGAACATAAATCTTGTATACGCCATTCTGTAAATAATTACGTACAAATTTGTACATTTTTACATTTAGTGTGTATGTCATTTGAGCCCACGACGATGCGCACTTATTAAAACGGCACCGCGCGCGGCCTCGTGAGATTTCCTCGTTAGGTAATTATTTCGCTGGCCACAGCGGTATTAATCCCCACTGCGGGCGCCCCCTTGACGCCCCCCCCCCCTCCCCTCCCCCACCAGGGCCCCAACGCAGTGGTCGTCTCGCCTGGCACAAAGGGGCCTCTGCTTCTCCTGCTCTGTGCTCCGTGTTTGCTGCGGCCGCACGTGTCCGGGAGGGGGGGGGGGGGGCTGGGCGCAACTGGACAGTCAACAACCCTTTTCATTTGCAGCGCCTACCCTCTCCCCCTACCTTAACACGAGCGTCGCGTGGCGTCGCGTGGCGCCACGTGCCGGGGCGCGTGCCGGGAAAGCGGTGGGAGGAGCGGTTGTGAAAAGAAAGTGAGAACCCGTGCGGTGGTTATTCCGCGTGCGCCACCGAAAACACAGGAAATTGAAATAAGCGAATATCCGCGGGCGGAGCACAGCGAGGGCGAGCGAACGGGAAAGACAGTGTGTGTGTGTGTGAGAGAGAGAGAGAGAGAGAGAGAGAGAGAGAGAAAGACAGACAGACAGAGTGCGTGGGTCGACAGTAGGAGGCAGACTGATAGAGACAGAGACACGAAAGGCAATTTTTTTTTTATCAAAAACACATTTTCAATAATTTTGTGCAAGATGAGTCCTCCCTCGGCGCACGAATATTCAGAGTAATCGAGTGCGCGAGAAACATGATATGCACACCTCCAGGAAGTCTCCGACGAGAAAGCGCCAAACACCGTGTCGGCACAACCGATACGCCGATGCCCACAGCAGGAGCGGTGACTGGCGGCGTCGTAATATGAAAGCGTCTCGGCCTCAAGTTGACAGCAAAGTGTCAGTCGCTGGAGGGGGGAGGGGTGATGGTGGTGGTGGTGGGAGGGGAGGGGGGGGGGAGGAGTTATCAGCATAACTGCGAGCGGCGAGACGGCTCGGGCCTGGGGCTAAGCTTAAGGGAGGACGGAGAGAGAGAGAGAGAGAGAGGGAGAGAGAGAGAGAGAGAGAGAGAGAGAGAGAGAGAGAGAGAGAGGGGGGGGGGGGGGCACAGGCCTCACGGCCGCAGTGTTGCTCCCTTCTCTCCATCCCCCACCCTCCAGCTCTCCTGCCACACAGACCATTTCCTTTCGCGCAGAGTCGAAATAACACTCCACGCCGGAAGCAAAAATATTCCAAACCTTTGTTCTGTACGCGTGCCTCACCGAACCTGCGGGTACTGTACATAGGACGTGACGCGCAGCGGATCTGTCGTGCACACAATTGTTTTTTTTGTGACGAATTTTCGTCACAACGTGTGCGACGAAAAAATTAAGAGTGTTTTTCTTTTCGTAAAGTGACGAAAAATATTTTCACAGTGTACCCCAGGAGCCGCAGGCGCTCCAAATAACTGAGTAATCTCGTACATGATATGGATGGATCTGAGTGGTAGGCAAGGATGAAAGATATATATATATATATATATATATATATATATATATATATATATATATATATATATATTTTGTTCGTAATTATAGATGAACGAATACGCGTACCTGACCATTATAGGAATGCATCCGTAATTATGTACGATATTGTACATGAGCCGGTACACAATTGTACGTAATTATGCACAATATTTTGCACGTAAGGCTTACTTATACAAGCATGTTTGTCCTTAGTTATGTACAAAGAAATGAACACAATACATTTTCAGTGTCCGCGCCACTGCCCCACTACACACGCCCATACTTATACTCGCAGGTGCCGCACGGCCGCAGACCCTAAATATTTGTTGTAAACTTGTATTGATATGTTAATAAACATGTTATTTTTTAAAAACAAAAAAAATTAACCGTTTGGACACGGGGATTACTCGCAGCCGCCGCGCTCTCCCTTCCGCAATTCATTCAATAAGGATGCAAAGCGAGCGACCCCGCTGAATCCATTTCCATTCCAAACCCCGGCTATCGAGTCACCGCCGCTGTCGCTCGCTATGAAAAATCAAACAGAGGGCTCTGCCGCCCTTGAGGGGAACCAGCAGAGTCCACGTGACGTTTCCCGGACATTCAGTAGGGCGTCTCCTCTCTCTCTCTCTCTCTCTCTCTCTCTCTCTCATGTTTCCTTCACATTCTCCGTGTTTTTTGTTACTTCCAGCGGCGCAGCAGAATCGTTGTTTTTTTCTTTTTTCTTCCTTGTACGGTGGGCGGCGTCTTTTGTACCTCGGGAAGTGCGGCTGTTGTTGTGTGCCGCAAAAGAAAAAGGAAGAAAAACGAAATGAGAAAACGAAATGATACAAGAATCGGGAAGGAAGAACTTGCCACGCACAGCGAGAGCACGCGAAACTCGGCGAAACCTCGACGCCCACGGCGGGAGAGAGTAGAAGAGAAGGTTGGGCAGGGGCAAAACTACACGTGCTGTTCGATGGCGAAGGGGGGGGGGGGGATGCACAAATTTCCAAATTAATTCGACGCAACTTTTCGAAGAGCCACGCCTTACTGTGTGAAGGATTTGCGTAGTGTAAACTGCATCTGGGAACTGTAGTATTCACTCTAAATGTCTAAGGACAGTTTTGTCCTTGCGCTGGGGCCAGATTTGAGCACATCTTAATCTGGGGACAATATCTCACCTACTTTGGAGCAATTTTGTACTCTACGGATACAAAATTGGCTTCAGATTTAGATGTGCTCATATCTGGCCCCAGTCCAAATTGCCCTTTGACATTTAGCGTGTTAATTGTAGAATAAAAGTACTACTTTTTTGGGTCAGACTAGAGTTTTCCGCGTTCACTGTCGGTTAGCTAAGGAGCAACTGCAGTAAAAACTTCAGCTTATATTGAGGATAGTTTGATCACGGTAGTCTCGACTTTAGTTTCACTACAGATTCTCCCACCCGATACCACAGGTCGAACTGTTTTCCTTTTTGTACGGAGGACTAGTTCAATGGAGAAAAACTACACTATTTCCGCGTTGAATACCTGTGCACTTTGGCAACAGTGCAGCTACATTAAAACTACAGTACATTGCACTGTAGTTTTAACAGTGATTTCCCCGTGGTAAGAGCGTTCCGGATCCCGCAACGTTGACAAGACGGCGACGTGGAGTGGATGAGTGAAGGGACGAAGAAAAGCTCCGGGATATTTGAGCCGCTCACCGCCGGGCGCGCTGGCGGCGCTGCTGCTTCTGGGGCGTGCGTGTGTGTGTGTGTGTGTGTGTGTGTGTGTGTGTGTGCTGCACCGCACCAGCACGGGCCGACAGGCGCTGGGCGGCCGCCGCCGCTGCTTGTATCCTGGCGACTTGGAGCAAGTTAAATTGCGAAGATTGCGAGTCCGGGGGTGTAATCAGGCGCAGGGCTGCGAGGTCGGGCCGCCGCCCGCCTTTTGTAACTGGTGAAGGATTACAGTGCAAAGTTGCGTGGTTTTTCTGGTCCCGAAGTTGTTGCCGCCGGGCCGCCATAAGCCAGAGCAGGCTGCTGGGGGCTGCCTCCCTCTGCCTCAGCTGATCCTATTCCCCTTCCTCCTCTCCCGCCCCTCCCCTTCCTCATCCCCTTCCTCCTCTCCTATCCCCTTCCTCCTCCTCCTTCGCCTCTCTCTCTCTCTCTCTCTCTCTCTCTCTCTCCGGTGGCCTTCCGCTCGTATATGCAATTCGCACCGACACACCTTCCTTCATCCTGCAGTTGTTACTCCGCTGCCCTTCAAAGTTACTCCAGCCCTCCAGTCCTTGCATCCTTGTTCCCCGCCCGCTCTCCTTCTCTGCCCGGGACCAAAAGAGAGTTTCCGGTGGCGGTCGCGACGCCACCGCCTTGCGCTTGGAGATGAAAATATTAAAATTCGCTTTCCTACGCCCGCGCAAAACCAAGGGGCGGCCAGGGAAAAGGGGGGATGGGGAGCGGAGGCGAGCTCCCTTGTGCATATCCTCTGTGGACAGGCTTGCGTATCCGAGATTAACCCGATAGGAGTGGTGGTGGTGGGGGAGAAAGTTGCTGCCTGTCATCCCGAAAGTGAAGGGAAACAAGACGCGACCACGCGGTGGCAGAGGAGCGGCTGGGACGCGGCTGGGAACGCGCGGCCCTCGAGTCACGTGATGCCAATAAACGACTTCCAGTCCATCATTACGCTCTGTGCACTGACAACTTCTCCGTGTACATATCAGCGCTTTTCCGGTTTCCCTCTACCCCTTCAAAAAAATTATATTCTCTACCGCTCTCTTTCTCCCATTCTATCGCTCTCTATCTCTTCTATACCCCCCCCCCCCCCCCTCACTCTCTCTCTCCCTCTGGCAGTACTTATTTGAATGGCGTTACTGGTTTTGCTGCTGACGACAATGACAACGCTACATTTCATAGCGGGAAAATTGAGAGCGCCTCTCTGTAGCGGTTGTGCTAGGATGAAATGCGAGAGCAACAAGAGGAAGAAGAATGAGAAGAAGAAGATAAAGAAGAAGAAAGAGAAGAGGAAGAAGAAGAAGAGTGGGGAGAGACGAGCAGAGATTCCCCGCGGTATGTATGCACAGCCCCACATAAACTCATATACGCAGTTCGCACACTCTTTTCGGGAGTATTAATATTTAAGAAAGGAGTGAGGGGTGGGGTTGTGGTGGGGGGGCGGAGGCAGATGGCCTGGTAAGTTGAGAGAAAGGCCAGAAACCACAGCGCGAGCCGTTAAAAGCCGCCTGTGGGGCTGTTTAAACCTTTCACGACATCGCGAAGGGCCCGCGTGATGGTGAGCAAGAGCGAGTGCGAGAGTGAAAGTGAGAGAGAGAGAGAGAGAGAGAGAGAGGGGGCGGGGGAGATATGCTGCTGATGATGAAAAGGATAACGCATCCGGAACACTTTCCTAACTTCCACCCAGCACTGGGCACTGGGACGTTTAAATGCTGCCTTGAACATATCGACATGTCTGTAAATCTACCGCGCTCGTCTCTGAGGGGATCCAGGAACTGAAAACCCAAGCTGTGAGGGGCGAAAGATCCTTCTTTTTGTCTATCCCTCTATCCCCCTCCGTTGTCTGTTTTTCTCGTTGCCTATCTCTCTATCCCTCCCTCCCTCTGATTGATGGCCCGCCCCTCAGGCCCAACAGCTCGCTTCATCATCAACAGACATCGTGCAGCAGAGCAGCACCGCGACAGCGGCAGAACCCATATTTCCAACTTAAAACAAATAAAAAATATAAAAAAGTGGGTTGACATTCGTGTGACAGTGCAGGAAGCAGATGGGGGTCCAGACCGCCCTGTGGCCAGTGAGGCATAGCTGTGGGCATTGCCTCGCACACACGCGCCCTTGTGAAATAGGTGGACTCCGAGAGGGGATTGAAGGCACATAAAGCAATTAGCTGAGAGAATTGGGAGGGAAAGAGACCGAGTGAGAGGAACGGAGAGAGCGAAAGCGCGGCCTTGGGCGCCGGCAAAGAACGGTGAACAACCCAGCTGGCTGCATGGAAATTCCCCTCATTTTTCCATTTTGTGAGCGTGTGATTTATTTTTGTTCCGCTAATCCGATTTTCCCCCCTTTACCTGCCCATTACCCGTTTCCCGTCCCTGCTTTTTCCCTCCTCCGACTCCCCCCTTTTTTTCATTCTCATGGCTCCCCACATTCGTATTCCTTGAGAAACATGTTGTCCGGGAGCCGGGCTGTCTCTGGGAGAGCAGCATGGCGCCAGGCAGCAACAACAACAACAACAACAGCAACAACGGCGAGACTTGGTGGTGCAACCGCCACGCCCCGGGCCTCTCGAGTCCTACTGGAAATGAATCCGCCCCCAGCGGACGGCCGTGGCGAAGGCCGTGCCGGCAGTTATCCCCGCACCGGGCGTCAGCTGCAGCTTAAAGTTATAATAATAATGCTAATAATAGTAATAATAGAACCCAGTGGCGTAGGAAGGGGGGGGGGGTTTGAGGGTTTAACCCCCCCCCCCCCCCCCCGTCACCGGAGACCGGGCTAGGCAACCCGCTTAACAAACGCCTGGGTGTAGGCAAAATGCGCGACATATCCCCCCCCCCCAAAATCAGAGACTTCCTACGCCACTGATAGAACCCGGGCAGAAGGATCTACGATGGAACTACCGTGCAAACTGCAGTGTACAGACTGTAGTTCCACAAAGTGTATCTTTATCGTAGTTGCACTGTAGCTAGAAAACTATACCGGGTGGTTCAGAAACGCCGCACATTTCTAAGGAGAGGCAAGCCCACAGAGCACCAGCTACGCTTTTTCTGTCTCACGCGTCCGGCCGAGCCAGAGGGAGACAAAGATAGTGGTTTCCTCTCCCAGAGATGCGCGGCGTTTTCTGAATCACCCGGCACTTTGTCCCATAATTATTTAGATGGAACTGTAATTCTCTAAGTAGTTTGCTACAGCTTAACTGTAGTTGCATGGTGCACTGAAGATCATTTCTCTCGAGAAACAATAGAAATTATGAATAATATAAACAGATTTCGAGCTCGAAGAAGAGAGGAGTTAGTTAAACTGACAGGGTATCCGTCTCTCTGTCTGTTTCTCCTCAACTCCCCCCCCCCCCCCCTCTCTCTCTCTCTCTCTCTCTCTCTCTCTCCCTCCCTCGCCCGCTACATGCCCTTGCGTGACTGTCTCGTCTGGCAGACGGTGACACCCGCGGCACAGCTGTGCTGTGGCTGGCCCAGCCCCCGGCCCAGCCCCCGGCCCAGCCCCCGGCTCCTCGCCAGCTGTGCCGACCGGTATGGTATTTTGGGAATTTCGAGTGCTGTCGACAAAAGATGGATATATAGAGAGACAGCGAGAGAGAAAGAGAGAGCGTGATACGCGCAGTGGACAGGCGGTATATACACCGCTCGAATTCTGAGCGTGCCTCGCCAACGTTAATATGCATGTGGTTCATCATATCGGGGGCCGATAGAGTTCGAGTGCCATGCCGTAGCCGCGTGGAAAGGGTTACGCCCCCGCGGCACTACAGTGATCCGATGATGCTGCCGCTGTAGGCCCCGGGCGGCCACCGAACATTCTACATCGCTTGCAGAGGAATTTGTGTCGGTGACCTCTGAAAAGTGTGGGGGCAACTAACGGCGCTCCAGAGCACAGGCTGTGGCACACCGCGGCGGGAAAGAAAGAAATGGTTGAGGTTATTTTTATCAGAGCACACGGCTGGGCCAATTCTTCTAAGTAAGAGCGCGGACGAAATTGGTGATAGTGGGAAACACGGAAACCACGAGCTACGGCAGAGAGAAGGTAGGAGTTGTGAGGGGTTGGGGTGGGGCTGCAGATACTGGTGGGGGGGGGGGGAAGAAAGGGGAGCAACAAGTGTTTGTGGCGCAGAGCAAACGGGACCACGGTATGGAGAGGGGTGGAAGAGAGAGAGAGAAATGGGAAGGGAAGAGGGGGGGAGGGATGCGGAAGGGATGAAAACGAATTATGGTGTGCTGCTGGTTCGGCGTGCGTAGGTATTACCTGTGCGTCGTCTGCTTGACGCGAACAGAAGCAGATCTCTGAAGAGCGCGCTTTATATCGCGAGAGAGAGGAAGGGAAGTACGCCGCAAGCATTAACGCCCGCACAGAGACGCGTCGCCAGGGGACGCCACGTGCCCACGTGGTCGAGTGCCTTTCCCGCCACTTCCCGCGGTTTTGAATTGGCCGCACCAGAAGCGGACAAGGGGACGCTCTCGGGACGAAAATACGAGGAAAAAAGATGGAAATAATAAATAAGAGAGGGGAAATGTAATTGCGAGGTTGGGATTCCCAGGCCTTGATGTGGTGGCACATGCGGATCCGGGGTGTTCAACATAAAAGCATCACTAAGCAACACTGTGAGGAAACGAGGAGTGGTCATTGCAACGTCACCGGGAGCCGATGCACAAATACATCGAGGTGGCTCACCACAGCAAACACCAGACACAGTGTGTAAATACTCCACAAACGCAAGAATGAGGTGACACGATTTTCCTAAAGCGTGATGGTCACCACACTGGAGAAAAAGTGTGATGGGCTACTACACTTTAGGAAAAGCGTGGCAAAGCACCACACTCCTGAAAGAGTGTGATGGTGTCACACTCTTGACTGCGGCCCCATGCGTTTACGAAGAGATGCATAGCAAGAGCTTGGTACCCATCACACCTTTACAAGATTGTAGTGCTTCGCGACGCTTTTCCTACAGTGTAGTAGCCCATCACACTCTTCCTTCGGTGTGGTGACCATCACGCTTTAGGAAATGCGTGCTACCGCACTTGCGTTTGTGCAGTGAGCCCTCTCATCATTTTATACACCTTGCTGTTGAATTCAAGCAGTCCGCAGCCAGCCAGAACAAAGGTGTGGAAACGCGCAATCTCCTAAATCATGGGATGCAGTTAAAGACGTGAAAAGGAAGCGCGCAAAGCAATATCGCCGCCGGGTACCGCTGCACGCCAAATGATGCCAAGGCCAGGGCAGCTCGAAACGCACTTACACCGCCACTCGCCTGCCAGTGGCTGAGTGCGAGGGAGACGCTGCAGAACGCGCCGTTCGACTTCGGCAGTGCAAGAGAGACGTCCGGTCGGGCATCTCTTTCGCACTGCACCCCAGTCAAACGGGGCGCCCTGCGCATCTCTCTCGCACGCAGCCAGGCCGCCATTGTAGCCTTGCCGACGGAAAGAGGGACTGCAGGAGGCCAGCGCGGTCATGACGCTGAAACTGTTAATCAGTTTGTCGTGTCCGACCGCGGAGGTGGATTGGAAATGGAGAGCTATTCGTTTTGCGTGTGTGTGTGTGGTAGAGAGAGATAATGAGAGAGATAAAGAGAGAGATGAAGAGAGGGAGAGGAGAGAGAGAGAGAGAGAGAGGACGTGCTCTTCCTCCCCGACATCATTTACGCCGTATGGCGTTCTTCTGCCGCCGGGCCGCTGCTGGCACGGATGTGGTAATGCTGGCTTCCCCGTCCTTCTGGCAAGTCTGTTGGTCTACTAGATCATCGCGAGCACACACTACGCGCAAACCACCACGCTGCTTCCTCTTTCTCTCTCTCTCACACACACAAAATTTATCTCTTTCTCTGCTATTCTCTTACTCTCTCGCTCTCTCATATTTTTGAAAAACGCCATCCCTCCCTCCCCCTGTCCGCCCTGCCTTCCGGCTGCCCGGTTATTTACTGTCCAGGCATGGGCTTTTGTTTCCGTGAGGGGTCGTCGGGCCGGTGCAGTGGACGCGAGCGGGGCCACTAAGGCACTGTAAGGCCCATCCTCTCAAGCTGGAACCCCCACATGCAGGGCAGGATTAAGAGTTTTATTTTTGGATAGAATAAAAAAATGCTGTAGAAGATGCGTTCAAACCTTTTATCCAAGGCCATATCATGTGAGCTCTGCGACCTGCCAGCTTGTAACGATAGATCGATGACTTATGCCGTGAGACTGGAAATTGGACAACATGTTGAGACCGCTAAGAAGTTCTGACTCCTTGCGGATCTCCAGATGTAGGATAAACAAAGGTTTCGAACGGCTATAGAAGGTCCTCAGGGCGGAGCGAGAATGGTGCTTGGTCACGCGGGAATCCCTGCGGGCCCCAGTCGGTCATCTCTCTTGCACTGCCGCAATCAAATTGGGGAGTCCCACCACCGTCCCTCTCGCACCTCCTAACACTGTGGTGCCGGGTCGCACGTTTACGGTGTCAGCCTACCGGCAGCTCTGATTCGTTGATTCGTGCCCTCCTGTTTAACCAGGATGCCTCTGGTCTGCTTCTCCCCCTCCCCCACCCCCCCCCCCCCCTCCGTCCCCAGTCGTGTCGGCTCACGGCAAGCTCTGCACACAAGGGAAGCTCATAATCTGCTGAGCACATTACCAGCCCAGGGATACGCGCACACGGCGAGAGCGAGAGAGACGGAGCGAGCGGGCGGACGTGTCTGACAACAAGAACAGGGTAATCGTCTGCCCCGGTGGCCCCCGTTCTCGAGACCTCTCCACGGCCCCCGCTGGCCGCCCATACGGACTCACGCGAAAACTTTTCAGACAAGTTAAATGGCTTTCTGTTGGATGGCGTTCTACAACACGCTACGCAGTGCGGCCGGCATGTGCAGCAGCGGCGACTGGGCGAGAGCAAGAGAGAGATGCAGCGGCAGGAGGGAGACGGACACAAGGTCAAGGCCGCCCCCCCCCCCCCCCCCCACCATCGCTTGGTCGTTAATGAAGTCATCGTTTTCACATTCCGAAGCGAACCCGAACCTCGGCCTTCCCCCACGCGGCCTCCGGCACGGCACCGGCACGGCTGCTGTGTAATCCGGCCTCTGATTCCGGCGCGCTTACGTCACGGGCGTGACAGAAACTCAACAACCCTCTGCCGGCTTTGCGGGATCACGCAACGGGGCGATTCATTAATAGGAAGGAGGTACCTAATGCTCACAGCCCGCGGGCCGTAGCCACGCGCCGCAGCCACGCGCCGCAGCCACGCGCCGCGGCCACGCGCCGCAGCCACGCGCCGCAGCCACGCGCCGTAGCCACGCGACCGGGCGCCCCCTCCCCTCCCCACCTACCTCGGCCTCCCACTCACGCACACACCTCAACGAATAGGGTACTCCGGAGAGGCTCAGACCGGATGTTTAGAGGAGTTCAAGAATAACAAAAGTGTGCTCGGTAAGACGGGACCGCAGGAAAGAGAGCACCTCCGCCGCGGGGAGTTTCAGCCACGAGCCGACTGCAAAAACAAATCGCGAGATTTCTGAGTTTAATCATTTTTTCCCCCATATTTCCGAGTCTAATCAACTGCTGATTGCACCTGACCGCTAAACTCGACCCTATTAGAGCGAAAATGATGTGCGGACGCCGCACACGATTTACTTTCGTCTTCATTCGGTGGTAGCAGCACTGCGGGAACCACAAGGAGTGTTACTGCCTTCTACTATTTTTCCCTCCGTTGTGTTACCAGCCCCCCTACCCCCCCCCCCCCCCCCCCCCCCTCCCTCCCCACTCTCACTCCCTCTCTCTTTCTCTCTCACTCTCTCTCCCTTTCTCTCTCTCTCTCTCTCTTTCGCTCTGTCTCTCTCTTTCACTCTCTGTCTCTCTCTTTCACTCTCTGTCTCTCTCTCTCTCTCGCTCTCGCTCTCTCTCTCTCTCTCTCTCTCTCTCTCTCTCTTGACTCTTCCTCCCCAAACACTCAGTCCCCCGTCCCCGTCTGTCCCATTTTAGCGACAGTGGCACCCACGCAGACCGTTGACCTCCCGCCACTCCCCACACACACACACACACACTGACCAAAAAAAAAAGGAACAAGATTAATCGGACCTCGGTTTGCAGAAAGAAGCGCCCTAAATTAGCCACAATTTATTGCCGCATGACGTGGGAGCCGCTCTGCACGGGCACCGACAGCGTCGCCGCTGCGCCCGCCGACCGGATGCATCCGGAAACACGCAACGCTCTGCGCTTTCCCCGGTCCTCGCAGTCGGAGAAAATGACGCACCGAGTGGGACAAAAAGAAAGGGGAAAGTGGCAGAGAGCCTCTGCCGCGACGTTCGAACGCCGCCCGAGCGGAAACGAAGCGATTGATGTGTCTGGATCCAATGATGACCGCCGAGCTTGATTGATTGGATGTTGCGGTCAAGGTGGGAAGGGGTCGGGGAGGACGGGGGGAGGTGGGAGGGAGACGGATGTTATTTGAGAGTGGTGTAGAGGAGAGAGAGAGAGGGGGGGGGGGAGGAAGGGAGAGAGAGAGAGCTTACCCGCGGCCATCGCTCAATCCGTCAGAGGGGTCACCCACCTGGAACAGAAATGCACAACACGTATTTCAATTTCCACCGTCCTGGTACAACGACGGCGCGACCATGCGAAACCAGAAATGGGGCCCCAGTATGGATCCGGATCCATACTGCTGTGAGGACTCTTATTGCGTGGTATTAAACCCCCCGGGGGTAACACGGGGAGAGGGACAGGCGAAATATAAAATAAAGAAAAGAGCGACTGGATTACTAGGCAGCAGAGAGGAAGGTGAACTGGCTGATGAATGGGCTGGCTGCTCGACTGTGAGAGGGGGAGGCGGCCATGGTGAGCGAGGCGGTGCGACAGAGAGGGGAGACGTTGTCCCGGACGGGAAATTGCCCCCTGCATTCGCTGTTGCTTTCCACACGATAAAGCACTGCAGGGTGCAACAGACGCGACCGGGTGGGAAGGGTGAGGTTGGGAGAGGAGGGGGAGGGAGAGGAGGGGAGGGAGAGGAGGGGAGGGAGAGGAGGGGCAGAGCGAGCACGCCTACGCCCGGCTGCCCCTACAGCGACACGGCAGCGGAAAAGCCTGCACTGCCAATCAAGAAGTCACGTGCGCAACCGGCGCGCTAATCACAGCCAATCAGCGGCGCCGTCCCAGACACACCCCTACAGGCGGCACGGCCTGTGTAACGCACGAAGGGAATCTTTTCTTTCGTTTCTTCCATTGAAATTCAAAACGGGGGAAAAAAGAAAAGAAAAAAGATTTTCCCTGCGGAAGACAAGGCGCTGGAAGAGTCCACGGTTAAACTACAGTTTAAATTACAGTTCCCAACCTGTGATTTCATTACCTTTCGTTTTTTGAAGTTGCACTACTAAACAAGTGTAGTTAACTCCCTTTGTTCCGCAATTTATCTAGTGCTTCTTCTATGGTGAAACTACAGTCTTGTGAACAAAAACTACAGTTTAGCTGTATTTTCTTGGTGTATGCGACACTTTTCTCCTGAGAGGTGACGTTCATTAACTACGTGACTATACGGTTAGCTTACGTTCCCGAGATCTCGGGAAGAGAAGGGGACAGGGCGACAAAGGGTGGCCTGAAATCGGTCACGCAGTTCACGAACGTCCCCGAAGGTGCTCATACGATCTATTCGACAGCGTGAAGCGTGCCGCAAACTTATCGCCCGTTACGGTGGCCACACTCGCTGCCTGCGTGCGTGTGTGTGTGTGGATGATGACACTTTCCATGAGGCCCGCGGGTCCACTAAAGTCGCGGCACCGCCAAAGATTGGTATCCGAGCGACACATAAGCGGTGGAGGGGAGAGGAGGGAGGAGGGAGGAGGGGAGAGGAGGGAGGAGGGGTGTGCTTGGCAGCGGACACTGGCGCCATCTGTCTGGTGGAGCCGACAATGTCCAGACGATATGGGTGGTAATAGCGCCGGAGGGTCGGGGGGGAAGGGGGCTGGGGGGGGGGGGGGGGGGGGGGGGGGGGGGGGGGGGGGGGGGGGGGGGGGGAAGGGGGGCTGGGGGAGCCGCGGGACGAGGCCACGACGATTATTGCCGTGGCTTGATGTGGGCCCCGTGGTTATTATCGCCATCATTACCGCCGGATATGGAAATAAAAAAAAATAATCGTGAAAGCCCGCGAGCGCCCCCGCCTATTCAATTTCGCCGCGCGGCCCGCCCTTATTGTGGTCCCGCGCGGGCCGCCGGGGGCCGCTGCCCGCGCGGCTGCTGCTGGGCGGCCGGCCAGACGTATGAAATGCAAAATTTTGGCGGGCCGACAGATTATGCAGAGTCCCGCGAGGAGTGGTGGGGTCGGGGTGCGGCGGGCGGGCGGGCGGCACGGGGCTGGACACTTTCCAAATGAGGTAGAGCGCGAGGGGAGGGAGTGTTCCCGCTGCAGTAGAAACTGCTGCAAAAAAAAATTGCACTTTCCGGAGGATTTTCAAAATACCTCCCGTTCAACTGAAAATTTAAAAAAAAATTTAGGAGGTAGAAAATATTTTTTTAAATTCCCGAATACATACCAGGTGTACCAGGCGGCCCGTGCCAAGGGAAAGGTAGGCAAGCCCGCAACACACTAGCTCCGTCTCTTTCTATCTCACGCGTCTTGCTAAGCCACAAAGAGGCGGGCTCACAGGTCTACTACCATTCCCTTGGCGCGGAGAAATAGGACGCCTGGTATAGTTACGGAAATTTTCTCCGGGAAACACATGGAAAGTGGAGCTAGGCATGTCCACGTCCACGTCATCTTTATAGCGGTGATTTTTTTTACAGCAAACTTTACCTACAGAACTCTAAGGTTGTTTTTACTTCGTGCTCCCGATTCTGACCCCACCCCACCCTCTCACCGGCTCGTGTGCGGTAGGTGAGGGCTGCCCTTGAAGCAGACGCGACTCGCTTGCCGGGGGTGTCCCGCCCCACCCTCCCCTAAACCGCTCGGAAGTTACAGACTTGGGAGGAGGGAGGGTTGTGGGCGCGGCCAAGGGGGGGGGGGGACTGTGAATGTGCGAGCATGGTCAGTAAATTAACGTGGATTAAGTTAAGGTCCCTCGCACGGGCGGCGGGTCCGGTCCCCGCTCTTGTCTGACCTTCCCCAACAGTTGCGGCCCGAGCAGATGGCCTGCTGGGAACACTTGTCGCCTCCCCGTGATGTGAGTCCGGCTGCGGGCTCAAGGGGCGCGCGAGCCGAAAGCCGGATATTACAGTAACGGCAGGAAAGGGTGCCTTGGCTGTAATACTAGGACGCTGCAGTCAATGTTGTCAATTAACACACAGTTTTCTCTGTACTTTCAAACTACAGCAAACGTGGCTGTACCCCCTTCTCCATCGTTCCCCTACAGATTATTATTTTTCCCGGAATTAAGCGAATTAATGATGTGACCCCATTTTCGGAATCCTTGGATCAAGGCTAACCGAAACTTTTACTACAATTTGATGCTTAAATTTAAAATTTGCGAATAAGAAAACGTTTTAGAATTGGTAAATAGATTTATTTTATGTTGACGAGGTATTTCGTGATGCTTTGCCTAGTTGACGGGCAGCGTCATGGGTAGTCGGTCTGTTTTTTAAAGTACCGTAACCAGCACGTGTCGGACGACGCCGAGTCCCGAGCGATTTTTCATCTTGCTCGCCGCAGTATGCGAAATTTACGAGCGCCGGAAAGCGTCATTCAGCGCGGGCCAGTTGGTGGCGGCAGTGCGGCAAAAACGTGAGAGACTGGGAGAGATAGATAGTCAGTGAGCGAGAGAGAGAGAGAGATTCAGTTACAGGAGGAGCAAGGGAGAGGTGTGTATACCTTAAAGGTGCAGGAAGGAAAAGGGACGCAGACAGGCGGGAAATGCGTGATGAATGGCACTGCAAGGCTCCGCAGCAGCGCGGACAGCGCACTGTAAGAAACTTTATTGAAAATTCCAAGCAATCGTTAGTATCTCTATCCCAAATTTTTTTTTTTTTGAAAAATCCAAAACATGTTATTGACACGTTTTATTTGATTTCCGTAGTATTAATAACTGTTCCATGCACAAAAATCTTGCTTCCATTTTTGGGAAAAATCCAAAATCTTTTTTTTTTTGAAATTTCAAAACAATTATCTGGAATTCATCTATGCCTAATTGCTTGGAAATTTAAGAAGATTTTTTCTGAGAGTGCGGCGCGCTGCGAGTGAGAGGCGCCTGGCGGGTAGGCAGAGCGTCCGCGCGCGCCGACACGCGTGCCTGACGGGCTGGCCTACCCCCGGCATCGCAGGGGCTCCACCGCCTGTGTTGCTGCGGTCACGGCCACAGCTGGGGACGGCGGCGGCCGGCACTGACTTGCACAATACACGGTGCAGGCCACCACCCAAGACACCAGGACAACATCAGCTCCATAGAAAAAAAAACGTTTTTTTTTTTGCTTTGTCCAGCTCCTTCCTTATTTTCATTCAGCCGTTTTTTTTTTCCGGCACAAGGACGGGGGAAGGAGGGGTCCGATAGCCTTTCCTTCGATACCCAAAAGGCTACCGCATGGCCGGACAGACGGGGTGGGCGAGCAGACGGGCACCCAGAGAACGGGCACAGGCTCCTCTCTGCGAAATGAAAGGCAGAAGGAGGGGGAGAGAGACATGGTCAGTGATAAGAGAGAGAGAGAGAGAGAGAGAGAGAGAGAGAGAGAGAGAGAGAGAGAGAGAGGATGAGGACGCGTGGGATTGAACCGCGCGTGGGCCGGGTACCACTCCTTAATTGCTTCGCGAGGACGAGAAACTTACTTTCAAATTGAATTCCTCTTTTTCATGGCAGTGCATGGTCAGAGCTCTCTGGCACGCACACGATTTTAGAATTTTATTTTTGCATCGAGATTAAAACATTATCACCCCACGATGGCTTGCCGATGTGGCCGCAGCTCTCCCTCTCTCTCTCCCCTCTCTCTCTCTCTCTCTCTCTCTCTCTCTCTCTCTCTCTCTCCCTCTCTCTCCGGTCTCGTTGCGGGTGCCACCGACGCCACCGCAACACCAATTTATAAACATTTCCTAAGTGCGCATCGGCTGGTCGACGACCGGCGGCCGGCGACCCCGACCCAGAGCAACAGTGGGGAGAGGAGAGGAGGAGGAGAGAAAGAGGAGGGGAAGAGGAGGGGGAGAGAGGGGGAGAGGGGGAGAGGAAGAGGGGGAGAGGAGAGGAGGGGGCTCTATAGACCACGCAACTGCCACGCAACTGCCACGCACATTCCAGCACGCGTGTGGCGTTACACGCAGCGCTCTGTGCGCACTTTACCACCCCCACGACGCGGCAGACGCACGTAAAAACAAGACCTGCTTCTATCTCCCTTCCCCCGCCCCTCCCACTCTATCTCTCTTACTCCATCTCTCTCTCTCTCTCTTTCTCTTTATGCCCTTGTATAAGAACCAGCCGGCGGTATGCCCCCTCCCTGACCCCCCGGGCCGTCTATATACACGTATCGAAAATATACGCCACCACCGCATTATCGAGTGCCTCTCTCTCTCTCTCTCTCTCTCTCTCTCTCTCTCTCTCTCTCTCTCTTCGTGTACCCCTCCTTGTCTGCCCCGAAGACGCTGCGGGGGGTCCCATCAGCAGCGGTTCGTACCGATCAGCGGCAGTCGATTCGGTGCCCGCAACAAGCCTGACGACACCCTGGGCGAACTTGTGATCGCCCTTTCTCTCCCTCCTCTCTCTCTCTCTCTCTCTCTCTCGCTCTCTCTCTCTCTCTCTCTCTCGCTCTCTCTCTCTCTCTCTCTCTCTCTCTCTCTCTCACTCTCTCTCTCTATCTATCTTTCTCGTCTCTCCCCCCTCCCCTTTCTATCGCCCACGTCCTTCTTGCCTCCCTCCCTATACACAGTGTCATTTACATTAGTGAGAGCTCACCGCAGGGTTTAGGATAAACCTGTTCACCTCTCACTCCCACCCCTATCACTTGTCACACTGTCTCACCCTCTCTCCCTCTTCTCCCTGTCTCTCTCACTCTCCCACGAGCGTGCCGGTTCGTCCTTGAAGCCAATGACGTAATTCGTATACCCGAGCCTGGAGCGGTGGCGACCTAGAGGGAGGGGAGGAGGGGGAGGGGAGGAGGGGGATTAGACCGCTAACAGTTTTTTTTTTGGATTCGACACTGCGATTCAACACTTTTCTTAATATGGTTGAGCATCCGGGATGCGAACACGGTCTTGATTAACAATCCAGGTTTCATTTCAGGACTTTTGTTTGACACACAGAAGGGATAGGGTGACGTGCTGTGCTGGTTTTGATAATCATCCTGGAGGGAAGAGGGAGGAGGTGAGGGAGGAGGGAAGAGGGAGGAGGGGAGGGAGGAGGGGAGGGAGGAGGGGAGAGCGGAGGGGAGAGAGGAGGTGCGGGAGGGGGGAGGAAGGGAGGGAGGGGGAGTGAGTGTCAGCGCGTGGGTGTCATGTCGTCTGTTGTCCCACTGCGAGGCCGGGATGGCCAACACTCCGAGCACAGGCTGTCACTTCTGATGAGCTGCCCTACAGTTAGTTAGCAGGCTCCGGGCAATATCCCGCCCTCCCCCCCCCCCCCCCCCCCCCCCCTCCCACCATCACCCCCCCCCCCCCCACTCCCATAACTGTAACTGTCCCCCCTCACCGTCTCCGCCCCTTTTTTCCCGGCGCTGTAACCCTTCTGGTTGGGGACGCCGTCCTCGCCCCTTTCATCTCCCGCACCCCTCTCCCACTCCCCCTATAATTGCAGGCTGCCATGTCGTCGCAGGCGAAGTTTCCGCCCACAACGATGAACCACTTGAGGAATCTGCCACCTAAGCGTGCCACACGGCCGGCGTGCGAGAGAGACGTCCCTCGTCCCCTACTCTCTCTCTCTCCTCTTGATGTATATCTCGTTTTCTCTCTTTCTCGGTCAGTGTGTTTCTCTCTATCTCTCTCACCCTCTTCCTCGGTCAGTGTGTTTCTCTCTATCTCTCTCACCCTCTTGCTCTGTCTGGTGTTGCTCTTTCTCTCTATCCCTCTCGCTCTCCCTCTCTCTTTCTCGCCCTCCCTCTCTCACCCTTTCTCTCTCTCTCTTCTCTCTCTCTCTCTCTCTCTCTTTTTACCGCCGCCGCCGTCGCGGTGTAGTGCCGTTTTATGTAGGTCTCCGTGCCCATTAAAGCCATGTCGAATAAAGGAAAACGACCTTTGAACGGTGGCGGCGCGTCAGCTCGCGGGTGCCGTTTACAAAAAAAAAAAAAAAAACTTTTAAAAAAAATGAAAAATTATGTAAGGCGTTTAGGGTGAAAAAGAATATTTTTGTGCAGCCCTGGCAATAGAAACTCTGCGGCACAGACGCGTTGAACCGCGGAGGGTGTTTTCAGAGCGCCGACCAATAGGACCAAACTCTTGCGAGCGGTGAAAAGCGCCGCCGCGTTCTGAGTTAACTCCAAGCTACTCGGCCTGGCGCTGCCGTCGCTGCCGCCCTCTCTGTCGCACTCGCAGGCCGTGCAGGCGACCGTAATCGGATCACAAGCAGACAGTGCTGAAGGCGAGGCCAAGACGGCCGGGGCGGGGTCGTGGGCCGGAGCCCCTGGCGGGGTAGGCCACCCCGCTCGTCCCGCGTGCAGCGCCAGGGGTGCCTACCCATCAGGCGCCACGAGCATGCCCGACAGGGAGTGCCTAGAGGCACTACATGTTCCATGAATTTGCTGTTGTTTTTCTTAGTTTCTCAAAAAATTGTATGAATTTAGTTGTTGCGACAGTGCTATTTCATTACGAGCCGCTATTGTGCACTGGTATGCACATCAGTGGCAGTTTGGTCTCTCTTGCACTGCCGTAGTCAAAAGGGGCATCCCGACTCTCTCGCACTCAGCCACCGGAGGATTGATCACTAACCAGTTCCAGAGAGGCTTTTGCATTCTGTCTGCCGTATTTTTCGCTTTTTCTATGCGGATTTTATGAAGCACAATGACGCTTCGCTTTGAGGGCAGCGCTCTGATCGGGCATTGCGTATTTATGTGTGCCAGAGGCTAGCACGCCGATCTCACGGATCAGCGTTTAGGACAATAAAAACACAAAAAAACGAGATTTTTAATTTAAATCGACGGTGTCGCCAACACGATAGTTGACGCACACGCAGAAAAAAAATGCATCGTCATCAGTGCAGTGTGAATCCAGTTCGTCGATTTTAGGAGAAGCACGAAATCTTTAGTTATCCTACAACTCAATTTCTGGCATGCCCCCGAAAAAGAATCTATTTTATGACAACGTTATATTTTTTCCGTACACACGCACACACACACACACACACACACAAAGAGATGAAGCAAAAAATTCGTAGTTAACATAAAGTAACGCCGAGTTTCCGCTGTTGGCCCCATTTCGATAGGGTCGTGCCGCTGACCTGGAGGGGGGGGGGGGGGGGGCTTGGGGCGTGTCCAGCACACGTCTGCCTGCCTACGTCCATTATTTACTTTTGCTGCGACCGCCTTTTCCGCTCCGCTGTTTGCCGCCGCGAGGGAGGGGGGGGGGGGGAAGAGAAAGAGACAGAAAGAGACAGAGAGTAAGGTGAGCCACTGTGTTGGATGGACGGAGACAGACATCGGACACTTCTCGACCACACGCTTGACATTGTAAAGGAAAATACGTCAGAAATACTACAGGACTAGGAGTCACGACAATCCCCTTTAGAACAGTTAGATTCATCCCCTTTTGGCGGACCTACTCGTAGTCTGACAAAGTTGGCAAAAGGTAGGTGCGACGACCTACCAAGTGCGTGGGAGGAGTATAAGGGTAGCGCCAATGACACTAACAGTAGGGCATTCCAGAGAAGTTCGGGCCGTAAGTGGAAAAGATGACAAGATGACAATTACAACCTGGATTACTGTCATCTTCACTTCCAGTCACCGAAATACCCTACACAACACCACCATTTGGGTCAAAATAGCGTGACGTAGCATGTAGACGCGCCCCCTCCTTCCCTCTCCTCCCATTAGTGAACGAGACGTGGAGAGTCGGTTTTATGTAACGTTAAGTTCCCTTTGAGCCGTCGGCGCACGAACAGGGAGTCCGAAGCCCGGCCCTGCCGGCCCGGCCTGCCGTCGTGTCACAGTGACATGGTTGTTTGCGAGCGGAACAGTTCCTCCTCACCAGCAGACCTTGGCCGGCCCCGCCCCGCGCCGCTGTGGAGTCAGCCAGGACCCCGGCCGGCCCTTTTCTTTTGAAGTGACGCCCGCGCGCGCCGCCGCCGCCACCGCCTTGGCCGCCTCTTTGCCGCACCCTCTGTCCTTTCTCCCACACTTTCTGTTCCGCATCTGCCTTCCTTGTTCTCTCGCGCCCTATCCCTATCCCTCTCTCTTCCTGTCTCTTTCGCTCTCACAGACTGCCTCTCACCGCCACCCTCTCCCTCGCGTTCCTCGTCCTACCTCTCTCTCTCCTTCACCCTCCATCTCTCTGCTCTCCCACTCCATCTCTTTCTCTCTGTCGCTCCCCACGTCCCTCCCTCATTCTCTCTCTCTCCCTCCCTCTCTCTCTCTCTCTCTCTCTCTCTCTCTCTCCTCCCCCCTACCTCCCTCTCTCTCCGTCTCTCGCACTCACTCTCCGCGCCGCTCTGCACGGCCGTCTTCATCTCACAAGTTTGGGTAAACACGGTGCGAGGCAAACTATACAACAAGTATTAATAGCAGGAGCTGGATTTGGCGAGCGGACGCGGCGGCCCGCGGGACGGACCCGGCACTAATGGGGTAATGGACGCGACGCGACGCGACGCGACGCGCTCCGACGCGCGCCACTTTTGAACGCCGCTCGCCGGGGGGGAAATGAGTAAAAGAGAGCAGCGCCAACTTGCTACCTTCTATTTCCAGCTGACAATCCTTTTTCTCCATGTTGTTGTTGTTGTTTTATTTTTCGCGCCGTTAGGAAAGTCGCCGCATCACGAGAATAAGTGGCTGGAAAATAAGTCCCAGGAAAACAAATACTATCGCAGTCAGGAGGCAAGAGGGGCGTCACGCTCTCCTCTTTTTATTCGAAACGTTTTTATTTTTATTTTTTTTTCTGGTCGATAACGTTATCCCGCGGGATCTTGTTGGGGGCGCCGCCGCAGCGGAAGTGAATCGAAAGTGAGAAGGTCATTAGTTGGGCGCCGCCGGGGGGAGCCGAGCCGACGGTTTGAATAACGCGCCACCCCTATCGGCCAGAGGCGGTTGGTCACGTGGCATGTACCCTGTAGGAGAGAGAGAGAGAGAGAGAGAGAGAGAGAGAGAGAGAGGGAGGGAGAGAGAGAGCTGGTATCGTGCGGGGTGAGTGAGAGGGATGGTGATAGCGCAGGGCGCCGAGGGTTGTAAGATACACGTCGAGAGAGAGAGAGAGAGAGAGAGAGAGAGAGAGAAAGAGAGAGAGAGTAGATAAGAGATAGGGCGGGTGGAGACGGGCGAGTCTTGGCGGCCGGCCTGATGAGTAACAGAAGGCCCGCGGGAATGCCAGGGCAACGCGTGGCGCCGCTGGGTAGCGATGCTCGCACGCACACCTGTCTCTCTCGCACGCACGCGCGCACACACACAAACACACGCACGCACACACACAGTCCAGCTGTGTTCCGTCTCTGTCGCACTCTCGCGCGAGCCGAGCATCAAGGAAGCGCACAAAGAGACCGGGGAAGGTTACATCTGGCGTTGCTGCATGCGGTGTGTGCCGGGTGCCCCGGGGCCCGGGGGCACCCGGCGTGACCGGTGCACTACACTGACAACATTTCCACGCAGTGTGTGCTACAAGTTATCCTGATAATTGGTTATGAAAATATTTAAATAAAAAAAGTTTTGATTTTCCAAAAAAAAATGAAAACAGGGATGATATGGGAGGAACAGTTTATGTTGGTACGGTAATCGATTTCAACGTTACAAAAACAAATTTTCCAAAACTGTTTCTATCGGTGTGTGGCTCGCGGCCGCCGGCGGCCCCCGCGGCCCTCCCGGACTCGCTAACAAGCAGATGTCGCAGCGCGTGCAGTGGAGACCCGCGCACGGCGTCGGCGGCGGCAGCGCAGTTGGACACCGCCGGTGGCGAGTACGGCAGACAACCTCCCGGGCAGCGGCGGCCCAGGCGGCCCCGGGGGCCCCCGCAACCCCGGCGGCCCCAGCGGCCCGGGTCAGGACCGGACGGGTACCAGCTCTTTCATCGCTACGCGCACTGTCGGAGCCAACGACAAAAGCGACATGAACGAGAGAGGGAGGAAATGTTTGAATGTTAACATAAACTTGAGTACATAAGACTTTGTAGTCTTGTCATTGTACATCATAAATATAACACAGAGAGCAACTAGCATTTAAAGGAACAACAGTACCGTTGACACATTAGAAAAATGTATGGCGGACTGTGACGACAGGTGTGAAAAAATAATAATACTATAGTAGTAATAACAATTAGATTAGCAGAGAGAGAGAGAGAGAGAGAGAGAAAGAGAGAGGAATAAACGGATAGGACGCGAACCTATGAGAGAGAGAGAGAGAGAGAGAGAGAGAGAGAGGCGCGGGGGACACCACCAACGTGCCCACGTGGTCTAGTGCCTTCCCTGCCAATCAGGAGGAGGAGGAGGAGGAAGCAAGGGTGTGCAAAACGCAGACTCGGTTGCAGGAGACAAGTTTCTTCCTACTTCTGTTTTAAAATTTGGAGGAGACCCGCCATGCAGCTACGGGCACTCCATTTTGGCCACATGGCTTTCCACGTGCCGGGGGGAGGTAAGAGAGAGAGAGGACAGAAAGGGAGTGGGGAAGAGGGGAGTCGGTAGCCGGTATAGTTCGCCTCCCGCTGGCGAGGGACACGTGAGAGGGGTGGGAAGGGGCTGAATTTTTATATTTTTTTAAAGAAATAGTTTGCATGCGGGGGAGGAGGTGGAGGTGCGATAGCAGTGAGTATGTGTGCGTCTGTGTGTGTGTGTGTGTGTGTGTGTGCGTACGAGGCCCGGGGGTGCGTGCAGTGTGCTGTATTGTCCACGTTTACCGAGACCCTTTCTGGCCGTTTCTCGCGCCCCTTAACCGCCAGCGCGACCGCACCCTATTTCACTCCTTATCCCTCCACACGTGAGAGAGTGAGAGTGAGAGAGAGAGAGAGAGAGAGAGAGGGGGGGGGGATTGGAGAGGATGTAGGGTGTGTGGATGGGTACCACATAATCGGCGCAGCCGATCGCGGGGGAGGGTCCACCGCGACCTCGTCACGTAAAGGATGGTCACGAAGCGTTGAGAGACGAGGGCAGGGGAGGAGAGAGAGAGAGAGAGAGAGAGAGAGAGAGAGAGAGAGGGCGACAAGAGGAGGGATGAAACATGAGTGTTTTGGGGCGAGAGATAACACAGCACTCCCGTGTTGTTTCAGTCTTAATTTCTGCTTTCAGCCATGAAATCTCGAAATTGATCCTCACCGTGAAGAGCTAAAACACAGTGAGTGTCGAGCGTCAGGCTGGTCCGGGTGTAGCCGGGCCGGCGCAGCCGGCGGCAGCGTGTCCGCGCCCGGGGGGCCCCGCGGGGGGTCCCCGGGGCCCGCGCCTTAATCAGGAAGCGTGTGTGTCCTGACGTCTTTCCAGTCCCAGGGGATCGTCGGGGGTCACACGTCACATACACACATACACGAACGTGCGCGCGGGCGCGTGACAACAACGGCTGTAGAAGGTAGAGAAATTAAGAAGCGACTGGCAAACTTTCTGCGAGGGGAAGAAGTGTTGTGTAGGTACGATGTAGACGCGAAAGGGCTAACAACTCTTTTGCGCGGGCGCGGCGCTTCCGGGAAGGTAAGAGGCTCGTAGAACGAGGGAGAGAGAGGAGGGGGGAGGGGAACGCTGAAGGCAAACGAGAAGAGAGAGAGAGGGGGGCGGGGGCGCGCGTCAAAGCGAGCGACGACCGTCAGTTGGTGGAATATTTGCAACAATTCACTCTGCAGCATTTTCACCCTCCTTCTCCTTCCTCTCTCTCTCTTTCGCTCTCCCTCTCTCTCTCACACACACTATTTCCCTCTCCCTCCCTCCCTCTCTCTCTCTTGACCCCTCTCTCTCTCTCTCCACCGCTGCTGCTGCTGCTGCTGCTCGAGGCACAATGCATGTCAGACGGAACAAAAAAGCAGGAGCGGCGCCCTACCACTTGAGGACTGCGGCGCGGCGGCGCGGCGGCGCGGTGACATCGCGACAGCGGCCGTGACCTCGGTGTGCAGGACCAGGGGCGTGCTGCAGCGGCGCGCCGGGCCCGCAGAGGCCACGCTGAGCCGCGGCCCTGCGCCTCCACGGGGGAGGACAACAACTCGGGAGGGTGGCGCACCCGGCAGGTGGCGCGCGCTCCTGTTACTAAATTAATTAGCACTCGGCCGGGACGGCGGCGCGCTGCGCCGGGATTTCGTAGACCCGGGTCGCTGCATGACGCTCTCTGATGGAAAAATGTCGGAGCAGCGGAGATGGTTGGTGTCGATGCTGCTGTGTGTTTTTTTGTAGTTTTCCGTGAGGAAAGGTCGCTGTTGGTCCTACGGGCGTCAGAAGCCGGGCGCTCTTGCGTGATCCGGAGAGTCCAGACGATGCTTACACGCAAAAGCAAAAGAGCTGCACGCTTCCCTGTCCTGGCGAATGTTTCTTCCCCGCATGAGGAGGTTTCGGAAGAGCATACCAAGAAGGGGCGGCAGACTGGAATCGGCCACGTATACTACGCAAATATTATAGATACCGTAACGAGATCCATCTATGTACGGGGGGTCACTTGCCACGTACCCTGTCTCGGCGAGTTTTTCCTCTCCGCACGAGAAGACATCGTACGGTGCCAAAAACGTTCCATGATAGTATTAAGGCGTACTGCGACAGGCGACCGCCCTTAAGACAAATTTGTCCTCATGCAGACCAAACGCTTCGTAGAAAATTGAAAAATATGCAACGCGCACCGCTCTGACGCAACTTCAGCATTCGCAATAGAGGGTGTGCTTGCTGACATCCGTTAGCTCACAAGCGAAGCTGACCCTTGCCACAGGGTGAGTGGCGTGTGTGTGAATGTTGGTATGTGCCACATCGATCTCCACACTCACGGGGAACGAGTCTTCTGTCCTGGGACGCACAGGAGGCGCTGCCTGTCTTGTTCATTCTCAGCGAGCGCACAGCAGCAGCTGCCTCCAGCGGCGGCGGCACGGGGGACTGGGGCTCGCTGGAGCTGGAGGAGACAAGAGCGCCACCGAGTGGCTGCCTCGCCGCGCCCGCCGCCTTTCCGCGCCGGCAGAGGTGTGATAAGGACCAGAGGGGGGGAGGGAGTTGAGACAAGGGCCGCCACTCCCGCCGCCCGCACCGCCGCCTTTATGAGACCCGCCCGCAAGGCCCGCGGCGCACCGCCGCACGTACATTGGGGTTCGGATTTCGGTTCAGGGGAGCGGCTCGCGTTCAGATTCGGGTTCAACCGCAGCGCGGCAAGGTGCACTGTTTTCCGGAATGAGATATTTCGGAAAAGACCAGAACGGAAATTGAGAAGGTGGTGTCCTGGAGTCTGTTCTAATTGTCAGTTCTGTGCGGCAGGCGTTGCCCGGCCTCCTCCGCGACCCTCTTTATAGCATTTGTATCAGGGCTCGGCGTGGCGCCGCTCCGTCTGTCTCCGCCCGCCACGCCCCCCGCGTCGCCGCGTACCTTTTGGAACGCGAACAGTCCTCGGGCTCCCCGCGCACCGGAGCGCGCTCATTGCGCAGGGAGGCCGGGGAGTATCGACACTGCGCCGCAGCGGAAGACACGAGACGACTCAAATTTTGTCGAGCGGCACAAATTCCTCTAGAGCCGGGGGCACTTTGATCCGGTGCCGACCTCCGTTCCGAGGCACTTGGTGTCCTGGGAGTGCTCCAGTCCACCTGCTGGCACCCCGGGGGCGCGGCCTGGCCAGCCCGACCCACCGCTATATTGGGGGCCTTCCGCCGTACTCTGTATGTAGTCCCGGCTGTAGTCCCGGCTGTAGCCCCGGCTGTAGACCTGGCTGTAGTCCCGGCTACCGGCGGGGGCTGGGCACTCGGCCACCCCCGGGCCTGGCCAAGGGCTGGGCTCGGCCCTCCTGACGTATTTACCAACCTCTCATTCGGTTTCGCCGCCGCGGGCTGCGCAGCGTTCGGGCCACTTTGGGGCGGGCACGCCACCGACCCCCACCCCGCCTCGGTTATTCGCAGTTCTCGAAACTGCCCTTAAGGGGCGAGGCGAACACGCGTTCTGCTGCGTCGCCTTGCCACCTGCTCGGTCCCCCTCCCTCTCTCTCTCTCTCTCTCTCTCTCTCTCTCTCTCTCTCTCTCTCTCTCTCTCTCTCTGTCTCTCTCTCTCTCTCATTCTGTGTCGCACCGCTGCCCACGCGCGTGCGAGAGGGACGGACGCAGGAGGCCCGACAGTGCGTGCCGCGAAGGCAGCAGCAACACCAGCGCCCACCCCAGTTGTTTCTCCACGGGGCTGGAAATAATCTGACCGCCGTGTGCCAGGCCGCGGGCCGGCACCACAGGCACCACAAACCACACGAGTTAGCTGCGTGCGAACAATCGTCAGAGTGAGAGGGAGGAGGCGGTCCAAAGGGCCGCGCGCAGCTGTGAGACAGAGACGGCAGCCGGCTATTTCGGGTCGCCGTCGCCGGCCGATCCTGCCGGGCTAACATCGACAAGGCCTGCCGTGCGCATCCACGGACACGCACTAACCGCAAACCTCATGAGGCTCTAGGGCTCTGGGGAGCTCCGGACGGGTCGCCAACGGGTTCCAAACGGGTCGCAAACGGGTCGCAAACGGGCCGCAAGTGGGGGTTCTAACCCCGGAGGTTCATTCAGAACGTTCAAAAAAAAATAACTCACATGGTAACTCCCCAAAATGTGTGTACTTAGGGACACAATAAATTAGACTGCGACACGGCCAGTGACAGCGCGTTTGAGGGCATTTCCGAAGGCCGCTTCACTGCACAAACTGACCAGAGAGAAAAAATTTATAAAAAAAAATTAAGGAGGAAAAAAGGAGAGCTGAACCGACCCTTGCGGACTTCCATCCCTGGGCTCACATAATGCCTAAGACCTGGCGAGTCCCGCGACCGCAGACCGCGACCCCCTGCGAAGGAAAAACGCGGAGAAGTGGCCTCTGAGCATTTACATGGAAATGGTGTGCAATCCCCTGGTGACGTCACGCGCCCGCAGTGAAGGGCGGGGCAGAACGGAAGAAGGGGAAAAAAACAAGGAAGAGAAAAGGGGAAAATTGGGTGGAAGAGAAAGGAGTCGGGAGCGGCGGCCGCCAAAATGGTATGAGTTTAATGTCACGGTGCGACAGCGACGGCATCATCAACGAGGGCTTCGACCGATGCGATAAAAGGCGACCACGAAGCAGGCTTGGCCGCCTACGCCTACGCCTGATGGAGCGCTGCAACACGAATATACACCCCTCCGCGGGCGCCGTGAGGCCGTGGGCTGCTGCGGCTGCGTGGGCCCCTCACGCCAACCGTCAATCGGGATGCTCTTTTCCGAAGAGGTTCTCCACTTTGGGGAGTTGTCTTTCTCTCCACTCTTTTCCGTACCGCAGTGGAGGGGGTGGGGCGCTATCAGTGTATGCATGACTTGGCCTGCACACCGCGGGCCTTTCGCGCCGGACACAGAATTAACTTGGGGGTCGCGGGGCTCTCGACAAATCGAGTTTCTCCAACGAACGCCAGCGCGGAAATGTGCAACGGAAAGGAGTTTTGGCGCGGACGCTGCACCTACGGCACCGCCCCGCTTCCCTCCCGCGGCCTGACTCCACGGTGGAGAGCCGACGGCGGATGCTCGCTTCGCAATAATCGGGAACGTGAAAGTTCGTCCGGGGTCTCAACTGAAATGTTTTGAGGCCCCGCTTCCCGGCGGCGCCCCTCCCCGGCGCACTCACAAGGGGATGCCCCGAGGTGTCGGACTCGGAATATTGATGGAACTTTTTCTGCAGGATCTGCTGCACACCAACACCTCCGGGAACCAAATTTTTTAGCTGCTCCCCCCCCCCCCCACCCCTCCTAAGATGTTTTTTCTTAAATTCTTAAATAAAAAGAGGCACAATTGGAAAGAAACTGATGTTCATTGAAACTGAAATTTAAAAAAAAAAAACGCTGCAACCGTAGCGGTTTCGGATGTATCGGTGTATTATGTGTGGAAATCAATATTGTCGCATAGAAACGTCTTGAAGAATCGATTTGGTCTCTTCACATAAACGCCCATACCTCGGAAACGATTGGAGTTACATAGTTTTCCTTGAAAATTCAGTCACTTGGGCTCGTTTTTTGGCCAGATTAACCTTAGAGAGATATCGTGAATTCTTTTTTTTTTTTGAATCGTCGTAAACGTCGTTTTTTTATTGTGCCCGCTTTAATACTTCACAACGAACATTTCAGAAACTGGCAGATAGCGGCAGCCAACATTTGATTTCCAGGGGTAACGTAGGCAGTAGATTCCGTAAAAAAAAAAGTTTTATCAAACCTTCTCGCCGCCTCACGCACATCCACCCCAGAAAACGAGCGGGGGACCCTCAACTTCCCGCCGGGAACGTTATTAATTCACATACACACCGTCGTCCTCCGCACACTACAAGTTGTCGACAGACTTTCCCCGCCCCTGTTTGTCGTGCGAGTTTAAGAGCAGGGGTCGCGGGGGCAGCAGGGAGGAGATTAAAAGGGAGAAATAAATTGATACACCCTCAAAAAAATATGTTTGAATCCAGCATATTTGAGATTCTTGCTCTCACATACTCTCACACAAGCTTACCCATGTAGCTCGATGCTTGATTCAAGCATCGCTCTAAATGCGCATGCTTAATTCAAGAAACTGACAGCGAGAATCTCAAATATGCCGAATTCAAACAAGTTTTTTTTTTTGAGAGTGTAAGACGGGGACAGTGAAACGGCGCTGAGCACTCGTTGGGAGGAGGAGGAGGAGGAGCAGGAGCCCTGACCTCGGCTGATGAGATTGTAGTCGAGTGGCCGAACCCCGGGACAAACTACCCGCCTTGGGAGGCAGCGACAGGCCGAGTGTCTCTCTTTGTTTTCACAGTCCTCAGCCAGGAGCAGCGGCCGGAGACCGGGGTGTTTGCCTGTTGCACTCGCCAGAGTCTCACCGCGAGGCACCAGGCGCGGGTACAAAAGAAACACGGCAACGAGGCAGCCTGCAGAGCAGAGAGGAGGTGGAAGATCTTAATTGAAGAGTATCTCCGGGCGCGGGTCATCCGCGGTGTGTTAAAGAAAAAATAATTGGCAGACGCACCCTGTATTCTGTATACTTGAATCAAGCGGTAATCCAAGAAACATGGCGATTCTTGATACAAGAATCTCCTTAAATATGGATGCTGGTCTCAAGTATAGCCAAAAGAGCATGTATGCTTGTGACAAGAATCGTCTGTTTCTTGGCAAGAACGCTTGAGTCGAGTATGCACGAGAGTATGCAGAATTGAGGGTGCGAGCTGGCTCTGCCGATGTGCCACGTCAGGATACATAGGGAACGCACATTAACAATTTCTCATTGAAAATTTCAAGAAACTGACACGAAAATCTGCAGCACAATTGGTTTGTAATTTCTAAAAAAAATAGAAAAAATTTAAAAGTTGAAATGCTAATACTATGAGATTTACTTCACTGGAAAACGACGTTCTACATATTAAACCCCGATTTTAATGTGTTAGAAAATACTTTGGACAACCGATAGTAATTCCTTTTTAAAGCGTTTTAAAATTAGCAGCACAAACTGTTTGGGACCAGCAATTATTTTTACACGGAGCGTATAAGAATCCAGACGCAACACACGAGCCGCCACCCTCAGCGCAGCACCATAAACGACCTTTCTTGTTGTTTGCAATCTCTCCCTCCCCCTTCCACCCTCCGCCCTCTCTCGTTTTGTAATAAAACGACCGTATATCCGTCGTCTATGGCTTCCGGCGGTGGGATTGCCATCAAACGTCGGCTGCCTCGGCGTCGTGCGATGATGAGCTCAGATTATTTCCCGTCTGCGGCCGACGTCGCGGCTCTCCCTTCCATCTCTCCGCACGGGTTTCGCCAGCGGCCGCGCACACGCCACCCGGCGGCAGCATGGAGTTCCGTTCTCCAGAGAGGACGGGGCGAGAACTCGAATAGGCATTTCCAATAAGGTTCCAGAGCGGAAGTGCAGCAGCCCGAGGGGTCCACAAAAAGTGTACTCCGTCTTGATTGTAGCGTCCCATGTGTTGGAAGAGCTGCATATTCCCGGGCGTGAAAACTCAAAAATCGCACAAAAACGCAGCTTTTACTCACGTTTTCCACGATTGAATCGAGCGTACACTGCAAGCACGCTTGCCTCGAGTTGTTGGTCAGTCAACCTGAACAATACCCGAATGCCGTTCTCCGAAAGCTCCGGTTTGGATGCACTGAAATGCCCAAATGACACACCATCCCAGCACACCTCACTCGCCTACGCCGATCTCCGCTCCCCGTTAGCTCGGAAACTCCACAGCAATAACACCGCACCGGATTACTCAACGCCATGCCGTGTCCGCCGAGTTGCGGCTGAACTTGAAAGCGCACCGAGGAACGCACGCGCGGCTATTTTGCGAGGCGTTACCTCAGAAGCCGGGGCCCGCCGAGCCGGATATGGGTCGGCGGGCCCTCGGCCCTGTCCGTACACAAGCCGTCCGCCGATGGAGAGTCATGGCAGCGCTGAAACCGTGCCGCCGCGGCCACCTGAAGCTTTCCTCGGCCGTGGGCAGCACTCAGGCCGGTGCAGTAAACAGTCAGCCTTCTCTCTCTTTCTATCTCTCTCTCTCTCTCTCTGCTCTCTCTCTCCTATCTCTCCCCGTCTGACGGCCTTCTCTCTGTCGCTCTCCTACCTCTCCCCGGCTGACTGCTCCACTCCCCCCCCCCTTCTGCCCTCTCTTCTCTCTCTGTCTCTCTATTTATATAAACCGAACTTTTTTTAATACAATGCCCGTGTACATGATACATGATACACACGTAGGACTTCGTATCATTTATTGCAAAATAAACTATCTCTCCTGTCAAACTTCCCCCGACCCACAAAACTGTGGACGTCGCATCGCAGCCGCAGTGAACTCCGCCCAAATGCTGTGGTGCTCCTGATCCTCGGTCAGTCGAAACCAAGTTTCCATCCGATTGCCCGCGAAGCGGTCACTGTTTGACGACGAGAGCTTGCGCCCCTTCTTCCACCTCCCTGCACAAGACCGCAATATGCCCCCGACGAGATGTACACATATCGCATCTTGTTCATATAATTCTAGCCCCCAAACCGTTCGAGAATGCACTTCACAAATATTTCAAACTTCAGTTAAGATGAATCTAGCTATAAATTCTATTTTACGTTCGTTTCCTCTTCTTTGCCTGCTGGCCGCTTGATGTGCACCCTCATCGGGAATCGTTCCTCCGCCCGACCCGATCTGTTCTCGTAGCCAATCCTCTCTGCGGCATCCAAACTCCTTCCCGACATCCAGACGGAAATGAGGGGCCAGGGAGTTGACACAAGGGCATCAGCGGGTACAGGGGGGATGTACTTCGATGAAGAGACGGCGCATCATCTCTGTCTGCCTGGTGGCCGTTCGCCTTTCTCTCTCCCTCCGCCTCCTCTTCGGCCCGGGATAAGACCCAGGCGCATTCCTTCCCGTTCGTCAGCTCGCCGCCCGTTGTACAACACCATTTGTTTGTTTACAAGTCTGTGAGAGACTGCCCCCCCCCCCTCCTCTGGCTCGCACCCTCCACCCACCGAAGCGGCGGCGGCAGACCAACGCAGTGGGTGCTTTGACGGAGAAATAGGTGTGCATTACGGTGAACACGCTTGAAAAATCAATCGATGATGCATTTTGATTAATTTAGGCGCAAGATGAACGACACGACGGTTCTCTTCGCATTTTTATTGGCCGCTTCGTCTCAATTCCGCGTTTTCCGCGGCGTAGATGTTTTCAAGGACTTGTTTTCCCGTGGGGTAATACAGGTGAAGTACAGGGCCGGCAGCTGAGCAGGAAAAAACACACCGGAAGGTAGGAACCGGAAGATGTAGCGAGAGCAAGGCGCTCAGTGAGAGGGAGAGAGATGGTCAGAGAGAGAGAGAGAGAGGGGGGGGGGGGAAGGACGGAGGGAGAGAGAGAAAGGAGGAAGAATGAAAGAAAAGCGCTGGGTGCGCCTGCAAATGCAAAACCCTCCTAGAGGGGACGCCCAAGGTGCCCTAAAAAACACCGAACGGACACTGCGCGTATATACAGTGCACTTACGGGGCGTAGGGTGGTTCTAGAGAGTGGCATGGGAGGAAAGGATAAAGGGAGAGACATAGAGTGAACGACGGGGATAGAGCGAGAGAGAGAGAGAGACGGAGAGAGACGGACAGACAGAGAGGGGGGTAGGTGCCAAGGGTGTGGCATGTCATGCGACCGGGCTGTTCCTGGTCGTTAGTCATAGTCAAGAGTGGAAAGTTTCCACGTGGTTATCTCTCTCGCGCACAGCTCTCTCTCTCTCTCTCTCGCACACACTCTCTCTCCCTCGCGGGTTTGGATCCCTCTTGGAGAAGTTCAAGTTCATCTTGAAATTCTTACATGTCAGTGCCTAATGCTTGCATGAAATATCGACGTCTTCGCCCTGGCCATAAGTAGCTGATATTTTTTTTTTTTCGCGTGTGCACACGGCCGCGACACTATCTGGTCCTCTCGACTTTCGCGGCCGAGTGCACTTTACTGTTTGAACGCGCCAAAAGGGCACATGGGATCTGAGGGCGAGCTGGCGGGTCCCCGCCAGCGGAAGGGCCGTCGCCACCAGACAAACAAATGAAGTGTGCGATATCGTGAGACAGGATGGGGGCCGGCCACGGTCACCCGGTCACCCTGCCAGTAGCGGTCTGGCCAAGTGCGAGAGAGAGAGAGAGAGAGAGAGAGAGAGAGAGAGAGACGGGAGACCCCTATTTCACTATACTGTAAAATATTTGTTGGGAGTTTCCAAACAGGTTCGTTCTCCAAATTTTGGTTTGATTTTGTAGAAATTTTCCAAAAGAATTTGTGACAGTGTGCGGTAGTGCAAAAGAAATATTCGATTCCCAGCGGGGCATCTCTCTCGCACTCAGCCAGACCGCCAACTCCACCCTTATCCCAGGCGACCCCCCCCCCCCCCCCCCTCTGCACCTGCAGTCTGCGTGGTCTTCCCTCCCACTCCCGCACCCTCTACTCTATATGCACTTTTCGTGCCTTCTCTCTCGCCGCCGACTTTCCACTTTCGCAGGCTCTTAACCCGCTCTCCCCTCCGTGACGCCCCCAACACTGACCCTCTCCAATCTCTACGACTCTTTCTACTCTCTCTCTCTCTCTCTCTCTCTCTCTATCCCTCTCTCTTGTCCCCGCCCGCCCCCTCTACCCCCACCCCTTCCTCGGACAATAGGGACTGCGAGTCAGACAGCAGACGAACAAGTGGGTGGCACAACAGACCGAAGGATGACGCTGGCGGACGGACAACGGTCAAGCCGAGGGCGGTGACGCAGCCGCTGCTAAACTGTAAAAATATTCATCGTCACCTGACAGAAAAACAACTCCTGAATTTTTTTCAAGAATTTTTCGTCACACGCCCTGTGACAAAACATCACTAAAAAAAAAAGAAAACCTTGTACCTCACAAGATTGAGAATTCCTGAGCGTCAAAAGAAACAAAATTATCCTCACCAAAAAAAAATACGAAGTATTTTTACAGTGTACTCTGTCCCATGTGCCCAGCTGGAACCGACACTGCCGCGGCAGCGGGGTCTTCCCCCAGCAGTAACACCGCCGCTCCCATATTTCCACGATTTTCTGAAACGAAATCCGTTAAGATCCGGTTGGCGGGCTGGCTGGCTGGCTGGCTGGCTGGCGGGCTGGCGGGCTGGCGGGCTGGCGGGCTGGCGGGCTGGCTGTCGTGGTGTACGCGAGCCGTCTAGAGGCCCTCGCCTCCTCTCTTGTTAGCTCTTTTATTAAGTTGGACGTCCCGAACGGCGGCATAAACAAGCAGGGGTTCTGTACCCGTTCCGTCAGTACCCCGGCGTCATCGGGGACGGGAGGGGGAGGGGCCTCTGCGGGCGCCAGGCTTGGCCGAGAGCCCCAGCCCCCTGCACCACCGCCCGCCTCCAGCTCTACCTCTTGTCAATTTCATGATTGCTAAAAGAATACGCATCATAATTTCGTAGATGGACGTAAAAAACGGAACCGCACCGTAGCAAATGTTTGGAAGCAGCTAAATCATTAGCTTTCTAGCTAGTTGTGCCGAAGCTACAGCATTTTAGTACGCGCGCTGAGGCATTTAGCCCAGTCGGACACCTGTTATCTGGCGTGATAGAGCTCAAGCACCACTGCTAAAAAATTTGGCTCCGTTGCTCTGTTTGAAAATTTAGACGCGGGGTGTAGAAGAAGTTCTCTTGCGTAAGGGCTGTTTAATTTACAGAGTGTGCATCAACTGGCGTGGGGCCGGGATGCGGGAGTCAACAAGGTCACGCAGACGGACCGTGCTGCGGGGCGGAGCTGTCGCTGTCACGGAGATAGATTGGTAAATTATTTATTATTATTTCTCGTCAGGGGGCACGTGGGGGTCAGGCACGCGGCCGAAATCTGTTGCGCTCCGCTCCTTTGTCACATCACCATTGTCTCTCCCCGTCTCTGTCCCTCGGGAGCTGCCGTCCGCACAGTGCGGCCGCGCGGGGTACAGACAGCGCAGGCAGAGCCGACCCCCCACTCTCACAAATTCTTTTGGAAAATTCCAAAAAAAAATGGTAGGAAAATTTGTAGCACACATTGGCATTTTCCAACAAAATTTTGGAAAGTTTACAAACCGGAAATTCTGATATATTATGCAATAACCTTACTCGAAAAGAACGTTCTGCATTCAAAATCACGATTTTAATGCGTAGGTAGATTCCGATTTTCTTTGGAATTTTCCTGAAAAACTGATCGAAAAATTTGCAGCACAAACTGTTTGAAAATTTCCAACCGAAATTTTTACAGTGCCTGCGTGTGCGGCAGCTTTGCCCATACCCTCCTGTCGTCCGCAGGGGCTCTCGCTCGCACTCTTGCTTCCAATCGACCGCTCCATCTCCATCTCTCTCTCTCTCTCTCTCTCTCTCCCTCTCTCTCTTTCTCTAGACTTCCTGCATACTGCTAAGACTACTCAGTTTGTTTGTCCACAACATGTAATGTTCAGAGGCAATAAATCAAATCTCTCCTCTCTCTCTCTCTCTCTCTCTCTTCTCTCGGAGTTATCAAGACATTCAGACCGCAGCTACCGACACCAAGGGGTTGACGTCCACCAAGTGCCCGCCTCCTGCCCTTGTTTCTTCTCTCTCTCTCTCTCTCTCTTTCTCTCTCTCTCCCTCGTCGCTTCCCTTTTATCCCGACTGTCACTCGCCTCCTTTTCCCTCCCCGGAACAGACGGACGCATGGGGAAGAGCCTGTCGGACACGGTCAGGACGCGCCGAGGACGCCCGTTGCGTCATGACAAGGACGGCAGCATGCCCCTTTCCCTCTCTCCATTTCACTTGCTCCACGTGGCTACGCATCGAGCTGAGCAGGGAAAGAACGTAGATTTCCAGTCCCCCCCTCCCCCACACCCTTCTTTCCTTCTAGTTGGCTGAAAGCTCTATCAAGGTACGAGGCAAACGTTCCGAGCTACCACGATTTCGTTTAGCGGAACCTAACGGAATATCATGTTTGCCCTGGTTCGCGAGTGCGGACTTAGTGGTAGCAGCGCCGGCTGGGACAAGAGGGGAACAGCGAACAGCTCAATCGGTTTCGAGAAGAAATCAAACACCGCAGGAGTTGGGCTGCTCCGCTGCTCCCCCGGGTCACTCTCTGCTGGGGGCGCGCCGCTTGCGGCGCCGCTTCCCCGCCCCCTCTCTCTCTCCCACCCTCCATTCTCCCCGCACCCTCACGATCCTCTGTCCTCCTCCCTCTCGCTATGCTGCGCCGGTAATCTTCCCACAATGCACCGCGGTGTTGACTCTCGACTCGGATCCTGTAATTACACGCTACTCCCGCGCGACCCGTGTTCCACCATCTGGCTGCCTCGGCCTTGTGATTGGTCAGCGACAAGGCCAGCGACCAACCAATCGGCTGCGCCGACCCCGCGTCGCCTCGAGGAAACGCCGCGTTCTCCTTCTATTCCACTTCGCATTCTTTGACAACTCCGTGACTCGCGCATGGCCTCCTTCCGAGAACGATTCAAACAGAGCCCCGTTTCGCGCGCTTTCTTTGTCCACCGGCCTCACCTGCTGCCCGGCGCCCTCCCGCCGTGGAAATTGTTTCGGCAACTTTCTCATCAGATTCGATTAAGACCAATTGGGGCGATTAGGCGTCCGCCCTTGCGGGCCTCGGCGAGGTGAGGGGTGCATGACCCGACGGGACCATCGCCGACGTCGGCGTTTTCTATAAAATATATATTTTCCTTTTCAAAGCTTGAAACAAAAACGAAAAATTTCTTCCAGCAGTGGTCCAGTACACACATACACACACACACGCGCGCGCGCGCCCGCCTAACGCGAGCTTCGATTGTTCGTCGCGATGTGACGGCCGGCCGGACCTCTTGAGCAGCGGTGCGCGGCTCCGGCACGGCCGCGCTGTACGTCCCACACCGTCCCGCCCCAGTTACGGCGAATCGCGGGCTCGCATGTTTGCCCCCCGGAAAATCGATTTTCCCGAGGGGGTTTGTTCTCGTCGATGCAGTGCAATCAGTTTGAGTGACACCCTCATAGTGCTGACCGGGGCGATGCCGCGCCGCTCGGCCGCCCTCAAAGACTCCGCGCCTCGCTCTGCTTCGTTGCGCAAATTAATATCAGAGAGGGTACCTTTCCCCGGGCCATCCTTTTTCGCGCCTGGGGTGACTCTGTCGGTGAAACTGCACTCGAAAAGATGGATGGTTTAAAGGAAACGTTGTTTGTTGTCGTTGTTGTTGTTGTTCTGTTTTTTTGTTGTTTTTTTTTTGCTAAAAATTAAAACGCTGGGATTTGTATGTTTTACACTACGAGATTACTTTCAATAAACAACGGTCAGTTCTTTGTAAATCGCAAGGGGCGGTCGACTGTCATGGTACTCCGTACGTAGCTCCGTACGCTGCACGGCTCAGTCTAAAGCATCATAATAATTGCATAATATCATAACGATAACGTGAGGAGATCGGAGAAGCGGAGATGAAACACTCACACACAGGGGAAACGTCGCAGGACGAAGCCCCTCGAGAACGCGTCGATCTCGTTAGAAGGTATCGATAGTATTTGCATAGTATTGTACTCGGCTACCCCTCGGTAAATCGTCAGCCAAAACTTTTATAGTACAGTTTTTTTTTCTATTTTGTTTGTTTTGGTTGCGAATGACTGTTTTCTACAGACTTTTGGGGTCGTGCGGGTTTCTGAAACGAATGTACGGCAAAGATCTACTTTTGTATCTGAGAGGATCCTAAGCCCCCAGTTTACAAAAAAAAAAGTTTTTTTAAAAAAGGCAGTGGGAATTGCCAGAGCATCCCCTTTTTTTTAATGCGACCAGAAAGATTGGATTTGAAAAACGATCCGGATCCTGCTCGCGGCCCGCCTCGCCTTGGCCCTAGCGCCTCTGGCACGCGTCCAAGTGCAGGCTACGAGGCCCAACAAGGCCCCGCCCCGCGCGGCCCGTGGACTTTTAAGCACACCACACACCGTATCTTGTTCGTGATTAGCAGGCCAGGGGTAAAGGCGCGCCGGGAATGTCAGATGGGGGGCCCTCCCTTACGACATCCCATCTTTTTGTGTGATTCAACACCCAGATAAAATGTAACTGATACTTGGTATTGTCAAGTAAAATTTACTTGACTTAAGTAAAATTTTCTTCATTTAAGTAAAATTTACTCGATTTCGGTAATACTCACTTGTGAAAACCAAGTGTATGCAATTTGAGACTAAACTCAAGAATCAATTTTTTTTTTCTGGGTGAACTGTGATCTTCGATAAGTGCTGAACGCACTGTGCGAGGTGGCCTCTGCCCCCCACGGCAGCGGTGCAACTCACCGTGCAGAGCCCTGCAGAGCGCTGCAGAGCCCTAGGGGGCCCCTGCAGGGGCCGCTCGGTGCTGCCGTCGCCACCGTCCTCTCCTGACCGCGTCCCCCGCCCAACACGGCGTCTGCACTGCCCCCGGTCTCAAGAGTCACTCCGTCGGTGCATCGGTCTGTGGGCGGCACTCGGTGTGGGCGGGCAGCGAGGCGGGCGGCGGGTCCGGCATATCAGAGGGGGTGTGTTCCGCGCGGCGGTTCGTACTGCGGGGCGGCGCGCGCGCTGAGGGGCCGCCGCGGCCTGTCGCTCGGCGCTGCTGCTCGCTCGGCTCGGCGCCGGGCCGTGGGGCAGGCCGTGTGCGCGCGCCGCGGGATGTGGGGGAGGACTGGCGCCGGCGCCACTGCCGCGCCGCCGCCGCGCCGCCGCCGCGCACCCCGAGAGGGCCGTCAGGGCCGCCGTGCGGCCGTCGGGGACCGCCGGGGACGGAAGGACGACGGGGAGGCGCCCAGGCCGCTGTCGACTCCCGCCGCGGCCGCCGCCGGGCCGCGCAGTGCGCCTCACGTTTGTGCGAGGAGAGAGAGAGAGAGAGAGAGAGAGAGAGAGAGAGAGAGAGAGAGAGAGACGGGGGGGGGGGGAGGACAGAAAGGGGGCGGGGAGTGAGAGCGAGAGGAAGAGAGAAATAGAGAGAGAAAGAAAGGGGATAAATAAATTTGCCCTTTTTTTTCGCTGAATATTACGTGTTGTGGAATAAATGCACCCTCAAAATTGTATGTTTGAATCACGAATATGTCCCCGAGGATACCGCACATGCTTGAATCAATCATCACCCTAAATATGAATGCACGATCATGCTTGAGAGAGTGAGAGGGTGAGGGGGGAGGGGGGGGGCGGGGGGGGGGGGGGGGAATGGGGGAGACGAACAATAGAGCCGTCATGGTAGAATTAGGAGCTTGGAGCTTGCCGAGGCACTTTTGGAAACTGCCTAAGGGGCCGTTCACATACCAGGAGCGTAAGGGCGGGCGTGTTGGGGTGACGTAACGGCACGGCCCCCTATAACATTTCGCGCTTGCGGATCAAATTCTGTGGCTGTCAGCGTAAGAACACTGGCCAACTGAGCGGCGTTCAAAAACTGAGCTATTCGGTTAAATGATACGTTTTAGGTGTGTTTAGCTGAGTTTTCTTCTCTGCGTTCATTGCCCTGGTGCTATACCCATTCTCCAGCACAGCCGACGTGCCACCGCTTCGCTCTTGTAGCGCGAGTCATTTTATTTTTATAATTTTTTTAAAACAGTGCCTCACGCGCGTGCCAGCATAGAGAGAACGGCCCACCTAGAGAAAGGAGGAGGAGGAGGGGGGGGAGGGGCTGTGGGAAGATGAGAGAGCTGATTCACTTACGGGCCAATCCACGGTGCGCACGGCCGGAGCTGCAGCTGCTCCGAGATTCTCTCCGTCTCTCTTCAATCTCACTATCTATCCCTTCTACCCATCGCGGGGAGGAGGGAGGGAGGGAGGGGTCCGGTTTCAAGGACAAAGTCCCGGAGGCAAAAGAGGGTTGGGGGGGGGGGGCGGCCACCAATAAGTGGGTTTTGTGCCTCCAGCCGGCCACAAACGCCCGTTCCGCTCGACAGTTTAAACGCGGGGCTTCGGACCACGCGGGATGACGGCCAGTCAGCACGGACAAAGCTGCCTTATTCACATTTCCCCGTACACCCCTTTTTAGTTTTGGCCACCGCAACCTAAATTTTTTTACAGCACAACTGAGAAAAACGTTTCGCTCACCGGGCTTAGACGCGGGAACCACACTCTTGTCCCTGGCACTAATTGTGTAGTGCGTTCCCAGACATTCCGGTTGGAGACCCAACTTTTTTGTGCTCAGCGCGCCCTCATTGCAGAAGTTCGATTACCTTGACAAGAGATATTCAGACATTGGATCGGTTTACTGCGAAACAGTTTCAATATGCTCGCGTCGAAAAACTGTCCGCCTCGAATCAAAACTGACGATGGGGAGGAGGGGCGGGAGAAGGGAGGGGTGGGGGGAGGGGGGGGGGGGGGGGGGAAGGGAGGGGGGAGGGTTTTGCTCTAGGCGGCCTGCATCGATTACAACGCAAAAGACACGGAGACTGACAGGCATGGCGCTAAAGGGTCCGACGACAGGTGTAGGAGGGGGGAGGGGGGAGAGGAAGGGTCGGGGTAAAGGGAGTCTGGAATGGGGATTAGCACGAACAAGGCAGCGGGGTGAGTGAAGATCGAAGGGAGGTACAGGTTTGGGGCCGGGAAAGGGGAGGGGGAGGGGGGTCTAGGAGAGACGGATTGTCGCAGGGCTGGTAGAGCACGGCGCTGCTGAGGGATCGGCCGCGGCTGAGCTCAACGATCGTCTAGTTTGAACCGCCTGCCGCCTCTCCTGAAGGTGGACGGCAGGAGAACAAAAGGGATAGTAGACGAGCGAGAGGAGAAGAGGGAGGAGAGAGAGAGAGAGAGAGAGAGAGAGAGAGACAGAGGGACATAGACAGAGGGAGACAGAGGCGTGAGAGAGAGAGGCGTGAGGGAGGGAGAGCGAGAGAGAGAGAGAGGGGGGGGGGGAGAGACGTACCGGCAGACAGACAAAGCGAGAAGGCGAGAAAGAGAGGTACAAGGCAGCAGGAGGGCACAATCACTCGTCGCGGCGGTCTGACGGGGTCCACATTGTGGGGGTCGCGGCGGTGTTGGCGTTTCATCAGCGGCGCACCGATGGCCTCCGGTCGCCGCCGCCGTCAGCTGCGTCGCCGCGGTGCCCCCCCCCCCCCCCCCCCCCCCCCCCCCTCCCCCCCCCCCTCCCAGGGTCCTCCCCCCCCCTCTCCCACTCCGGCTCCCCGCGCCCCACGGCCAGCGGTACGGTGTGATGCCGGCCGCGTCGGCGGCGGGGAGCGCCTGCCATGTCGGGCGTAGGCAATCGGCAGCGCGCGCGCGCGCTGTCCCCACGATATTGCCTACCCAGCCGGGCGCTCCCGACCGCCGGGAGTGTTCTCCACCACGCGGGCAGGGCAGCAGCGTCTTCTATGTCCCCGTGACACTCCAGCCTTATGCACTAGGTGCTTGTGTACATTTTTACTGTACAGTATATTGGGGACTGGCCTGGCAAGTGTTCCCATTAAGCAGTAACCGCTGCCCGACAGCCGCGTACGCTAAGTGACTGGCAGCCGACGCGGGGCTGGTGTGTAACACTCCGTGACCGTCCGTGTGCCCTCACCCGACCGGGTCGAGAGCAACCAGTACTCGTACGTGTGTGTGTGTGTGTGCATCACTTCCTCGTCACCAAGGCGTTCCCCACACACTAAATGTCAATGTACAATTTTGTACATTGTAATGTACATATCTGAGCATGCATTATAATGTACAATATTCTGTGTTAAAATGTATAAATTTGTACATTTTAATGCACAAGATTTTTCGAACTGTACACTGTAATGCACAATAAACGTGCGGCACAGGAAATGCACAATTACCGTGCATTGTAATGTATAATTGTGTGCATTGTAATGTACAATATTGTCCATTATAATGTATGCTCAGATCAGTACATTACAATGTACAAAAAAAGTACATTAACATTTAGTGTGCACCACGACTCCCCGAGATGAGTCGCCGCTACGCCCAGGTCTCCGCGGCGACCCCCGAGCAGGTGCACCAGGGGTGGGCAACTACCACAAACGCAGGAGTGGGGCAACACGCTTTTCCCAAAGCGTGATGCGGGCACCACACTAAAGGAAGAGTGTGATGGGTTACTACACTTTAGAAAAAAAGCTTGTTACCACACTGTTGCGTTTGTAGAGCACATCCCTGACAACAGAACTGTATCACATAAATATAGGACACCTCGTTGACTATATTTTTTATTTCCGAGGTCCAGCCTGTATAGGAATGAAACATTTCGTGTAACGGTCCCCGCTGGACTGCTGCCAGTGGTGCAAAGTTTTCGAAACCGTTTCTCAGAGTACAGGCACAATGTTGTTTGTTTCTATTTTTGGATAAAAACACATTAGAGAAATGTTCTCGCTGCCGGAGCTCTGCTGCTGTGTGGACACCGTGACGGGGATGTCAGCGGGCCCGGCTCGCCACGGAGCCCCGAGATCCCTTCTCCGTCGACTTTCACCTGTCCAGACGGTGGACGTGACCACCATACGGACGTGACTGTGCACTCTCTCCCTCCTCTGCCACTGCCCGCTCCCCTCTCTCTCTCTCTCTCTCTCTCTCTCTCTCTCTCTCTCTCTCTCTCATCCCTCTCTCTCATCCCCTTTCTCTGCCCTTCTCCATGTCTCTATCACCCTCTCTCTCCCCCCCCTCCCTCTCTCTCTCTCTCTCTCTCTCTCTCTCTCTCTCTCTCTCTCTCTCTCTCATGTACCCCAAGTGAGAATGCGGCACACATGGGCGCGGCCAGTCATCAAGGGCGGGAAAACTGTCGAGACAGAGAGGCCTCATTCGATTACCTGCCTCTATGGATGCCGAGGCCAAGGGGCCCGCCAGGTAAGGCGCTGGAGCCGCTGGAGGCCGCCGGGGGCTGCTAGAGAGGCCGCTAGAGAAGCCGCTGGAGGCCGCCGGAGGGTCGCCGGAGACCTCTCCACGGCGCCCCTGCGGTGCCCTGCGGCGCCCTGCAGACCTTCCCGGCCGCTAACTTCCCCGAGGGCCTCCACGCTCCGCAACATGTGTAAGAGCCGGCGAGAGAAGATGGCAGCGAGGGGAGAGGGCCGGTGAGGGCCGGCAGAGGGTCCGGAGGCGGTGTCGGTAATTGGTGACCGAGTGAGCCAAGCCCCCCCCCCCCCTGTCTCTCTCTCTCTCTCTCTCTCTCTCTCTCTCTCTCTCTCTCTCTCTCTCTACGGTCGCCCGCGGGCCGCCACGCCAACCCCTCACGTGTCTGACGTCAAATGCGAGGTGTTGGCGTGCAGAACCGTGCCGTGCGTGCGGGTAGGGGGCGACAGAGAGAGCGAGCGGGAGAGAGACAGATGAGAGAGAGAGAGAGAGAGAGAGCAAGTCGTTGTCATGGCATGGGTGGTCGCTCTGGTGTGTACATCCTCTCTCGTACATCGCTCTCTCTCTCTCTCTCTCTCTCTCTCTCTCTCTCTCTCTCTCTCTCTCTCTCTCTCTCTCTTTCTCTCGGGGAAGTCCAATCGAATTGGACACCACACGCCGGAGGCGAGCCATTTCCCGCCGCCCGTCCGCTGCGATCTGGAGTGAGAGAGAGAGAGAGAGAGAGAGAGAGAGAGAGAGAGAGAGAGCGTACCGCACAGGACGATCTGCCGGCAATCTAGTCAAGCAGAGTCACTTTTGTCGCCCAGCATCGCCCCTACGGCGGCGCCATCAACCGCGTTCCGACCTTCCCATAACAGGCTCACACACAGCCAACTAGCTTTTTTTTTTGTATTCCTGTAAATAGACGTCGTGATTTAATTTGATTTACTTTTTCTAAATGTGAAACTTGTTTTGCTTTATTTTAGTTTAATTGAAGCATGCACACTTTCAAAAAAAATCTGTTTGAACTTAGCATACTTGAGATGTACGCCGTCAGTTTCTTGAATCAAGCTTGCGCATTTAGAACAGTGCTTGAATCAAGCAGTGAGCTAAATGTGTAAGCTTGATTCAGGAAACTGACGGCGAGAACCTCAAAGATGGTAAATTCAAACAGATTTTTTTTGAGGGTGTACTCGAGTGTGTGTGTGTGTGTGTGTGTGTGTGTGTGCGTGTGTGTGTGAGTGAGTGTTTCGCATCGACACGCTGCTTTGCTAGGCGTGCGCGGTAGACGGACCGACAGCAGACAGGCGGAGTGGTGCCGCCTGCGCGTCTAGAGATATGTGTGCCAGGTTCCGGCCGCGCATGAGCGACACGGATGCTTTTGGGCCCAGCAACCCGTGAAGAGTTAATCATGTGCAGAATGCTGTGTGCGCTCCCCGAGCTGCAGCGGCGGCGGCGGCGGCGGCAGCAGCAGCAGCAGCGTCGGCGAGTAGCGGTGTGGGATGTGTAGCGGAGAACGGACGGCGAAATTGAGTTTCATTTAATAATAATAAAATGGTCGAGGTTTGCGCACGAAAACGAATAATAACATGGACGGCTGACGGGGGACCGCTTAAATAGTGCAATAAAAGACCGAGTTATGGTTCCCCGTCCTATATTACTATACTTTTTTTATTTATATATTTATAGTGCTCATTATACTGCTCATTATTATGTTGTTTCTGTTTGCCACTAACAAAACGGCTACTCTCAGAAACAAATGATACATCCCCTAATGTCGGATTCTTTTCTTTTTTTCTTTAAAAAAAATGAAGAGAATTTTCCGGCTGCTCCTCCGATGTGTGATGTGTGTGTGTGTGTCAAGTTTTTTGCCGAATGGAGCACCACTGGCCTTTTCCAAGGCCTCGGCCAGCCGCCTGGACCGCGGTGTGGCCAGGTCAGCCGCGGTCAGGTGGGATAAGCTTAGCAACAACAACAACAACAGACACGCGGTCACCGCTATTGACGCATTTTCTCCGGCCGTCGAGACTGGAATAGAGCTGGGTCTGAGCAGAGAGGGTTAGAGGGGAAGGGAGGGAGGGGAAGGGAGATAGCCAGTCCTGGTCAGAGAGAGAGAGAGAGAGGGACGGAGGGAGTGGGTGGACACCCTCCCACTCATAAGCCTTGAGGTGCCCGCACGTGGGCCGGCAGGGTCGGCAGGGCCGCCAGCCCCCAACACGCAACCGGTATCAAGGCAGCGCTCGCCACTCATCGCGCAGAAGAAAAAAAAAATCAAAAACTTCCACTTTTCCAAAAAAAAAATCAGGGGCGAAGGAGGGGCACGGTCCAGCAGAATTCAGATTCTGGATTAACACGTGCTCCTCCGAAGCAGCCTCCATTTTCGCATTCCCCTTCCCCTCCTCTGCTCCCGCTACCACACACGCGTCGCCGTGCGTCACAGGGGAGGGCGGCGGGAGGGAGAGGGAGGGAGGGGGCGCTGAAAAAATGAGCCGTGTCGTCCAAACTTTTTTGGTCAAGTGCGCGCGGGTTGGAGCAGAATAAAAGTTCCCCCCTCCGAGAGTTTTGCACGGCCGGCCATGCTCTACCCTGCTCTGCTAGTCCTGCTGTGCCACGGCCGACCTGTCGGCCTCCTCGGCAGGGGCGCAGACGTATGGCGGCAGGCTGACCTTCAGGCCTTCAGCGGTGATTCATAATTTCGCCAGCCCTCTCTCTCGCTCTCTCTTTCTCTCTCTCTCTCGCACCCCTCCCTCCCCCCCCCCCCCCCCCCCCCCTCTCCCTCTATCTTCCTCTCTCTCCCTCTCCCTCCCTCCCCCCTCTCTCTCTCTCTCTAAATAAATAAATAAAAAAAATCAAAAATCTCTCTCTCTCACACCCCTCCCTCCCCCCCCCCTCTCCCTCTCTCTCTATCTTCCTCTCTCTCCCTCTCCCTCCTGCCCTCCCTCTCTCTCTCCCTCTCTCTCACCCTCTCTCTCTCCCTCTCTCTACGGACATCCCGTCAGGCATGACGACGCTGTAGTACTCGTCGGGCCCGCGGTTGTTACCTGGTCCAATCAATCGGTGTCTAAACTAGCCGCGGCTTCCAGAAATGATGTGGCGCGCAGCCTGGGCACAAGTGCTGGTTCTCACCCGTCCGCGCGCATGAAATCCCTCCAGCGCCCTCTCCCGCTGAAGTCCGCAAGGTAGCTGCCCCGCGGGGGGGCTCCGCGGACACGGCGCAGTGTTGCACCCACGCCGAGACCAGCCTCCACTCGGTGGACAGCTCCGCGCTAAAGGGGGGAAAGAATGCAAAAGAAGCAAATGGCGGCCGGCGAATTAACCGACTTTGCGGAGCCGCGCGCAACGTTTTCGGCTCGGTTAATCGAGATTGGCGTTGAATCAAAAAATACCTCTGGATCTGTGTGGAGCATGGCCGCTGAGCCGCGGTTCGGACTGCACTTCTGTCGACCGCCATGTTCTTTCGTTTGTTGTCGACACGGTCGAGTGGCGGAAAGTCCTGCCCGGATCCTGGCTGACCGTCGGCGGAGTGGCTTAGCGGTTATGTTCGGTCCGAACGAGCGCAGCCGGAGAAAGCCGGGCGCGGTGCACGGACGCGAACACTTTCGAAGCAGACGACAAACCGCGGCGGCTGGGCCTTCTGAACTTCTCATACTGCCGGAGCAGTGCAGCCACCACGCGCGCCCCATCTGGATCGGTCGCCACCACCACATCCCGACTGTCAGCCCCAAACTCCGTCATCGTGGGAAACGGCATCGGATCAAACTCCTCTTCGCACAGTTCCGGGGCGTTGAGACGACTTTGATCCAGACAGCCAGCCGCGTTCTCTGCAGCGCCAATCAGTTGCACTGAGCTAGTAATTTCTCATAGCGAAAGCTTGGGCCCCCCTCCACTTTCACGGAAGACAGGCAGACATTTTTTGACACAGGCATAATCAAGATAAAATTTTCGCTTCTTTCAGCACCGAAGCGGGCGACCTGCTTACTGGAGGGGGCGGCTGGAAGGTAATTTTCACACCCCTTACTCTGAGACCACGATTTTACTTCCAAGGGTCGCCTGATAATGTACAACACTCGAGCTGTCTTGAGGCCTTGAGGTGGGCAGCTGAGTGAACTTGTTGTTCTGCTAGCTGCCAGTGTCAGATGTGACACATTCCTTTAATTCGTTGATCCACATCTTTCACTCGGAATTTTTCGAAATTCTCCGAGCAAATTTCAGGTTTGAACTGTATCACTTTTTGTCACAGCTCTGCCGTGTCTTGCCACCAAGAGCCTGAGGGTTTCCCCAATAAACCATGATAAAGCTCAAAAATATGTGTGCCCTGGCGGCCTTTGTGGCACTTCTGCTGTCAAGGTGAGAACCACTGTATCTTATTCTTTTTCCAAAAGTGCTCTCGTATCAGCAGTACAAGAATGCAAGAGGAGATGGTGTACGAGCCTGCATGCGATATTCATAGTTTTAGATTTCATTTTCTTTGCATTTGGTATTTAACATGATTTCAGTACACTCCACTTTATTTTCTTACTATATACATTTTCCACTTAAAATAATTGTGAAAGAAATTTTAATGTATGATACTTTGACAAATTCTACCATAGTTTAACAAATTAAAACTGCCATGGTTCCAGTGCTGAAACAAACCGTGCACTTTAAACTGATGACCTGCAGTTACTGCAGCAGCATTGCTGACACTATAAGGAGAAAGTTTTTGATATACCATCAGATGTATTTTAGCGGGGTATTTAAACCAGCGCAGCTATGGAATTGTCAGAGGACATGTTTCACGGGGAGGGAAGTGCCATTCGGCTTCACGGACGGTTTCCCTTGCTCACCTGTAGGAACATCTCAAGGGTTCATGGCTAGTGGGCGTGGAGGAGACGTGATTGTATCGTTGATCATTTTTTTCTGAAGGGGGTGTTGGGCAGGAGACAGACACCCAATCCCGTCCCTTAGTTCCTGCCGCTCGGCCGTCCCAGGACTGACTGACACTGTTGTCTTGGTTGGCGTGGCACGGCATGTCAGTATCCGCGGAAACGACCGGAGGTCGTGTCATGATATGATATGATAGCCGGAAGGTGGCGGGCGGATGGCCTGCGCTGGTCTCGGTCGCGGGAAGTCGGCGTAGATTGAACAAGAGGTCCGTGTCTCTGGTCGCTTTCCAAATCAAGCCCTCTCCCTTTCAAAGGGGTGTCCAATGAAGACGGGCGCACATTCTACATGGCTGGTGACCCCTCATGAGGCCTCTGGCCATGAAGTGTAATCCGACCTCCGGCGCCGCCATGTGCCCGGCTCATGGCATCCTCAGTCTGGGGTCAAGTTTATCCATGGCGTTATCTCGTGACGGTGCCGCGGACAGCGAGGTGGGGAAGGGGAAGGTGTGTCATGCTGTCATGAGCAAGCATGGACCTTTTTTTTCCCTTTTTATTTTTTAGGTGGTGTTGTCATTTAGACATTTTGTACCATTTCAATAAAGAAATTCCGATGGACAGGTTCTCACTGCTCTCACCTCTCTGATTTTCTTTTTCATTTTCTTTTTCAGTGTCCAAGCCGCGGGCACCCGCGGCAATGGTATGACCAAAGAGTGGGATTACCTTCTGTTCACCCAGCACTGGCCCGCCACAGTGTGTCTGCAGTGGAAAGCGGAGGGAAAGGGGCACTCATGTGCCCTTCCCAAAGAGAGCATGTGGACGGTCCATGGACTATGGTTAGTACAGATTTTCTCATGAAACCTGTGCAGCCAAATTGCATCTTTTGTGATGAGTAAATTTTGTTGTTTGTTTCTATAGGCCAACCAAGACAAACACCAAGGGGCCTTCATTCTGTAACTCATCGTTACCCTTTGATGAGGAAGCTCTTACACCTATTGTGAGTCAGCTGGAAGAGTTGTGGATCAACATTGACGTACCAACATCCCCTTACTCCTTCTGGAGGCATGAATGGGAAAAGCATGGGACCTGTGCTGCACAATTGGCGTGCATGAACAAGGAAGTGCTGTACTTCAAACAGGGGCTAACACTGCAGCAGAACTATGACCTGTACGGTGCTTTGGCGAAAGCTGGGTTCACTGAAGGAAAGCTTTACTCCACAAACCAGATTCGGAAAGCTGTTAAGGATCAGTTTGGAAAAATGCCCGAGGTTCACTGTTACAAAGATGAGGTAAGGAATTTTCCAGAGCTCAAAAAAATGAAAGCTTTTCCTTTTCTGATTAGTTATGTATTTTTTTTTTATCTTCATTGTTTTGTTACAGAACTCAGGAAGGTCTTATTTATTTGAAGTAAGATTGTGCTTTGATAAGCAAATAGAGATCATTGATTGTCCCAAGGCAATGTCAACAAACTGCCCCAGCACACCAGTCGTGTATCCAAACTTGCAAGAAGTTGGCAAACGATTTGAAGTTAAGGGAAAATGGCTGCTTGATCTCTTGCGCATTGTTCGGTGGATTCAATGGATCACCTATTAAATTTGTGGCAGCTGCGTGATGTTTCAGACTTGCCACCTAGCTAAATCCATGGGGAATGTAGAATGAATTTTTATCTTGCATTATTTCAGGGTTTTATGGAAACCACATCGTTGCCAATTCAACACTATTTCAGTGTCCACGTATATGCCATGTATGCATTTAGTCTTGTTTCAAAGTGTCTAAATATTCTGTTACCTTTACTTTTTGTTACTTGTAAAATCAAGTTGGTTCACCAAATGAATATTTTTTTTTGTTCCATGGATGCATGAATTTGTTGTAATTGTTGTATGCAACACTCATTTTGAATTCTGCTGTGATATGCTTAAGTTTATTTTCCTTAATATATCCTTCTTTTTCATTCTTGAATTTGATAGCTGGGATGTAGAATGAATTTTCAGAGATGGTTATTACAAGTGTGAGACTCAAATCGACTGTTTACTGTTCTGCAAGTAGGACATTTTAGCCTAGGAAATACTTGGACAATTGTCTCTTGTAATTGTGTTAAGCTTGGCAGTCTGGACAGAAAGAAGTTAGTGCACTTTAATAGTTCTCTAGTCACCAGCTTACTTGATGTAAAATGCCAACTGTGTGCCTTATTTACTTTCGAGCACATTAAGAAGATTTTGAACTTGTTCTACATTTTATTAATTGCTCTAGCTAATTAAACATGTCAAGTACTGTTAGTGAGATCTATTGTATTGTCATCAATTGTATTTTTTATTTGTCATCTTCTATGTTTGGTTTTTGATAATTTTCATATTGTATTACTGTTAGTTAATTCTGTAAATTATTGTTTTTAAAGAGGATTGTCATGATAAGAGTTGCCGTGTTTGCCTTGGTTTAACTTTAATGTTTCAAACAAAGTATTGCTTTGTTCTTTCAGTCTACTAAACCTGTGTAGTTTGAGTGAAGCACTGGTATGTTTTCAGGTGACTTAAATCATCTGTCAATGTCGTTTATAGCGCAGTTTGTTTCATTTTCTGTATGGGGCTAATTTTGCAATGTCCTTGTTGTTTTTTTGCTGTAATTTTTTGTGTGACCTCTGGTTGTGATGTACTGTGTTCCACCCAATGCAACAGAGGCATTGATGTACTTCTCCTTGGCAGAACTATGCTTTAAATCTCCAAGTGCTCTTTGTAGTGCATATTTTATCACTGTGATGTTAAGTTCTTCAAGTAGGAGGTAGGCATTAATTCCACTCAAAATTTTTGCAGCCTTGTACACCTTGTTGTAATGTAAGAAGTTGAAGGCAGGAAGGTGATTCAAGTTGAGCTTGACTATGTCAGTTGCGTTCATTAATGTTGTTTAGTCTAGTACTTCTCTCCTTCATCTCTCTATAGCTAATAAAAAGGCTGATGTTTAGCTCATGTAATGTAATGTTAAGTTTAATTGAGGGCGAGGTGAGCAGTGTTATCCATTCGAATGAAGTGTGATTTTGGTTAGTCACAGCAAACTGAGTGACTATACCGCTATTAGATGCGACTGCACTGAACTATTCAGTGAAGGTTCGTTCTTGTTCCATGATGAGTAAATGTAGGTATTTCCACTAGCTTGAAAATGTCCACATCTGATGTTCGAAGTTCCCTTTGTCCTAAATGCCAAAATGAAAGTTGTAGGAATAATGAGGCACGCAAAGATACACAAAACAAACTGGCAAACGAATAAAAGGAGTGGAAATTTTATTTAGCATAGATTCCTGATAAATTCAGTATAGTACTTCATGAATGGACAACTTAAATAAATAGTATTGCAAAACCAAACCCTGCCCCACATTTTCTTCGCTGATGCGGTACAGCATCCACCATTTCATCACACTTCCAGAAAATATAAATTTAAGATGTAGCATACACAAAACAAAGTAACAAAATTTCAGGTCTAGTGTTTCATATCAGTTTCAATTTCGTTAACAGTTACTTTTGAAGTGGTGCTTCCTATTGTGACTTGACAACCATAAGGACACATGATGGAACAAGACCTGGAAGACAAAAGAGAGCACCCCATTAAAGAAGAGATTTTGTGGATTTCAAAAACTGCAGCATGGACTTTTGAACCACTAACCAAGAATATCAAGAGGCTTTTCATAATCTTCTAGTGCAAACACCTTCCGGGGGAATGAAGTCATGAGAGAAAATGGACCAGGTCCGTCTGTTCGGTTCATTTCAATGTACACTCTGACAGCTGATAACTGCTCCTTGGCTCCAAAAGTTTGGGTGAGGGCTTGTCCATTGGGGAGCCTTATCTAGACAGCAGAAGAAGAAGAAAACAAAATGGAGACAGGACAAGACAAGCACGGGGCCTAAAAGTAAAATTAAATTGAGTTTGCAAACCTGGAGCCTAGTTTCAGAATAATCTTTGGGAGCTGCTGCTGACTTAGAGGGGACTGGTGCAGGTAAAGGGGTGGTGACAGCTGGAGTGACACCCTGTGCAGCTTCTGCCTTTGCTTTCCTCGCTGCTTTGTCAGCCTCAATCTGGGCCCGAACCCTATCCCTTGCCCTTTTATCATCTTCCTTTTCTTTCCTTCTAAGTTCAGCCATCTTCTTAATTTCTTGCTCCTCCATCCTGCCATGAACATCAGACATAAATAGGTAATAAAAAAGCCCACCTCAAATCTGTTTCAACTAATTTACAGGTACTAACTTTTTCTTTGCCTCAATCATCTCTTTACCGGACCGTATACGATCCTTTTCTCTCTCAAGTGCCTCCTGCTTTTCCCTCTCTTCTCGTTCCTTGCGCTTGAGCTTCATCTTTTCTTCAAGTTTGCGAACCTGTTCTGCTTTCTCCTCATCTGTTAAAGGCTTTTTCTCCTCAGTAGATTCTGAAAAGTCAGTGTGCTGAGTTTTGGCAGCATGGAACTCAACTTCAGCCTGGGTCTTAAAGAGCTTGTTGCATCTGAACATACAAAAAATATAAGTAACAATTACAACTGGTGCAAAATAAATTAAAGCAAACTTATTTCAATATGTTCATGATGATAAAGATGTTCATACTCATTGCATTTCAGTGATTTTGCCTCTGCACCTTCCGAATTGGCAGCATTGGCTCCTTCCGCACCTTCACCTTCATTACTATCTACTGGTGCGCTAGTGTTGCTTGAGCTGGTATCCATGTCATCATTGTGCGCCAACAGCCTGCACCAAGAACTTTTTCAGTGATCAGGTCATGCAATTCTTTCACTTCAGCTTAACAAACAGAAGATTCATGACAAAGCTCAACCGTTCTCGCAAACCTCTACTCCATAAAATTAAGTGGGCAGAGACGGAAAATTGAAAAAAAAAAAATTGTTCTCACCATTCCATAGCTGGCTCCACCCCCTTATTGCCCGTAACTTGTAAGGCTTTCTCTCTGAAAGAAACACAAAGAATTGAGTCAGTAATCGCAGTAACCTTCGAAATAAACGTGTCAAAGACACTGTCAAGCACGGGACAGTTACGCGCCTCAGAAAAGCCGGGGCTGAATGAATGGCCTAGGGTTATGGTCGTTAGCCGACGCAATTCGATATCCAACTTACGCTTTCTCACGGCTGAAGCCCATGTCAATCAACAAACTGACGTCTGCGGATGACATTGTGCGTTTATAAAAATTTCCAGATGATTGCAACCACTAGAAATTGAGTTACTTCGACGCTCCTTCGAAATGTAGACACTATGACTCGCCTCTTGTTGTTCTGTCAGACCGGATCAATCTGTTCATAATGCCGGCGGACGTTATTCACAGTCGTGTTTATGTGCAGTGCAGTGCCGAAAAGCAGATGTAGGTTAGAAAGAGGCGTTAGAAAAGAAAACAAAGATAGGGAAAGCGAACTGGCTTGAGAAAACCCCATTGCCCACGTACCTTTAGTGAAGCAAGAATTTCTCGAGGCTAATTTCGGAATTCTGAGAGGATTTGGAAGTAGTTATGCCTGTCTTCGGAAATGTTTAGATTTTCACGGCTACCCAGGAAAAAATGAAAGTAACCATTAAAAGTAAGTCGATTTTTTTCTGGTCTTGTCCGTTTGTTTGTAGTATTTGGCTATTATGCATTTGTATTTTGTCGTATTTAATTTTTTTTTAAATCTAAGTAAAAGGAATTGAGGTTACAGGCATCAAATATTGATCTTTTCTTGTAACCTGCTTTTATTTTCTTCTTTAATGATCTGCTTAACACTATCACAGCTCTCTAAGCTCTCACTTTTTTTTTTTAAACTTCCTAGGTTGGACTGGGGTAGCCACTTGGAGATGGGTGGCGAATGACGATACTTGCGGTATTTGCCGCTTGGCATTCGATGGCTGCTGTCCAGATTGCAAATTGCCCGGTGATGATTGCCCTCTAGGTGAATATGCATTACCTTAATTAGAGAATTCCAAGATTAGTCTCAGTGCACCTTGAATCAGTGAATGAGAAATTTTGTGTTCATTTTACAGTTTGGGGCCAATGCTCACATTGTTTCCACATCCATTGTATTATGAAATGGTTGAACTCTCAACCTGTACATCACCAGTGCCCCATGTGCCGTCAAGAGTGGAAGTTTAAGGAATAAAAAGAAAATTGTGAGTCTGTGAGCAAGATGAATTTTTCATCAGTGTGCTTGTATTGATGTTAATAAATTAAGACTTATGTATGGCTTTCTTTTTATTTAGAAATTGCATGGCTTTTTGTTTATCCTATCTCTGTTCCTTTGAACCTATCTCCTTCATCTCTTGATCAAGATCAAGATCTTGCCTCAAAGGCATTTTCCTGCAGTGTGTTGCTTGAGCTGCTTCAATAGTACTTTCACTCCGCTCAGATTATAGCAAATGCTTAATTTTATTTCTATGAAGCTAAGCTTGTAGCTTTTAGCCAGAAGTTTAGAACTTCTTAGCAAAATATCCCAACCACCTTTGACTTCTTTTCAAAATTTCAGTGCGAGCTTGCACAGGCATTTTGAAAAGGTCATGACCCCGCTCTCCTATTGTCACTCAGGTCCCTGTGCCTTGAGGAAGACACCGACCCAGCAGCTGGCAACGCCTTTGGATCTGTAAAAGGTACAGTCGAGTAGAAAATTTTCTGAAAAAAAGGTCTGGGTTTTGCTCCTGGCATGTTACAAGCGGGACAAGATAAAAAGAAATGGCCACTGCTGTGCATACCTTGTGAAAATTAGGGGAAGGTATATTCGGGTCAGAAACCAGACCTGACATTCGTTCCTGTCATTGTCGCCCAAAAAAAGTGGGCAAAATGTAGCAAACCAAACACACGGGTTGTACCTCCTCCGCCTGCCTACTCGGCAACCTATTCACAACCGTGACAAGACGTGTTGCTTAGTGGGCAGGCGGGGGTGGGCACCGGCACCGTCTCTGCCACCGTGTGTTCGTGCCTAATTTCCCCGCCTGCTTTTCTGGCGACGCTGGAATTTTTCTGTGAGCGGGCGGTCAGCCGCCGGTTAGGCCATTGGTCACGGCGCGGGGAGGAAGCGCAGGCGAGTACGGCTCCGATTTCTGGGGTGTTTTTCTCGCCTCGCCTCGGTTTCCGCCGCCCTCCCTTTTCTCCTTCTCACTTCTCACGACTGGCGGCGACGTCGCTGCGGCGGCCTCCGGCAGCCCGCGGCCGGGCCGCTTGCTCCCCGCCATCGCAGAGGATCACGCCTTCAAATCTTTTTCATCGTCCGACGCGGCACGGCACGGCTGCGGGCACGGCTGCGGGCACGGCCCGGGAGCGCCAACAGAGCCGGGCTCGGGGCGGGACGCGGCCCGCGGCCCGCGGCGCCACCACGCCCCGCCACGGACCGGCGCCTCTAGCCGCAAGTGGCGCCTCTCGGAACGTAATGTACCGACTCAACAACAACAGGAATCAAACCAATAAGCTGCCGCGTCCGATAATAGGGGGGGGGGGGGGAATCAATCCAAAAACAGAAATATTTTGAAAATTAAAAAAAATGCTGGATTTTTCCTTGTAAGATGTACAGGAAAATAACAGTGCTAAGCTTCCAGAACCGTGCACACCCACGTAACAGGCGGCGGGGGCGGAGGCGGGCACGTGACGTGACGGGGCAGTCGTGTCGCGGCGCTCCGGGTAATGAGGCCCCCATCTCTGTGTCTCCCTCCCTCTCCCTGCCTGCCCCCCCCCCCTCTCTCTCTCTCTCTCTCTCTCTCTCTCTCTCTCTCTCTCTCTCTCTCTCTCTCTTCCTCGCTCACTCGCTGCATCTGCGGTAGCGGCAGTGGAGTTTCGCGCGCGGCCGTTTTTCTCGGTACCCTCCGCGGCCACAGCGGCGGCGCGGGAAAGGATGGGATCACTGGTCTCCTTTTTACTCCCTCTCCCTCCATCTCCCTCTCTCCCTCTCTCCCCCTTATTCCGGTTCGTGCAAACGTGCGCCGCGAGGGCAGCGATATCAGAGGCGTGTCACATTTTATTTTGGGTCGCTGGGTCGGCGGCCGCGGCGGCGATGCGGGGGACCGAGAGAGAGAGAGAGAGAGAGAGAGAGAGAGAGAGAGAGAGAGAGAGAGAGAGAGAGAGAGAGAGATACGGGACACTGGTGTGTGGGGGGGGGGGGGGGGGCGCACATTACATGTAGCTCGTCTCGAACGACGTCCACGCCGCGTTCGGTGCCGCTGCCAGCTGCAGCCACGGCGCCTGCCGGGTAGGCAACCCCGACTGCTCCACGCACGCGCGCCGTGCGGGCCGGCCTACCCTGGAGTCCACAGGCGCGCGCAGAGTTCCGAACGGGCCGTAGCACCCACCGGGCGCGCGTTGCCCGACTGCAAGTGCGAGCTGCGCGCGAACGCAGCCGAGCCTACCATAAGGCCTGACGACGGTCGCGGTCAGGGGGAACGTTTGCGGGCAGAGAGCTTTTCGAACGCAGTCGGGCAGCGCGGCGCTCGGCTGGCTCGGCCTGACCGCGCCCCGCCGGAGATCGGGAGCTCTGTGCTCCGTGGCTGGTGACTGACTTCGCAAGGCGCCCACCCAATAAGTCTGCGGACCTCGGCTGACGAATGTTCCCCACGCGTCGACGGCACGCGTAGTGAACACGGGTGTTGGTGGTCTGGTAGCTAACTGGCCCGGGCCAACCGCTGCGGGTGTCCTCCGAGTGTGTGTGTGTGTGTGAGTGTGTGTCGCTCGCACTCTCTTTGCACGGGGGCCTTTGTTTGCAGGCGATACACCCCCCTCCCCCGCCACCCCACCACCCCTCCGCGGTGCCCTCTGGGCGCGGTGCCAGCCGAGTTTATTGACTGTGTACTGTACTCTTGTGTCGTTTGCGTGTAGTATTTGCGGGATGATGATGATTTCGGCAAGCAAGGGGAGGGGGGGGGGGAGAGATAGAGTGGGGGGGGGGGAGGGGTGTGTGGAGGGGAGAGAGAGATGCAGAGTGACGTACTCACAACCCGTGCGCGTCGGATCCGTGCCCTTAGCCTTGCTGCACACCAGCTAATGCACCATCATAAACGATGTTTGCAGCACGCACCGGTTTTGGACGGGTCCTTTCCTTTGTCCGGCCATCGCCACCGTCCTTCCGAAACCGCAGAGGGGCGCGAGGGCTGTGCGGGTCTGATAGACGTCACGTGACGACCCGACGGGCCACGTCCGACCGGACATCTCTCTCTCTCTCTCTCTCTCTCTCTCTCTCTCTCTCTCTCTCTCTCTCTCTCTCTCTCGCACTGCTCTAGTCGAATGTGGCATCCCGTCCGTCTCTCTCTCTCTCTCTCTCTCTCTCTCTCTCTCTCTCTCTCTCTCTCTCTCTCTCTCGCACTACTGGCCGGCTGCCTCCGGCTATGGCGATTGGCTGCCGGCAGATGGCCGGGGAAAGAAGAAAACGACCAGCACAAAAGCACCCAGACGGGAGTTATTGTGTACTTGGCCGTGCTGCGCGCTGCGCCGCTGGAAAGTCAGGGGGGCGCACGGAATAGACAAACCGCGCCGGCTAAGTTTACGCCCCCCCCCCCCCCCCATTTTTATACTTTTATAATTTTCTTTATTGTCTCCCATGCCTGTTCGCGACGCGCGTGTCTGGCTGCGCGCCCTCCTTTGTGTCCTCCTCTGTTTACCCCTTCCTCTTCTTCTTCTCCCTCTGTCTCTCTCTCTCTCTCTCTCTCTTGCTCTCTCTCTCTCTCTCTCTCTCTCTCTCTCTCTCTCTCTCTCTCTCACTTCCTTCCGCTGCGGATGTCGGGCCTGTGCTCTGCTTGGCTGATCTGACTGGCAGGGTCCGCGCCCTCCTGTCCCGCCCCGTGGCGCTGCGGCGTCCGTACAATGGCCCGGTCCGGCGCCTCCCACGGGCCCTAGACCTCCTCCTCCTCCTCCTCCCATTCCCTAGACCTCACCCTAGGGCGCCTCCTAGACCCTAGACGCGGTCGGCCCTTTCACTGGCTCTGACCGCATAGCTACGTATCTGCCGCGCGTTAGAAGCGATATCACGAAAAAAAAAACCGCTTAAGGCAAGAAGATGGTCCGGAGGCGGGAACTCCAAGAATGTGGCGTTATTTCTCGTTCAGCTCGACCGAGAAAAGTGTGGCCACGATATGAGACTGCTTGCGTGATTTTGAACTCAAAAATAGGTCTTTCTGGTGATCGTTTTTAGAAGGTAAACAGTGCGGTTTTTGCTATACTTTCAAAGTCGTTTCCGTTTCCACGGTAGATCTGCACGGTGATTCCGAGAATTGAGATTTGATTTCCGGCCGACGGCAGGGGGAGATATAATAGAGCGCAGTACAAATGGTATAAGTACATAGGCCCCTCGGCGTCATTTGCTTTGAATCGGTTCAGTCCCCGGCCCGGGCCCGCAGCCCCGCGGCCGGACGGGTGCCCGCTGGCGCCCGCCCGCAACTGCCTGCCGGGCCCTGTTCAGTTGCGAGGATGTCGGGCGGCAGAACGGTGCTGCAGCAGACACTGCAAGGAGGTAACTGGACTGTTCCGGTCGGGGCCGGGCGGGGCCGGGCGGGGCCGGGCCAGCATCAACATAGCAGACAGGCTGGGCCCCGTTCAGTTGCGGGGTTCTGTTGTGCGCCCCTCCTCCCCCCCCCCCCCCCCCGGGCCACCGCTGCCGCCGCTGCTGCAGCAGCAACGGCAAACGATTGTGGTCAGCAAGGGAGAGGAGCGAGCGGTGGAAGAGAAAAAAGCGAATTCCCACGATGCCTTTATGCCACCTCACTTTTTTTTTGCCAGGCGGTGTGTGCGATCGGCTCCTGGAGATGGAATGTTTTATTTATTCGTGAGATTTCTCATATCGAGCGCTCCGCGGCGCTCCCGCGGCGGACGACGTGCGCGAGTGCCAAGAAGTGTACCGCAATAGCAATAAGTAGTGGAGGCGCAGGAAGAAACTGACAAAGAAATCGTAGAGGTAAAGGTGTGCGGCCTCTGCTGGGCGCACGTCGTCTGCTTGGTGGCCGTCTGCTAGGTGCCCGTTGTCCCTTTCGTCTTGCTAGGTGGCCGTCGTCTTTGCCTGCTAGGCGCACGCGCACGTCGTCTGCTAGATGCGCGCGTCGTCTGCTACGCCGCCCCACTCCACTAATTTGTCTGCTCGTTTTTGCATCCCTCGCCGCACAATTAATATCTTTCGCAATGTCGCCCGCTTTAATTAGCGTGGCGAGAGGGGGATTGTTTCGCGGGACGTGCGCTGGCTGAGCGCTGCTGAGCACAGCCAGAAACCACGCGGCGGTGTTTACCTTGTGTGCGCTGCGGTAATCGGAAGCGTGCACTGGTTCCGCTTTGAGTGTGTTCTCTTCCAGCCGTTTCGTGAAGGTTGTGGTGGTGGTGGGGGGGGGGGGGGGTAAGCGCGTTCGAGATCGAACAAATACACTAAGTGGCAAGGTACAATTTTGTTGCCGAACTCGGTCTTAAGCATACCTAAAGTCAGTGGCCATTATTTCCATCGCCCGTCAGACGATTTTTGTACCTTTGGCGGACCAAAACGGTTACGCAGATTCACACGAATTGCCTAAAACTGCATCCAGCCCAGGGTCAAAGTTGCCCCTTGACATTTAGAGTGTGAGTGCGACTTCAATACATTTGGTTGACGCAGACGGACGATAGCATTTCTGTTGGCACGGTGCCGGGGGCTGTGGGGTCCGCGGGGGGGGGGGGGGGCCGCGGGGGACCGCGCCGCACGGTGCAGCAGTCGGAGGAGGCCACGGGCGTCGTCGGCTGGTATTTCGTTTTAAACGCCCGCCGTTCGCCGCGCCCGCCGCGCATTGTCTGTCCTCGTCGCTCCCCCCGCCGCAGCGGGCCTCCCCGGCGGGTGCGAGGGAGACGGCCGACACACACTGTCGCGGAGACGCCGCGCGCCGCGTGGCCCCGCCCCTGCCCTAGGCGGGCCTAGGCTGCATTTAGAAGTCCGATCCGTCCAAAATTAAACGACTGTTCACCTCGACACGCGCGCGCACACGGGCACGGGCGTCACGCGTCACGCGGCGACACGTGCCGGCACGCGCGGCCACGTGCCACGCCGCGCCCGATAACTGCTCATCGATGTTTTGGCACAGCTTTCCCAGGGACGACAGCAGTTCGCGTCCGCTGCCGCTGGAAAGTTATTCACAAGTGCCCCGCGCCGTGCCACTGTACGAGGCCGTGGAGCTAAAAAGTCAAGCAGGTGACACCCGTTGTTTGTGTACGACGCTCGGTGCTCTCGGAGGCGCCGCGCGCGGACTTATTTTCTCCTGCGCGACAGAGACGGCACGCCCATCTGCACCGCGGCAGTGCGAGAGAGACGCCCGGTCGTGCATCTCTCTCGCTCTCGGCCACTGGCCGGCCCCCTTCCCCGCGCGCTAGCTGTCTTTGTCCGGAGTGAGTCGCCTGCTTCACCGCGCTTTGCCGCCCTCATCCGCCGCCGCCGCTGTGAAGCCTTTATGGTTTATCGTGGGCTCGACGAATAAAAGAGCACCGAGCTTACAGTCGTGTGAGGCTGGGCCGGGCCGCGGCCAGAGAGAGTCAAGACAGAGCAACCCCCTCCTCACAATGCTCGTTTTCTCCTGAATGTCTCTTAATTTTCCTCTTTAAAAATTGTCGGATTTGAAAAAAAATATCTATATTTTTGAGAATTTTTTGTTTGCGTTCTCTCTTATGAAACAGCATTTTCCCCGCCAAATTTCGTTTCTGTATTTTAAGACAATGATTTTTCCCGTTTTTTTAGTCACATTTTCACACATTTCCTCCGTTGCTAACTAGTTTCGCGGCACTGTAGCCGCGTCACCCCTTGTTTTCTCGTGGTCCGGTTCATATTGGCTGGTCGGCCGGCGGCGGCCCGTGCTGCTCGTCTCTACTTAGTGCGCGTTAGTCACCGACAACTAATCGAGCTCGTCTTGTTCCGATTCGGATCTTTCGCCCCCCCCCCCCCCCCGGTCTCTCTCTCTCTCTCTCTCTCTCTCTCTCTCTCTCTTCCTCTCTTTCTCTCCCTCTCTCTTTCTCTCCCTCTCTCTCTCCCGCCCCCAACGCATCCGTCATTTCGGCGCTCTGTCAGTCCGCCAATCAGTTTATAACGCTTGGCGGTCCGGGCCGTGAGATTGGCAGATTGGCAGCCTCTCGTAAGCGGAGTGCCAGTCTTTGGCAGGCCGGACGGACGGACCTGGGCATGGGAACCGGCGGCGGGGTCGGGACCCGGGCCGCTGACCTGTCAGGAGGTCCGACTGTGTGGCGGCCGTGGCAGCCCGCTGGAGAACGCCTGGAGAGGAGGCGGCTGGAGAACCTCTAAGTGCCGCGCGGCCCAAATGTTATTGTGTATGGGAAGGTGAGAGTCCGCGCGGGCACGGCGCCACGGCTCCGGCCGGGGATAGAGATTAGCCGCCGCATAGAGGGCTTCCAGGAGGAAGCAGGATAGAAGCGGTAACTCCACGGCCAGACAGAGGAACTGCAATCGGGAATCAAAACACGAATCGCAATATTCCTTTCCCTCGACGGCGGCGGTCGTCGTGATGCTGGCGGGGGGATTACGCGCCCCGCGAGGGACGCGGACTGCGAATACCGTCGAGTAAGTGCGTATAACGAGGCTGCTGCTGACGTGCACGCCGCCGTCCGCCAGCGCTGCCTGCGCCTGCCGCTCTCCGGGTAGGCAGCACCGCCACTCCAGTGCGCTGCGGGCTAGTCTCAAATCTCAAAGACAGCAGTACTCTGTCTCTCTCCCTCCTCCCCCTCCCCTCCCCCCTCTCTCTCTCTCTCTCTCTCTCTCTCTCTCTCTCTCTCTCTCTCTCTCTCTCTCTCTGCAGGCTGCCTACCCTGCGGGCGCCTCGCGGGGCACCCAGCTGCCGCTGCAGCTGCTGTCGGTCGGAGATTGCTCGCCGCCTCGCGGGCTGCGCTGCCGCCGCCGCTGGTGTGCCGCCCGGAGGAGAGGGGGAGGACGACGGGGGCCTCCGGCAGGCGCCGCGCGGGGCCCCGCGGGGCGTCAGCTGCGGATGCCCCCGCCTCCCCCTCCACTCCGTCCTCCACGTACCCGCGGGGCGCGGGCTGCGGGCCCCGGGCCGGGTACCCTCCCGGCGGGGCCGCGGCCGGCCTAGGCCAGCCGTCCCAGCCGTCCGGGCGGCACACCAGCAGCGCCGCAGCGCGGCGAGGCGAGCTCAGAGCCGACGTCGACATTCCTACAGACGATTACTGTAGTATGTGCAAGATCCGGGCTGGGACACCGCCGCGGCGCAAGGCGGCACCACCTCGGGGACAAACACGGGCTTCTTCTGTCTCTCTTCCTCCACCCTCTGGCCCGTTCCTCTCTGTCAGGCTGTCTCTCTCTCTCTCTCTCTCTCTCTCTCTCTCTCTCTCTCTCTCTCTCTCTCTCTCTCTCTCGCTGCCGCTGCTCCGCTTTGGCGACGTTCCCACCCGACCACGGAGGCAGAAGCATTAGAGTGCGACGCGTGACGGGCGGGTTCTGGTACTGCTGCTGCTGCCGTGTCAGAGTTTGAGTCCCCGCGGCCTGGGCCTTGTCTGGGGATGAGCGTTGAGAGGGTGGTTGTTTTGTTCCCTTCAGGGGGAATAACCCCCCGCCCCCTCCCCCCTCTCTCTCTCTCCCCCTCTCTCTACCTCTCACCCTCTCTCATCCCTTCCCTCTCAACCACCCATCCTTCCTCCTCCCTCTCTCTCTCTCTCTCTCTCTCTCTCTGTCTCTCTCTCTCTCCAAATGTAGGCCGGGCGAGAGGGACGTGTGACGTGTAGACTGTCGAACCCCGTCGCCGCTGCCGCGCCGGCTTACGTGCGTGTTTGGCGGGCCGGGCGTACGGGACAGGCGGGGCGGGAGCAGCGGCTCCGACCTCTCAGGCTCGTGCCCCCGCCGCCCCCGCCGCGCCCCGCCGTCCGCGGTTTGCTGCGGGCCGCCGCTGCCCCCGCGGCCCCCGCGGCCCCCGGCAGGCGGCCGCACGGCCCGCGCCGCCAGCCCGCAGCCGGTCGGCCCGGCCGCTTCAGTCCGCCGTCGGCCGTCCCCCCGCGCGCAGCCGGCGAGGTCCGTGTCCGCCGTTTCCCCGCCGCCGTCATCGCCGCCGTCTCGCGTAGCGTTGGCCGCGTCCGCCGGCGCCGGTGATGCGCGCCGCGTGTGCAGTGCAGTGCTCGTGACATGGCCGTGGACAGGGGCCGCCGACGGGGTCGCCCCGCGCCGTCGTGAGCATGGACCGTCATGCTGAGGATGACGTCCTCCACGCCGTCCCTCATGGCGGCCAACGGCGCCGCGCTGCTCCGGCCCGGCATGGCCGCGGCGGCTGCCCCGGGGGCTGCGGGGGCCCCGGCGGGGACAGGGCCGCGCGGCAACCCCAACCACCACCAGCGGCCGCTGCCCCCGCCGCCCGTGCCGCCGCGGCCTAGCAAGTCGGTGGTGGCCGAGGCCCTGGCCCGCACCCGCAGGGGAGCCTCCGCCCCCAGGGACGTGCGCGCCGAAGACAATGTGGTGGTGCTGCCCGTGCAGGCCCCCGTGCAGGCCCCTGTGCAGGCTCCTGTGCAGGGCGCGCACGCCATATCCGTGCAGCCCCCCATGCCGGCCATGGCCATGCACGCCCCCGTGCACGCCGTCCCGGTGCAGGCCGTGGCCCCCACCCGCCGCGCGCCGCCGCCCCCCACGCATCACCCGGGGGTCGCGCTGAGCCGGTCTCGCCCGCCCCCGCTGCCGGACACGCCGCCCGTGGCTACGCTCAACGGTGACCCGCCCCCCGGCGCCGCCCCCGGAGGCGGGAGGTCCAGGTCCACGGGCCGGTCCCGGCGCCTCAAGGACACCCCGGCGCCAGCGCTCCCCCCGTGGGCCCTGGCCGAGCAAGCCGCGCTCGCCAAGCCGCCCCCGCCGCCGCAACACCACCCGCGGCCCCGGGAGCAGCAGTCCCCCGTCGGCAAGGCCTCGCGGGAGGCGGACGGCGGCGGCCGCCTGAGGTCGCCGTCAAAGCCGCTCGTGCTCAGCCGGCGCCCCAGCCCCAGCCAGGGCCGCGGCGGCGCGCCCTCCCCCAGCCCCAGGCTGGAACGGCGCGGCGCGCGGACCAGCCCCGTCCCCAGGACCGCGCTCACCCCCAGCCCCAGGGCCTCCCCCAGCCCTACCGTGCTAGTCATCGACACCAACACGGACGCCCACCTTAAGGAGGCGCACCTCAGCTCCCTGGACTCGGGGAAGGCGTCGGAGGAGGCGGACGCCGAGTCGAGCGGCGCCAGCTCGCACCGCAGCGACTCTGACGGCGGCAGCGGCGGCAGCGGCGGCCTGGGCGTGCAGCTGCGCCGCCGCTCCCGCATCCTGCAGTCGGACTGGTTCGAGGTGGAGGGCGACGGCAAGGAGGTCCGCTACTCCAGCTGCCAGATCACGATCGAGGACCCCAAGACTGTGGCGCCGAGCTCGCCGCCGTCCCTCCCCCAGCCCCTGGGCCCGGGGGGCCCCTGCAACGGCGTCACCGTGGTCGTGTCCAACAACAACAACAACCCCCTGGGCCTGGCCCCTGATTGCAGGAGCAGCTGTGGCAGCACCAGCCTGAAGCGGCTCGTCATGGCCTCGCTGCAGGGGCTGCCCCCGCTGCCCAAGAGCCTGAGCGGCGCCAACCTCCTGGAGGGCAGCGGGCTGCTCTTCACCCCCGCCGAGATGGCGGCCGTCACCGGCATGCCGCCGCCCCCCGCGCCCGCCCCGGCCGGCGGTGGCGGCGGCTCCGGGGCGCCGTCACCCGGCTCCGGCTCCTCCGGGCTCAGCCACTCGGGCAGCTTCCGCCAGCACTCCAGCGGCAGCCTCAGCTCCAGGCCCACGCCGCCCCGGGGAGCCACGCCCCCCTCGGGGCACGGCGGCTCCAGGAACGGGTCGCCCCTGCAGTGCATGTCGGTGCCGCCGCCGCCCCCGCCGCGCCGCGGACCCCACGGGGGGGCCTCCAGCCGGGCCAGCAACCTGGACTCGCAGCTGGCCGTGCTCAGGAAGGAAATGGTGAGTGTCACCGGCGTAGCTGACGCGGCCGCCGCCGCCCCCTGCTTGTGTGCGTAGCTCGTAGCGGTCCCCGTCGCTACTCGCGGGCTCCCAGCGACCACTGGGTGCCGCTGCTGTGATTTACTGCGAGGTAGAGCTTATTTCGGTGGTAGCCCGTGTGTGTGTGTGTGTGTGTGTGTGTGTTAGTGAGAGTGTGTGTATGAGTGTGTGCGTGTCTGCGTGTGTCATTCCCTCGCGTTGCCCACGCTTATAACCCGTCCCGCGACGCTGGCTGGCAGACGACACGAGGACTCTTGCCATTACCCAACAACTCCGCTAGTATCTGTTCCGGTGGCGCCGCGGCAGCCGCGGCTGATGCCCAACACTGTGTATCTCTGTCGCACTCGTGGGGCGCTCCTTAAAAGAGAGAGAGAGAGAGAGAGAGAGAGAGAGAGAGAGAGAGAGTTCGGAGTCTATCTGCGGCGTTATGTCCCCCGGAGACACCGTCATCGCCTTGCATCGCGGCGCGCGGCGCTGATTCCAAAATAGATAGTGCGCCGAGCTCCCGGCTATGAGTCCTGGCCGGTGCCGCGGGGCGCGCTGCCGCTGCACTGCTCTCTCTCTCTCTCTCACACTCTCTCACTCACTCTTATGGAGAGGCCCACGAGTGCGACAGGGACAGAGCTGCGAGGAGGCTGGCGGCGGTGCCAATGGGGCTTGTCGGCCGCAGCCGTCGCCGCCACCGCCCCGCCCTCTCGCAGTTTGTCGCAGAAACCGTTCCGTTTCCAGGCCCGTTGCGTCACGCGAGGGCGGCGGTGGGCCGCGGCGTGAGAGAGACAGAGAGGGAGAGAGAAGGAGAAGCTTTTAATCGAACCGGGTATCTTTTGGGTCATAAAGTGGTGGAAGTGTTGGTTGGCAAAGGGGGGAATGGGAGGGGTGGGGGTACTGTCACGCCGCGCCCCCGCCGCATCTCCCAGTGCCCCCGATGCCGTAATGCAGTTATCGGTGCAGCAACAGGCGCCCGCCTCGCAGTGCGCCGCAGTGGGCCGCAGTGCCGTGCCGTCGATACGCCAGGTGATAGTTTAATTTCCAGAGCGTTGTACAGGGGAAAGCACGCGCACGCACGCACGCGCACATGCACGCACGCGAGCACACGCACGCAGGCACTCCCATGACGTTTGCCGCGCGCGGCACGTGAGGGGCGATACACACGGCGTCTTCTTCTCTCAACTCGCTCCCTCGCTCTCTCTCTCTCTCTCTCTCTCTCTCTCTCTCTCTCTCTTGCCCCCGTATGCTGCATGCGAGGCGAGAGTGACAGAGACGGGGCGAGACTTTCCGAGCGACATTTCGACAGCGGAGATTATAGGCCTCACCACGACGTTCACGTCAGGCACTACCGGGGGGGCCGGGCGAGCTGATTTGGGGGGGGGGGGAGGCACGTGGTTTATGCACGGCCCCCTTTTGAAAACTCGCGCCCCGCGAGCCGCCATTCGAGCCCCTGAATGCCCCCGCTCTGTTTTGGTGGGATGTCGGCGAGGTGGGGTGACTCACTGTGTGCCGTGCCGCCGGCTGCCGGCAGCTCGGCGCCTCTGGCACCGTGCCTCCCGACGTGAGTCGCGCCTCTTTCAGACGAGGGGCCTCTCGGGGGGCTTTTCCTCGGGCTGAATCATCTCTGCTGATAGTATGCACTGGCAAAATAAATACGTTCTTCAAAAGAAAGAGAACTAATCGAGTTTGGGACGATATGAATAGTCTTTTCCCGCGTATCCGAGGCTCGAGAACGGAAGTAGCGGAACAAGAATACTTCCGGAGCGGAAGCGGGTGTAGTATGAGAAATCGCACGACAAGGAGTATCACCGCCGTTGCGATTGCTGACACATCACGTTGCCGCCTTGCGAGTATTCTTATTCTGCCACTTCTGTTCTTGGGCGCCGTTGGAAATGCCTATTCGCAGAGTGGTTTATACTACCGCGTATACTTGCCACTGTACACGACGCTGCTGTGCAAACTGCCGCACTTGTTGCGGAGATATGTCCGTGAGAGTTGTCGGATCGATACCACGATGGGATGCTGTGTCATTCGTAACAAGGTGCTCCAAGTAGCCGCGCTTATAGACTTGTTTAATCCCCGGACGGGAGGTCGCGGGTCGAGTCCGCGGCCTCCCCGCCCAGTGGCGGTCTGCCTGAGTGCGAGAGAGACGGGACGCCCGGACGTCCCATCCGACCACGGCGGTGCGAGAGGGAAGGCAAGCCGGGCATCCCCGGTCGGGCGTCTCTCTTGCACTCTCACAATCAAACGCTGCGCCCCGTCTCTCTCGCACTCAGCCACTGTCCGCGCCGCGCCCCTACGACGTCATTTCCATGCGACAACAACAACAACAACCTGTCCCCCCGTAAGGCTCGCTGTGATTGGCTGTCCTGCTGGCATTGAGCAGCGAATCGGCGGCGGCAGCGTTAAAATCGGCGCGAAATTACTCCGCGCGCGGGATCGGCGATGTGGGAAATGGAGTAGCAGCGCTGGAAATGTCACGGCATGTCTCCCCCTGGCTCAGCGGCGGTCTAGCCGAGTGCGAGAGAGACAAGACTCCCCATTTGACTACGTCAGTGCGAGAGAGAAGCTGGGCCGGCATCCCCCCGGTCGGGCATGGCATATCTCCGTCTCTCTCGCACCACTGCTGCCCCGGCCCGCTCGCCTTGGCGGCGTGCGAATCTGTCTTGTGGAGAGAAAGGGACTAACTAGTCACCTGTGCGCTTCGCAATTCAATTCATGGGGGTCCGGGGGTCCTGCGGGTCTGGCCACGTTGAGATTCCCGTGCAATCAAACTGGCAACCTTATTCGTCTTCTTGAAACCTCGTTTTGCGTGACGGCCGTCCTCTGGAAACATTTCCGGAGGGTAACCGCACACGTCCGCCCCCCCCCCCCCCCCCCCCCCCCGCCGCAGCCGGTTCTGGGTGGTGTGTGTGTGGGTCTCCTTGCTTCCTCATGAACAGGTACTGCACACACACGCGGCCGCGTCCGAAAGAGCGACAGAGACATCCGCACAGAGTGTATATTGCCGTCCCTCTCTGTCGCGATGGATTTTTCCTCCTTGCTTTCGGAAGCGACGGCGACAGCGGGCGTCCGATAACCGTTTGTCGGGACGGCGCCTGCATTTCCAAGTGGGTGACGGCTGCCGCGGCTGACACAGTGGGCGCTATCGTGTTCCTTCACCTGTAATAGTGGGTGCCGGTCAGGCAGCCGGGCCCCGCCCTGACCCGCCGTGCCCGCCGCAGTCTGTGTGGGCGGCAAGCCGATGTCAAGCCGATGGCAAGCCGATGGCAAGCCGATGGCAGGAGGACATGTATAGCCGCCGCCGCCGCCTCCCCTCCCTAGGCCGGGTTACTTCAGACCGCGCATGTCTCCTTTTGCCTTCTAAACAAATTTTGCGTTCCAAAATATTTGCTTACAGGTAAATTTAGCACTCGAAAATATAATGTTGCTTTAGAGAACTTTTGCATTTTGGAATGTGTTATTCCCCCCCCCCCCCCAAATCTCAACTCACATTATTTAAAAACTGCTCTCATGCTGTAACATTATTCATTAAATTCCTCCGATCTCATCAGTATTTTAACTTTTAAAAAAATCTAAAAAAAACATGCTCTATTTCTACCTGGAACCTTTTTCTTCGAACAATTCCATTCACCCTTTATTTCCGTGTATTTAAACTCTTCATTTTCTTTATTTTATTTTTAAACTTTCAAGATCTTGCGACTGTTTAACCCGGGGTACCGTATCCAACCCACTTATATCCAGCTGTCCCCTCGTGGCGAATGTCTAATTGCACCTCCGGACTCTCGTTCTAAGCGGCGATTTCTGCAAATAATCGATTGCGTTGCACATTCGGTTTCGACAGCCTCGAACGCCGCCATCGTCGTCGTGGCCATTCGGAAATATATTATTTCCCACACCGGCGCGCCGCTCGCGTTTGGCACCCGACGCCTCTCTCTCCGTCTCCCTCCCTCCCGCCCTCTATCCACGTCGGTGGAAGCGAGATGGCAGATACGAGTGTGAATTGCATCGCGGCCAAACGGTCCGCTTAAAGCCCCCGCGGTAACTGGGGTCGAGTTGCGTGGCTCTGTGCCCGCGGCTGCCGCGGCTTGCACCACATCATCGCCTGGTTGCAATGCGCTCGGAAATATGACAACAACATTCACATTCGCAGCAAGGCAATGAGAGAATGTGATTTTTATTTCCACAGGGTTCTTTTCTTCTTCTTTTTCTGTGCGCGTATGCAAGGATAGTAAAAACGCAGGCGAAGACCATATATTGTTTCCCCGCAGTTAGCGCTAGATAGCGCGCGTTTATAACTTAGACGAGGGTACTTTTTATAAATTCTCTTTTTAAAGCGTTGATCTAGTGTTGGTTGGCTGCTTGGTTCGCAAAGGACACTGCGTCTCGCACTGCAGTGCCGATGCAGCGCGTCCAGATATAAATAACTCAGAAGGTTACCTAGGCGTCGTTTACTGCTGCACTCCCGGATTAAAACTTACGATGCTATATAAATACCAACGAAACGAGTCTGCGATTGTGTGCTCCCGCGAACACAGGTGAATTTGGGAACATTTCAAATTCGCACGGGTATCGCGCTCTAGGTCTCCAAAGCGCCCCCCCCCCCCCTTTCTCTCTCTCTCTCTCTCTCTCTCTCTCTCTCTCTCTCTCTCTATCCCTCTCCCGCGTAGGAGTGCGTCGCCCCCTCGGTCGCTCTCCTTTCTTTGATAGATGCCACCCAGCCGGCGCGGAGGGTTCTTATAAATGGCCGCCGGTTTTCACACGTGCGATTAATCAAACGTTTAGAGCGCTGCGGAGGCGTCCATTCTGCCCGCCCGCTCTGATTCGGCCAGGACGGCTGTGTGACTCACGGCACCCCAATTGTACACTCAAAAAGAACAATTTAGACTCAGCAACGCGGCCAAAGTTTCCTTTTCTTAATTAAATCTCCGAACCAAAAATATGTTGTGACGGCAGAAAAAACATTGATGACCGAAGAGCACATAATCTTTTGAACCAACAAAATTTTTCCTTTTTACAGTTAAGCTCCTCCTCGTTATATTTTTTATACTCGATCTGCTCCTGTCTCTCTCTCTCTCTCATACACTTCTATTTATTCTTGTTACTCTGTACTTAATTTTTGTTTCGAGTGTACTGCCACCGCCACTGCCGTCAGGCCAGGAAGCAGGGGCCTCCCTCCTCTAAACATGCATAGTATAGTAGTCGGTGGCGCACCGTCGAGTCAATCACCCCCTGATTTAATATGACCATCGCCGTCAGCATTATAATCTTGTTGTTGTTGTTTTTCGGCCGGTATGCGTGTGGCCGCGGAGCACAATCATGAGAATGTCCTTGGCGTCTCGTCTCGCTGCGCCTGCTGCGCCGCGTGTCCCAGCAGACGACGACGCCGGCGTCGCGTGGCTTCTGCTTGACTCTGCATGTCTCTCTCTCTCTCTCTTGCACTGCCGCAGTCAAATGGGCCGTCCCGTCTCTCTCGCACTCGGGCAGCCGCTGCTGCCGCTGCACTCGCGGGCACGGCCGGCACCATTTGCATATCAAACTGCGGCGGTGCCCTCGATTGTTCCCCCGCGCGCGTTTTTCGCGTTATTTTTCCCTCCCATCCCCATTATCCTTCGCACACCGTTCGGTAATTCAATTTCCCGATCTTTTCTACTCGCGGTATTCATGTTGCCGTACCTATTTTACTGCCTTTTGTTTTGGTTCCGTGCGGTGTGTGTTGGCCTCACGGTGTGTTGGCCTCACAGTTTGTGTCGGCCTCACCGTGTGTGTGTTGGCCGTCGCGTGCGCAGACCGGATCCGACCGACAGAATGACCACAATGTCGGGCGCGCGACGCGGCGATGGAACGCATCCTTTTCCTTCGAAAATCACCGCCGCCTTCACCGCCGCCGCCTTCTCGCGGCCGACCGACCGACCGGCCGTTGATTGTGTGGAATTATATCGCGAGTCGCGTGGGTTTCTTTTCGTAGGGGGCGGTGGAATGGCGGCGGCGCGGGAGGTTCGGAGACGGCCCACGATAATGACAGCAGACAGACGGCTGGAAACAAAACACCCGTGTGTGTGTGTGTGTGTGTGTGTGTGTGTGTGTGTGCCCCGGCGGCTGCGAGCACTACTAGCCTCCAGCCCCCCCCCCCCCCCCTCGGCTTGCCACGGATATCACGTGTATAACGTCGTAGGAGGTGGCAGTGCGCGTCATGCTGGCCATACTGTACCATCCTCAACACAAATATAATTTGCATTTTATTTAGTTGCCACATGTCGTGTTCAGGCCGCATGTATGGACAGCAAAGTAGGCAAAAAGTATAGCAGAACACACAGGTGTAAAGATTTTGCCTGCCACGGTCAATAACCCTATAAATATGATTTGGGGGCGGGGCATTAGTTGTACAACTAATCCGTTCTTTAATTTTTACTCACTTCCACATCTAGTAGTAAATCTAAGATTTAAACCGGTCAGGGAAAAGTCCGTTGATTCAGCCAAATGTAACTTGCCATTGATTCGATGGACGTTTCGTTTGTCCCAAACAAAATCTCAGTTCTCAAAACAAAAATTCTGCAGGGTTGGTGCAAAACCAACGAAAAAAAAATCATCGCGTCACAACTATTTATTTTTCTGCGTGGTCGCTATATGCGCTGCGTGGGGGCGTGTGATGTAAACTTGACCCCCGTCTACTATGTGACCTGTCCGGGGTCGTTAGCGACAATCGGCAATAGACGTCTCCCGTTACGTGGACCCCCCCACGCCCCCACCCCTTGCCTCCTCTGGGACGCCCCTGGGACCCCCCAGGGATCGGGAGTGCAGGGTGATAAATAGGGATCATCACCAGGCGGTTCTCGCCTTCCAAGGAGCGAGCGCCAGGATATTTGGCCCGATCTCCCCGCCTGTTCCGACACACCACCCCTCGTCAGCCTCCGTTCTGTCGCCTCCCATTTCCTCGGGTATCGCGAAAGAGCGGGATCCGAGACTCCCTCTCCCTCTCTCTCTCTCTCTCTCTCTCTCTCTCTCTCTCTCTCTCTCTCTCTCTCTCTGCATCTCGAGATTCGTATCGCGCGTCTCCCTTCCCCACACGGCTCCGCCCGCTCCTGCCTCTCTCTCTCTCTCTCTCTCTCTCTCTCTCTCTCTCTCTCTCTCTCTCGGGCACTTCGTCCCGTTAGCGCGCCCAGAGGATGCGCGCTCGCGCCGCCCCCTCTGCTCCGCGCGAAACGCGAAAGGGACGTATGCGGTACTCGAACCCGCGGCAGATGCGGCGCTGCGGGGGGCGTCGTCGTGAGATAAGCACAGTGGGAGGAGCCGTGTCATGTCAACCGTCCACACAACGCACGCCCACTCACACACGCACACTCACACACTCACACACACGCACACTCACACACTCACACACCTACGCACACTAGGCAGCACCCGGGTTCGAACACCACCGGCACCCGCAAAACCCATTTTTTAAATATCCGTATAAGAGGGTATTTCTTTTTGCGTCCGTTTTCGTGTGCGTGTCGGGGGCGTGTGCGGGGGGCTCGTGTGAGTCAAGCAGGAGGAAGCACAGCCTCGGGCACAGCACGGTTCGCGGGTTCGAATACCGGCACCGCGACTACATTTTCATTTTTACTCGCCGCGATGCACCCTCTCCATGATGAGGTCCATAGCGTGCCATGACCGCTCTTCTCTCTCTCTCTCTCTCTCTCTCTCTCTCTCTCTCTCTCTCTCTCTCTCTCCTCTCGTTGGCGCGGGTGAAAGTGCGCTCTGGGTAAGGTCCAGACCGCTAGCGAGTGAGTGAGGCTTAGTACGGCCGGACGTTCTGCGCGGGGGTGGAAGGCAGAGAGGGGCGAGGAGGAGGAGGAGGGAGAGAGAGAGAGAGAGAGAGAGAGAGAGAGAGAGAGAGAGAGAGAGAGAAGGAGAGAGGGGTAGGTGGAGGACTCTGCCGATCACGAATACGGAGAACTAGGAAGCATACCGATTAGTGTCTAGCTGTGCCATTCCGTGTTGGCGAGGTGGTGCGGTAGTGGCAGTGGAGGTGGTAGTGGTGGTGGTATGGTTTTCCGTCTAGGCTGCGCTGCGCCATGGATAGCAGTGCAGCAATTAGCTCGCCAGGTCCCGTGCCGTCTCTACCTCTCTCTCTCTCTCTCTGCCCTCTCACTCCCTCTCACTCCGCGGGTGGAAGTAGATGCCATTGTAATTGCAGCACAGGGCGGCCGTCCGGCCAGCCGTCCGCTGCTGCTCCGCGCCGCGGCCGCCACGAAAAATTTTCTAGGCTCAGCTGGCTGCGCCGGCGGGTCCGCCGGGTCCGCCGGGGCTGGCAGCCGCCGCTGTTGTTGTTGTTGCTGTTGTCGCTGCCGACCTGGAGTGAGCGCCGCCCAGCCGGGTCACTTTGGACAGCGATGCGGTAGGCGGTGCGGCCCGCGGCGGGAAGTCGTAATTTTGTGTTCGGGTCAAGCCGTCTCCACTCCTGCCGTGCCCCACCACCACCGCCGCACCCAGCTGGCTGTCGCTCTCTTTTCCTCTCTCTCTCTCTCTCTCTCTCTCTCTCTCTCTCTCTCTCTCTCTCTCTCTCTCTCTCTCTCTCTCTCTCTGCCACTTCCCCCGAACCCTCTCCCCGGCCGAGACCGAGTTTTGAGCACCCATCCCTCTTCTAGACTGCTGACCCGATAAAAAAGAAAATCGGCATGATAAAAGGTATACGGCAGTTTAACGCTCGCACAGTTTTTGACAGGCCGCCACCCGCCATTCAGTCTGAAGGCAAAAAATGTCCTTCCTCGGTTTTGAAATTTTTCTAAGTCTATTTCTGTTTATTTTTTCTAAGGGGGCCGCGACAGGCGATTTACGAGAAACTGCCTTTTGTCGCGTCCGCGCTGCCGAGTGTAGTGCATTAATCATCCCGTGTGTGTGTGTGTGTGTGCGTGCGTGCTTAAAATTGGCAAGCCGGAACGAAACGTGTTAATTTTCTTCGAGGAGGCGACGGGACGGAGTTCCACCGCAGGCTGGCCGTCCATAGTCGGTGCTGTCCAAGGTCTGGCGCGGGTTGCCGAGAGCCGCGGTGGGTCCCGGCTTGCCGCCGTTGGACGGGACGGACTATGGCGGCCGCTCACAGCAGCCCGCCGACCCCGCGGAGCACAAAGGCAAGCAATTCCGCGGCGGCGAGCGCAGAGCCGAGCTGCCGCCGAGCCCGTGGCGGCGGCGGTGTCGGTGAATGGTGTGATAGACCACGGATAACCTGGCTGGCTGGCCGCCTGGCCGACGCTCCGGCTGCCAGCCTCGGCTGTCCCGCCGTGCGGCCTGCGGGGTTCTATGTCCTTGCGATTACGCGGCCGGGAGTCTGAGGCCAGGAGCCGCCCCCAGCGCCCGCAGACCCAGGATCAAGTTTATACCGACACAGTTTTGAAAAACAAAATTCGGAAAGAAAAAAATGTGAATAAGAACAATTAAGTTTTCAAGACGAAACAAAACATTTTTAAATGAGAAAAAAATCACCTCTTTTCGTAATGATAAAATTTTAATCTTCAAACTGGGGCAAAAAAAACAAAAGGGTATCCTTGATTAAAATTTGAGCACTATGGCTGTCAAATCTCGGCCCCTTCAAGGCCCGCGTTGGGCGCAGCGCCCGGCTTTGCGGCCGGCGGTGCCCCGGCTAGACTGTCACTGTCCTGCCAGTCTCCCAGCCGCCGCCGCCGCCGCCGTGCCGGGCCGCTGGTCACGTGGCCACAGGACATAAAACGCATCCAGGCTACCTTTTGGAGCCATCATCATTTCACGGTCCTTTGAATACCTCTTTTTTCCTCCTCCTCCTCCTGCTTCTTCCTCCTCCTCCTCTTCTTCTTCTTCTTCTTCTTCTTCTCATCGCGCCTTTCGGCTCGGACCGCGCTGCTCCGGACTCTGTCGGAGCGTGTCGCCGGAGGACATTGTACTCCTCGTCTCTATGGTCGCAAAAATTGGTCGCGCACCCCTTCCAGCTGCTGCTGCTGCTGCCCGCATCACCTACCTCCCTCCCTCCCTCCCTCTCTCTCTCTCTCTCTCTCTCTCTCTCTCTCTCTCTCTCTGTCCTCGGCGCAGGTCAATGCTTTGAAGAAAGCTGACACAAAAATCGGCGCGCTTGTTATCCTTTAGACTGAAGTAATAGGGCCACAGCAGCGTCCCGCGGGTTCGAATACCTCACGACAACGCGGCGGCGGTGGTACGATATTTTTCTCTCGGCCGCCGTGCAGCGCGAATATGTTGCCTTGTCTCTCGGCGTTTCGCATTTGTGAACGTCAGAGCGACCCAGAGGAGGGGGGATTGGGGGGGGGGGGATATGGGGGCGCGGGCGGGCGCGGGGCGCGCGCGCACACGTGTGGTGGGCGAGGTGTATAGAGGAGTCACGCCAATGAAAATGCAATTTCTTGCATTTTGTATGGATGCGACTTTCATAATTCTTGAAATGATGCGGGGAAGACGGACGTATTGCACTGCAAAGCTCTCTCTCTCTCTCTCTCTCTCTCTCTCTCTCTCTCTCTCTCTCTCTCTCTCTCTCTCTGTGTGTGTGTGTGTGTGTGTGTTTCTGAAGACTTGGCACTCGGAGCTTTGCAGTGTACACACGGGCAGACACCTTGCGCGCCTGCGGATGCCGGGATAGGCCAGCCCGCTCGACACGGGTGCGCTAAGGGGGTCGAGGGCTGCCTACCCGACAGGCGACATGGGCTGTGCGAAGGAGACACCCCATTTTTCCCTACCACCCGGGCGTCTGCCACAGTCGAACGCGGCGTCTCGCCTCTCTCTCGTCTTTCTCTCCCTCTCTCTCTCACTCCTCACCGACTCTCGGGTGGTGGCGCATGGCGCTGTGGGCGGCACGACCCCAAGCTCCGTTGCTCTCGTGTCGTGTCGGCCTCGGCAGCGACTCTGTTTGATCTGTCGATCACATCACCCACCGATCCTATGGGTTGTGTTATTCTCTGACGCGCTGCCTCCTCTGTGTGTGTGTGTGTGTGTGTGTGTGTGTGTGTGTGTTTGCTCATCCGACTGTCTCGTCAGTGTCTGCTCAACGATGCCCACCGATGACTCGAAGACTTGTACCAACATCTCTCAGACGTTTTCTCGCAGTGAAGACCGGTGAAATAACCGCACCAGTGGAGGTGATATGCTTGAGCCCCGGGGGCATGCGTCCTGGTCCGCGGGTTCAAATCCTACGTTCGTCATTTTTTTAAAAAAATGCTTTTGTCTTTCTGGCCGCGGCGACGCTTCCCGTGTGAGGGAAGTGTGCAGCGGGATACTCCGTCTTCGGTGCGGGAACCTTTTCCATTCGTATGCTCCGCCGCCGTCTCCCATAGCGGCACGTCTTGCAAAACTTGTGGGAGAGGGAGAAAGAGAGAGAAAGAGAGAGAGAGTCGTGTGAGTGCCGCCATGAGCTCTGTTGCTTACTCTAGCGCACGAAGTTGCAGCCACGCGCCAACAAACCTACAGCTTTGTATAACTTGCTAAAAAAGAGAGGTGGATTTCTGTTTTTTTTTTAAGGCTGTCAAAAACATGTTTGCGCCGTTGGTCATGGGTCGCCAACAGAATTCGCTGCAGACTTTCTATTTGGCGCTGATCTAGGAGGTCAATGTCAGGCTCGCCGGCCGGGGTCCGAGCGTGATAAACACAGATCGAAGAACCAATAAAATGAAATATAGAAATATTTTCACTATCGTCGGAGACGTGCGAGGAATTTGAGAAGGAGCTCGCTGATTGGCCGTTACTACGGCACCCGCGCGTGGAACAACCAATCACGAGGAGGATCTCGTAGCACAAGTCTCGGGAGATGTGTTCGATGGCGGTCAGGAACAAACTTCCCTCATCTTCCTCCTTCATTCTGCTCGCCGGGACGGGGTGGTGGTGTCGTGATGACTTTGTTCGTGGCTGTCAGTGTCTCGTTTCCACCGCCCGCTCATTACACGCGGAGACGCTCGCTCTCTGTCTTACAGCAGTATTTCGCCCATTTCCCCCCGCGCCTCCCTTTGGCAAGGACTCTGCAGGGCGGCAGAGCGCCCCGGAGGCCGCCAGCCCTGGCTGCGCGGCACCGTGACGCAGCCGTCACTCACTGTCGTCATTGTCGGACGTAAAAAGAAAAAAAAAAGGACGGCGGGAATTTTAATTTGTGTGACCGTGTTCTGCTGCTGCTCTGCTGCTGTTCCTGTTATTGTCATCTACGCTGCGCGACAACGTATTTTTTTTTATTCCTCTGCGGTGCGCGTTTTGTTGTCTTACACGCGGAAAAGGGATATCGACTGTGCGCTTACTGCGAGACTATCAATTATGCACACTGGTGCATAGCACATTAGTGCAGTATGTTAGCACCTGGTATGTGGAATTTCCAGTTCCGCATACCTCGACAAAACATTTTTAATTTGTTAAAAAAAAGAAAAAACTAATCTACCTATGTTAACTGCCACGCGAACCTGCGAGGGCCAATGCCTAGCTGAAGTTAAAATTTCATAAGTAAGAAACATTTGCCGCAAAGGGTTCCAGCGCAGTGCTTTAGTATGCGGATGCGACAATCGCATGAATGCTCTGGGGACGCCGCTGGCAGCCCCGCTGCCCCGCGACCATGCAGCACCGCCAACATGCGACCGTGTCGTGCAAAACAGAGTAATAGTGTGTTTGTTTTGGTTGTGCTCTGCTCGTTACCTAGACCTTAGGGCGCTACCGGCGCTGCTGCTGCTGCTCCATATACCGGCACACGCTGCCCTTTAGCACACAGGAGGCCATTGTTCAAGCTGCGGAGAGCCCTTACCCCCCCCCCCCTCTCTCTCTCTCTCTCTCTCTCTCTCTCTCTCTCTCTCTCTCTCTCTCTCTCGATGCCGCCGACCGGTTTCCGAAGCCGATGCGCGTGAGCACGTCGTGCCGAACAGTACCCACGTACCCGCGGCAGCAGCACTGCAGAAGTGCGAGAGAGACGGTCCGCCGCATCTGACTACGGCAGTGCGAAAGAGATGCCCGACCGGGGATGCCCGGCCGGCCATCTCTCTCGCACTGCCGCAGTCAGATGGAGTGTCCCGTGCTGCGTCTCTCGCACTCAGACTGCCGCCGGTACAGGGTGTGACAAAAACAACCACCGCCCTCGCCGGCGCGCGCCGTTGTCTGTACACCCACAGAAAATAATTAAATATGTGTATATATTGCTGAACCGCTGATATCTTAAAGAAACTATATTGCTCTGATAAGTGAAGGTATCTAAGTCGAATAGACGTCTAAGTGGTGACGGGCGGGGAGCGCTTGCTCGGGCGGGGAGCGCTTGCTCGGGGCCTCCTCTTGCGTTCAAGTTTCCCGCCGCGCCGCGGGCTCTCGTGGGAGGGCCGCGTCGATGTCGTGGCGGGAGGGAACTTTTAACCGCACTTTTAAGCTCTTTCTCCTCGCCCTTCTGGAACCGGACCTCTCTTGCGGCGCTCGCCTCGTACATAATCTCTCTCTCTCTCTCTCTCTCTCTCTCTCTCTCTCTCTCTCTCTCTCTCTCTCTCTCTCTCTCTGTCCGTCTCTCTCGCTCCTTCCTCCTCTGCGGGTTGCCTTTCTCGGCCGGATGAGTGGTACACATGTCCACACCGTCCAACATGGAGTGTTTATATAAGTGTTCACATACCGCCGTACGCGTGACCTGGTGGTGGTGGTGGTCTTGTTGTTGCTGCCGCCACCGCATGTTGTTGTTGTTAGTTCTTCAGCACGCCTCTGCGATACGGAATATGAGTTTTGGCAGTAAGAGAGAGAGAGAGAGAGAGAGAGAAATGGAACCAAGGAGAAACGGTGTAGACGTTTACGAGAGAGTTTAGAGAGGAAAGGGGGGCTAGGGCGGTAGGTCAGGGGTCAGTGCACATGTCTGTCTGTCCTGTCCTCTCCTCCTCCTCCTCCCTCCCTCCTCCTCCTCCTCCTCCTCCTCCTCCTCTCTCTCTCTCTCTCTCTCTCTCTCTCTCGCTTCCGCACGGCTGTTGCACCATCGATTGAGAGAGACAGAGAGACTCGGTCCGGTCGTGTCGGGGTCGCGCTGCCGCCGGCAGAAAAGGAAGGCGGCTTAGTGTCTATTTTGCTGTCGCTGGCTGCAATTGAAATTGCTCCCGTTGCCGCCATCGGCGCAGCAAACAGAAGAGCGGGGGGGGGGGGGGGGTAATTTAGTTTTGCCGCCCCTTTAGCGAGGCGTTTCCCAGCCCGGCTGTCCAGTTGATTTAGTGTGGCGAGCGGTAAGGGGTCCCTTTGTGTTTTCAGTTCCGGGGCGGGAGAAAAAATTAATCTAAAAAAAATTCGGTTGAGAGGATTTTAAAATCTCTGAAGTTCAGCAGCGAGAGCACTGTAGGCACTCCCTGTGTCCTGCACGCGTCCTGCCTGGCCCTGCCCGGCTGCTCCGCGTGTCCGTTCTGGTTTTCCGCGTGGAAGGTCATCCTTGATTGGTCACAACCGGAGCGCCGAATTCGGGTGCGCGCGCGCCCGCGGTCACTCACCCTGAGGGGGGACCGGTTCCTGTGTATTTATGCTGGATGACGCCAAACATTACGTTAGTAGGCCTTATTGCTATTCGGGAGGAGTGCTGAGTGCCTCCGCAGGAGGGAGGGCCGCTGACGACGAGCCAATTATTAGAGGAAAGCGCTGTGCCGCCACCGTGGGCGTCACAGCAGACTCCGCCACAAATCATCTCCACACTAAATGTTAATGTACTTTTTTTGTACATTGCAATGTACTGATCTGAGCATACATTATGATGTACAATATTGTACATTTCAATGCACAAAATTATACATTACAATGCACAATAATTGTGCATTTCCTTTACCGTGCGTTTACTGTGCATTACAGTGTACAGTCTGACTGTCAGACACCTAGCAGTGTAGCAGTAGTGGGGCCTGAGGGGTGGTATAACATTCTGCGCCGATGCCGCGCCAGAAGTGAGGAAGCGAATGGCGTGTACCCCGACAACCTGAAGCGCCTTCGGGGGCCGGGGTAGGCCAGCCCGCAAGGCGCGCGTGCGGCGCCGGAGTCAAGGTTGCCTACCCCGCAGGCGCTCACCGCATGGGATAGCAGGCAAAATTCGGGGGAAAAAATTGTAAAGATTGTTTTGTAAAAACACTTGCCTAAAAAAAACGGAAAGCGAAAGCGACGACGAAAAGAAACTGGGAAATGATAAGTCGTGAACGAAAATAAAGACAAGTGTGTTTTTTCCCCTGCCCTGTCGCTGTCCTTGTCTAGAGGGGGGCACCGTTTCCAGGATGGGCAGGCACCTCGGCACATCCATCCTCCTGGAGAGACCTTTGTCGTAATAATGGGAGCCGGAGAATAGGCAGGGCAGAGGAGGGGAGAGGAGAGGAAGCGAGGGGAGGGGAGAGGAAGGGAGAGGAGGGGAGGGGAGGCAGGACAGGGCAGGGCAGGTCAGCGGAGCGAGGCGCAGGGCGAGACGATGCCGGCCGTGTGTGCCGCTGTTGCCACTGCTGCTGCATCACCGCAAAAATAAAAATAGAAAAATAGAAAAGTGTAGTCTCGAGTGAAACAAGGCTTATACAAAGTGTCTTTTTAAAAATGATGTTCGTAATTTTGATCACATTTATGCACACATTTGTACGGTAAATGAACATTTTTTTTCCATTATGACCGACAATGTTGTACATAAATTACGTAAGCGCAATTCTGTACATAATTATGTACAAGTTTGTACGTTTACATTCAGCGTGTGCTGTGTACAATCTGCGCGCGAGTGTACAGGACAGTACAGTAGCCGCGAGCGCGGGTGTGGCACCGCTGGCGATGCTCTCTGGACACGACAGAGACCTTGACAGGCGCCGTCCCTCTCTCTCGCACACACAGGCGCCGTCTCTCTCGCACACACATGCACCGGAGGCCTCGGTGCGGGAGCACTGCTAGTGCTTTCTTGCGTCACTGCTGGCTAGTGAAACCAGAGAGTGCACTTGTGCGCTGGCGGGGCCCGCGGCGGGGCCCGCGGCCACCTGCGCCTTACTGGACTCTGGAGTCTGCGGGCCGCGGGGTCCGCGGGCGATAGGAGGAGGTGCCGCCGGGGTACAGTGCCAGCTTTAGCACTTCTCCAAACATAATTTTAAAATATATTTGTTCTGGTTTTTTTTTTAGAATATTATGACGAGTTTTTTTCGGTTTGCCATTTTTATTCGGTCCGTGACTCGGTGTGCCGCACGGCTCTGAGGCACGTCGTCGAGGTTCCCCGCCCCGCGGCCCGCGGCGCCAGGGTTTCCCACGGCACGGCCCGGCACGGCCCGGCACGGCCCGGCACGGCCGCCGCGCGGCACCTCGCGCCCGGCTTTGACAGCTGGAAAACTGGCAGTAACGTTCCCTTAGCGGGCCGCGGCCGCGGGGCGGCGCTGCTCCGCGCACGGTGCGGTGCGCAAGTGCTCCAGCTTGGCCAGCACGCTGATTCCGAAGGGTCGTTTCGCCGCTCTGTCTCTCTCGCGCGTCCCTTGGGGGACGCCTCATCCGCGTGGATGCGACAGAGACAAAGCGACGACACGTCTCTTCGTACTTGGTGCTCTGGTCGCGCGGCAGCGAAGGTTCGGCGTCGAAAAGTGACCTGAAAATCGGCGGGGCGCGTAGCTTATGTGGGAGTCCCCCCGGTCGGTGAGTGCGTGCGTCCGGAGTGCCGGAGTCTGAGCTGGGTCAGTAAGGCGATGCGGGGCGTGTGCCCGGCCGTCCGCCGGCCATCCGCCAGCCGTCGGCCAGCCGTCGGCCAGCCCACAGCCCACGGCGGGCGGACTGGACTGGCGGCGGCGCTGCCCGGCGCTGCCACGGAGGCGGCAGAGGCCCGGCTCTGGCTGCCCGGTTCGTTGACCTGCCCTCATGTTTTGCCCGGCCGCCTCGCCGCCGCGGCTACGACGGTGGCTCCGCTCTGCTCTGCTCCGCTCCGCCCCTCGCGAGAGGGGATCCCGACGCGACGCGGTGCCTCCCTCCTCCTCCGACGCCGCCGGTGCTCCAGTTAGTCTCTGATAACGGTCGCGGTTGCTGATAAGGCCCGCCCGGCGCGAACCCCCGCGCGGCCGCGAACCCGCAGGGCAGAGCAGAGGACCCGCGGCGAACCCGTACGAGGCGCCGTTCCCCCGCAAAGGTTAATGCTTCTCCCCGCGGTAATCTTAATAACCCGCTGGACCCCGCTCTGCCGCCGCAACCGCCGGCGCCAGGCTCGTTCGGGACCGTACTGTAACCATTCCCTCTTTTCCAAAATAAAAAAAATAAATGTAAAAATACGACATTTTCTAAAATAATATTCTTACGGTAGTCTTCGAGGTTTCCACAGAGTAAACGAATGGAATTTTGAATCCAGACCTGACCAACGCTGGACACCAAAGGCCAATCAATAAAAACTATATTATTTCAGACAGGAATTTTTCAAAAGTTTTTTAAAAAAATTCTTAAATCCCGAATTTTTGAAAGCAATTCCTCTCACAATTCTTCCAGCCCGCGTTATCAGCCGCCTGTATGTCGGCCAGTCAGGGCGGCTCGCCGCTGCAGCGGGGTACTGCTTTCGGACACGACGGTTCATGTGGATAATTGGGTCCCCATACGGGCGGCCTGTGCGCGCGCGCGCGCGTGTGGGGGGGGGGGGGGAGAGACAGAGGGAGTGTGTGTGTATGTGTGTGGGAGAGAGAGGGAGAGTGTGTGCGTGGGTGTGAAGAGAGAGAAGTGGGAGGGAGGGAGAGGAGAAAGAGAGAGGAGAGAGGGTATGGATGTGTGTGAGTGTGTGAGTGCCTCGTCACGGCTAAGCTGTACACTGTCGGCCGAACGTACGCGCGAAAACTCTGCACAAAACGATGGCAACGGCGTCTCATTTGCTTTGCCGGTGCGCCCGCCCCCGCGGCGCCGCACCCGGAAGGTGCCGTTTCACTTCATTTAGTTATTTTCGTTCTGAGTGGGAGCGCGCCACCGCGCACCGCCGCCCGGCCCTGCCAATGAGTGGGAGTGAGACAGCAGTGTGGCGCGGCCCGGGCCGCGGAGTGAGCGGGAGCGAGACAGCCGGTGTCGTGATGCAAGTCGACTTTGCATAACTTGCATCCCTCCGGCGCCGCCGCCGGCAAGCAACGCCGGGATCCCCATGCGATGCCTTGGGATGCCATGGAGTGTCATGGGAGAGCACGGGGCAGCGATGGGGTGGCATAGGATGCGGGTTTGGCATGGGCTGCAGCTGCCAAGGGGCGAATCGTTTGACCAAAACTTGCACACAAATTTTAGGATTGAGAGGGATTTCCCTGGCCATGTGGATCGGGTCCCGAATTTGTTGAGACATGGAAATTTTATGGTCGTTTCTTGGCTCCATGGCAGTCCGTAAATGCTCAGTCCGATCTTGAAGCCCGGTCAAAAACATATCGAGTAGTCATTTCCGAGGCATGACAACGGAAGTGGAGGAACAAGAACACTTCCAAAGGAGAAACCGGGAACATGAGAAATCTTTAGGGACAGAGAGTGTCCACCGCGAGTCACGAAGCCATTTCTCATACTACCCCTTTCCGCTTCGGAATTATTTTTGTTCTTTCACTACCGTTCTCGAGCATCGTTGGAAATGCCTATTGAAAAGCGCTCCGATTTCGATTCCCGTCGTGCACCGCGCAGCACTGCCGCTGTTCGTTTTCGACGACGCATTTTGTGTGAGCTCGCAGAGGGGCCTATGCCTCCCTGTGCACGACGTTATGTCACTGTACCCCCTGCCCGAGTCAGACAGACAGACCGCACAGACTTTGGCATCGCATCTCCTTCCTTCCTCTTTTGCCGCATCGAGATCCGATATAGGAAGCCGCAGCAGCGAACCAGCCCGACCGCGCGAGCGGCGCAACGCAATTTTACTCGTGCACGCGGATCTGCGTGTGTGTGTGTGTGTGTGTGTCTAGTTGCGATGTTGTTGTTGTTGTTGTTCTTGTGAGCTCCTGCTGGCTTCGCGCGAGTCCAAGTGTGACACGTTCGCGATGGGGTTCGGTATGGGGACACGACGCGGGTCCGGTTCTGTGTGCGTGCGTGTGTGTGCGTGTGTGTGCGCGCGCGTGTGTGTGCGTGCGTGCGACCGGCAGTGCCGGTACTGCTTTGCACTCACGGCCCGTTCCGCGTCACCGGCCGCAGACAAACGTATCCTGAGCCTAACAGGCGGTGGCTCTGATTCCGAACACTGCTTTCGTATGGCGCTCTCTGTCTGTCGCACTCGTCGAAGTGCTGCTGAGACGAGAGAGACACTGATAGAGAGAGAGTGGGGGTGGAGAGAGAGAGAGAGAGAGAGAGAGAGAGAGAGAGAGAGAGAGGGGGGGGGGGAAGAGGGGAGACAGAGAGAGGGAAAGGGAGAGGGAGAGGGCGGGGAGAAGACTAGAGAAGACAGAGTTCGGAATCGCTCTGTACAGAACGCCGTGCCGAGCCACTTCCGACGGCGGGGGCGGGGGCGGGTCGCGGGAGCAGCGGGTGCTCGTCGGGTACGACAGACAGCTCCCGCCGGCGCGGCAGCTGTCTGCATGGCCGGTGGCGCCTCCTACCCAGGGCTGCCCAGGGCAGGGCAGGGCCGTTCTCGTAACCAAGATGGCGGCCGAACCCGTCCGATTTTGGTGGAAATCAAAGAGCGCGTACAGCCCATAACCTCGCAGACGAGACACGGGCCGCGCCAGGCGCGAGTTGTCGACGTTGTCGCCTCTTACCTTGCGCTGGAGTTCCCTGATCCTCTTGCTGCTCGAGTCGAGACGGACGATGGAAGAGGACGCGGCGATGGCGGGCCGCTCCGCCGACACCTCCACTTTGGAAACGTCGAAACATTTGCACCACACGTCTCACACTCGCGTCCGCGTCGCGCAGGATTCCTTGCATCCTTCCGCATCGTAGCGGCGCACGCTCGGCTTTTCCGCGAGACGGCACAGTATACAGCAATCAGTAATCACAAATATCCACACGACACGAAAACAACGATTCAAAACTCGCGTGCGAAAACTCGCCGACCACCGCACACTGCCGGGATGAAAAGTTCGTCGCTACCCTCGGTTCGTTGCGGTGGCGGCGAGTCGAGCCGGGCGACGCGGGACGCGACGGCTCAGCCAAAACAAACAGCGGCCGACGCAGCGATGAACTTCTCATACCGGAAGTTTGACGGCGTGCGAGTCTTCGCTCGCGTTTTTGAATCGTTGTTTTGGTGTCCTGCGATATTAGTGATTACCTTTCGCTGTACTGAGGATTTTTCTGACGCGGCTTGAGCTCGCGCGTGGAGTGGGCAGGATCCCGTTGTGTGAGGCTGCGACTGATGCGCGTGCTTTCTTTGATTTCCACCAAAATCAGCCGGATCTGACTGTCATGGCCGGGCATTAGTTAATTTTGATGCGTGCTGTGTAAAAATGTTTGCCCAAAAGTAAAGTTTTTGGGCGTTGCTAAATTTTTTGCAGCTTTTAAACTTTTTACTTTTAAAGTAAAGTGTTTGGTCTAAGTGCCACAAAACTTACATTTCTTGAACTTAAAGAGAAAAGATGGCTTTATGAAAACATTTATATGTTATCAATAGTGCAGAGGAAATGGAATAGCAACACATCAGAGAGAGAGAGAGAGAGACAGAGAGACAGGGAGAGAGAGAGACAGACAGGGAGGGAGAGAGAGAGAGAGAGAGAGAGACAGAGAGAGAGAGAGAGAGAGAGGAGGCCTTGTGCATGTCAGCTGACCTGATTTTGCCTGACGGTTTGACCAGGTTTGACCTCGTCTTCGCGCATTGTCATCCGCGTGCGAGCGCCGGGGGAGCGCCAGGGTAGGCCAGCCCGCATGGCACTCGTGCGTGGCGAGGCGGCGGGGTTGCCTACCCGGCAGGCACCACGCCTCCCCAGCGTGTCGCCGCCCCGACTGCTTCCGCGCGGCCAGAGCGACGTCGTCGACACTTTTAATTTTCGCTCTCCCCGTCCTCTCAACGGTGTACGCCACGCCGGAGCGGTACGGCCGCGGCATATAAACGAGATTAAAGGCAGCAATTGGTGGGCCACGGCGGCCCTGGCCGGCCGGCCGTGGCCGGGCGAGGCGCGCTGACTCAGCCGCCCTCGCCCGCCACACACAGACACACACGCACGCACACACACAGCCGCACGTGCGCGAACTGCATTTTGAGAAAGAAGAGAAAACATTTCCGTCTCTGTCATTCTCACTGTGAGCTTGCGGGCTGCCGCTGTTGGTGGGAGAGGGAGGGAGAGGCTCGAGCCGGCGGCCCCGCCGACGGAAGGCGAACGAGTCATCGGGTCAGACCCAGGAAAATAATCTGATCCGCACGGAAGAAAATAAAAATAACACGATGACTGTTCCTAAAAATAAAAATACACTTTTGATCCAGAGCGTTTCGTATTTCTTCCTCGTCCGGCCTGGGCCTGGGCCGCACTTTTAGGATTGCAAAGCAGGAGCGATAAGTCCGAATCTAATCGAGTTACGCAGCGGCGCCGGCCGCAGGGCGCCGCAGAGGCGCGCGCCACGCCGCCCCCCGCCGTGGCGTGTGGCCGACCAGAAGACCTCCGCTGGTAGGGAGATGAGGGGGGGGGGGGCTAGAGAGGGTAGGGCGGGCTTGGGGGGCTTCCAATGACCGCGTCACGCCAGTCCGCGCCACGCCCCCAAACGTCAGAGCAAGCGATATTTTTGATTTGTTTTCTTTTTGTAAAAAGAAAGGGTTTGCACTACCAGGTGCCTGTTCTGCCCTGCCGCAGCTGATTTGACCCCTGGCTTGTTTGTTTCCAGTACGGCCTGAGGCAGCTGGACCTGTCGCTGCTGTCGCAGCTGTGGTCCCTCAACGAGTCCATCCAGGAGTTCCGCCAGCTCCTCCAGGAGGAGGACGCCGACGGCCTCGAGGGCTCCGCGCTGTCCCCGCCGTCACCGACCTCGCCGGCGTCGCCGCAGTCGCCGCAGAGCTCCGAGGACGACCTTCGGGACCTCCGGGACGCCGACGAGCTGTACGGCGGCCTCGGCGTGGCGCTGCCCCTCCAGGGCTTCCAGGGCCTCCAGGGACTGCAGGGCCTCCAGGGGCTGCGCTACCACCACCACCGAGGCAGCGGCCCCAACCCCGCGTCCGCGCCGGCCCACCGCCACTACCACACGGGGCGCACCAGCACCGTGGACTTCGGCGACGTGTAGAGTCCCCCGCCGACCTCGGCCCCGCACCCCCGGGGAACCCCACCACCAGGCCCGAAGACTAGTGTTGACCCAGCGGCTGGCCATGCCATGCGGTCGGGTTTTCCACCCCGAGAGTGAAACCCTAGAAGACGACAGAATGCCACGGTCCGTACAGTTTTGATGAGGCCGAGGAGGGCTCGCCAGTGCGACAGTCACGCCCTAGGCCTGGTCTCTGGTGTAGCTTAATCAGCAACACCGCCGTGTACTGTGTTTTGTTTGCTTGCTATTGTGGACGTGTGTTTGTGCGTGAATGAGAGTGAGTGTGTTGTGTTCTGTGCGAGGTGTGTATGTGGACTGTGAATCAAATGGAAGTGTATCCTACATGAAATGCAAGGCTTGTGGACCGGTGTCGTAAATTCCACACTGTCCTTGTTACAGTCCTATTGATTGCTATTGAAACTGAGTGTTTTTTGTCATATTGTAAAGAACTGCAAAAAAAATTATACATATACATCTGTGTCTAGGAGTCTACAAATTTGCTTATTCGTTTTGTGTAAAATTAAACTCTTGTGCTTGTTGTTTGCTTCTTTTTTAATTTTTCTATTTTGGAGTTATTTTTTAACCGGTTTAAAGAGGGATCCTTTGTAACAAATTGCTGAGGATGTAATAGTCAATTCATTTTAGCTCTTTTATGTAAATTTAAAATATTACAAATTTTGAAGTTATTGCTGAATTTTGCATTTTTTTATATTGAGCTGTCTGAACAAATTGTCAGGAACTGAGCATCTCAGGCATAGTTTATCATTTTAATATAATGGATTTGAATGAAACAAAGAGGAAACGGCAAGTGCCAGATTGGATGAAAAGTCCTTCAAAGCCATCTGCTGGCAAGAGCACAGATGTCAAGGTAAATGCAAGTCATATTCAGAAATCCCACAGACCAAGCTACCCACCAATATCGATCAAGAAAACAAAGCAACCTCCAAAATCTTCGGAAAGAAGAACAGAATCAGGCAAAAGAAGTAATCACAAGTCTTCATGTGCAGTTTCTTTACAAGAAAGAAATGACACAGACAAAGATAGTAGCTCTGAATTTCTACTTGGTTCCCCTGTAGATGAACCTATGGGTGGACTGGATGACTTTTGCATGACTGTGGATGATTTAACAAGAGTTGCTCAAGAAATTATTGATGAGGAACAACAAAAATGACCCATTTTATTTTAAGTGAAGCATGGCCTAGCCGTACATTTTGTTAGGGAGAAAAACAAAATGATAACATACTGTTAAAAATTGTAAAGTTAAGTGTGATTACAAGACTTAAGAGAAAATAATTTGAACAACAGATTAGGTAGAGAAGAGTTGTCCGAGTAAACCTAGCTGACTAAGATTGAAAATGAATGTTAGTGCATATTAAAATTCCAGCTCAAAGTGCGTCTATTATTAGAGACACTGTATCATTTAAATGTTTGTAATTGGGTACTGAGCAATATTCGCAGTTGCTCTGAAATTAGTTGGCCTGATAATAATCCGTAACAGTGACAATACATTGTTTTTGTGTGACTTTCTTATACACGTTATTTGGCAGCAATTCACGGACTCTTTATTGTGATAATCACTATTATTGTACTTGTAATTGTTAATGTTAGCCATTTGTGAATTACACCATGTTTACTGGTGCAACTCCCACCTTACTAAAATTTGAATCCTTCAATCTATCCTTCCCACTCCACCCTTTGCGCAGGGTGAGCCTCTGTGCGCATCCACAATCACCTCTAATTAAATGATCTGCTCTACACGGGTACTATTCCATAATTCTTTCCAAGTTTTCCATCCTTCCCATATCCCCATTGCTCTTTTCACCCAATGTTCTTTCCCACTCCCAATCTGTCAATGCTGAAACATGTACCATCCTACTCACTGGTTTACACACCTGGAGAGTCCATCGGAATCAGGCATCCAGATTCAGAAAACCAAACCCAACCCATCGCATCTGGTGGAACCATCCTTGGGACGCCTTCTCCTAGAGCCCCCCCCCCCCCCCACCCTCCTTGCTTTAATGTCAAGTTAATTGTGCGCATTGTGATAGTCATACGCCTTACTGTATCTTACTGCCCACACTGAAATTAAACGAATTATAAAGCACCCCGCATCTTACTCCCCGCGAGCCCCTGAAACCCAGCCATTGCTGCACATGTGAAACAACCATGACAGAAAGCCCAACCCAATTCAGCTTCAAACCCCACTTAGTGGTGCAAAAAGGAATAGCATAATAGGACGAAGAGTGGTCATATTCAGTGTTTTATTATATTAAATAATACATTGAGTATGACATAAAAGATGGAACGCCTCCCAATCCAAAAATAACAATACAATAGTCTACTTCAGCTTCTTCTTGGGGCGGAGGTTGTTTGTGTGTCCACACTTCTTCTTGCGGCAGTTGGTAGCTCTGGGGTGCAGACGAGCATAGCACTTACGGCAGATCATCTTGTCACAGTTGTACTTCTGGGCCAAAAGACGGAGGGTAGGCTCAATGACACCACCACGGAGACGGAGCACCAAGTGCAGGGTTGATTCTGAAAGCACAATCAATCGTAAGGAACGAAAACTTACAGGGTCACAAAAAGAAATTGCCAAGATGCGTACCTTTCTGGATGTTGTAGTCAGAAAGTGTCCTTCCGTCTTCCAGCTGCTTTCCGGCGAAAATCAGACGCTGCTGATCTGGGGGAATGCCCTCCTTATCCTGGATCTTCGCCTTGACATTTTCGATAGAGTCTGAGGGCTCGACCTCAAGGGTGATGGTCTTGCCCGTAAGGGTCTTAACGAAAATCTGCATTGTGGAAGCCTGAAACACAAAACAGAACTAAGACTGGCGGTTGACGCACTCAAAGCACAGATTGTGCAGTTGACAGTCTGTCAGCACAGCCAATGGCAGTGACCCTGGAACCAAGTGTTTACCAACTGTGATAAGGTCTGGATACCAAGCCCTAGACCATCGTCCCGTGGCAACTTAATGTACGTCCCGTTTGACGCCCTACAGCTAGACCAGCTGAAGAACAACACTGAGACGGAGTTAACAAGTCAGCGCATACACGAAATTCTCACAGGGGAGAAGTAGAACAAAGCACAGTACATTGACTTGAAGCTGCCTGGTCACTTGTCTTACGCGTCCTGTCTCACTAAGTTTGATGAGGCAGGGAAACAGAGCTCCAAACCATCGTCCCATAGTGATTTAGTTTGTGTCCCATTTGAAGTCCCAGAGTTAAACCGCTATAAGACAACACGGGGACGACGAAAACCCAAGGCTACAGAGGACAAAAATGTCTCACTAAATTTGATGAGGTCTGGAAACAAAATCCCAAACCATCGTCCCATAGAGATTTGATGTACGTCCCATTTGAAGTCCAGAAGCTAAGCCGCTAACAGACAACACGGAGACGATGTGTGAACATCCACGACAGTACCAAACACAGGCGGTAAGGTAACGAAAGACCGCCACAACACGTGACAGGTTATGTACCGGCTGCCCAGGCCACAATATTACGGGCAACATGACGGTACCCGACGACGATACCAAGCGATGCTGGCACGTCGCGGTTAGAACGCGGATCAACGAAAATTGACAGTGGTGTGATGGCTCAGTCCCAAAATTTTGAAGTCGCTAGAACCAAATACTACAGCCGAGAGCATGGTTCGGGCCGCACGGACTTGTGACAGACCATGTAATCAACAGACGCCAATACCGGACACTACAAACGTACGCTCAATTTCACGACAACTCGGGTGAAGTGGAGATTGCTGGGACTACGTAAGGACTGCACGAGAATTAAATTCTAGACGATGTGCGCAGGCCACCTAACCTAACCGTGTCGCAACAGACCCGGATCACGGTGGAGAACCAGACGGCGAACTATATAGTAACGATTTCACAACCGTGCCCAAATACCAAATGAGACAGCGAGGCCGGTGGACAGAGCGGCGAAGTATCCACTTTAAAGTTAAACAAATTGCAATAATAAAGGATTTTCAACTCACAAACTCTGCAACGTGGTATCCGATGTTGCCTTGTGCGCTTCTAAAGACCGCAACAGACCGGAAGCGGCGGACAATCGCGTTACGTTGGCTGATGGAGTCAACAAGTCTACAGCCAGGGTTTAGTGCGTTATCGTCAGCGACTTCTAGTGGCAATTTAATGTCGAAGAGATCACCTCACATTCCTAAAAGACGGGTCAACTTTAGATAAAAATCATATGTGCAACAGAGAACGCGAAAGGAGATCGTGGGCAGGATTTACACTGCAAGATGGCAAAAGATTGCGGCCAGTGTGGCAGCACTTGTCTTGTAGTCGCCAGGTGTTTGTTCGCGCTCTTTTTCAACCGGCCGGCCGGGAGAAGTTCGAACCCGTGATATGCCCATATCAGCATGCCGCCGTTTAACGTATGCCTGACCTCGCTAGGCCTGACGTAAGGTGACATCAATAATTTCCCTTTTCTGGACCTGGTCTGTGAATTAGGTATTAAATTGGAGTACGTTCTCTTCAAATTCATATATGCATTTTATTTTTAACACTAAACAATAAATAAAGCAATACAGTAGTACAGTCAAATCAGTTCATATTGAACTTTTGGGGAAATACACAACAATCGCGAATTCTGAGTAGGGTACAGTAAGGTTGAAGGCAAGTACAAAGAGCATACCTAATATGAAATAAGGTAGATTCAATATAAATGGATTTGACTGTATAAAGATTAGTCTTTTAAATTATTATATGGGAGTATGGAACAAAACCTTTTTCTTTAAATTAAAAAAAATAAAATTTAAAAGAATACACTTTTGGGGTCTTTTTCACAGTCTTAGCTTGCTCCCCTTTCTTCCAGCGTTGGGTGCCTGTAACAGCAATCAGCGAATAAATAAGTTTTGGGACCATGACAGGGATAAAGGCAGAGAGTTAGGTGAGGTAAACTTACATTTTGAGAATATAAATGAGGGTCCTGGCCAAGCATTTTTTCCCGTATAATCCAACGGAGGTCAGCATGTGGATCTTCACCAGGACATTTTCGTTTAGCCCACAGATTTTGGTAATAATGATACAAGCTCACAGGATCACTACGAGCCACCCTTCCGTACCCAGATGAGGCTCCTTGTAGTTGCCATGGACGGATAACTATAAGAGGCAGAGAGTAGAAATAGAAAATTTGCAGCAGTGTACCTCATCTATATCTTGAAACTTGGTAAAAAAAGAGAAGCAGCAAAACAACTTTAAAAACTCACAGGATGTTTTAGGTTTCATTGCCTCTTGTAGATTTTCTTCATTATTTCCTTTGCTCTTCCCCTTCTCTATTGAAATACTCTCCTTCAGGGTTGATTTTCTAGTTATACTTGAGCTATCCTTTCTCAAACTGTTACTAGCATCTGGAACATACAGGGTTTTTAAGACCAATTGCCGTGTCTCCTATCTATACATGATAAAATTTGGGGATGAATTACCTGAATCCATTGAGCTTGTGGACATTTTCCGAGGATGCTGGGCTTTGTTACTTTTTGCAATATTTTCAGAACTTCTTAGCACATTTCGTTTAGATATGAATCCTGAACTTTCACTGGAAGAAAAGTTCTCGGAGTGGGAACATGATGAGGAGAAAGCTGTCAATGACGAACCAGAGCTGGAACTGAGCTGGTCGTATATGATCAATTTCTTCAAATCTGAAAAAAAATTCATATATTGCATAAATAAACTGTCAGCAACAAACTCACCACTCTCCAAATATACATTGATAATAAGCATGATGGTAAAAACACAAACCTTGCATGAATTCTTTCAGCTGGAGTGGACTGATGTCATTATAACCGAGTTGATTTAAATGTGCGAGAACTTCAGCTGGATCAATTTTGGTGGCAAGCTCCATTCTAACAAGCCAACAGAAAATAGAAAAAGCAATGTTCTTTGCTGACGGTAAGATTAACAGGCTTCCGAGCTCACTTCATTTAAGTAAATGATGGTAGGAGAAGTGGTTGCTCAATTGAAAAAACGGAAAATTTCACTAGCAAGGTACGGCACTAATCATTTTTTCGGGACCATTACGAAAGATCAGAAACAATAATGACAGAGACAAGAGGATGCGAGCGAAATTCAAAAGACCTAAACAAAATGAACAAGCGTTATCACCGCCTTCTATGTCCCACGGATATGGAGGTTTCGGATTTTACTGTGAATAGCTGCAGGATGGTGTATTGCCAGGTAGATATCCTGTTTATAACGTGTTTGTATTTGGCGAGAGGGGGTGGGTGTAACCGTAACCACAATAACAATGTCAGAAGCTGTGTCTCAAAGACTGTCACTCAGTAGTTGATGTACGCCAGTACAATTCATAGATTTCAAAATGGAGCCTGGAACAAATGCAAGATTTCATCACATTATCAGTACCATCCAAAAGATTGCCTTGTACGAAACAAAAGCAGTAAGTGTCCAATGAATATTTCATCATAATTATCACTCTGTTCACTTACTTAATCAAATTTTACTTGATTAATTTGGAATAGAGATACTTTTTAGTTGGCTCTAACAATAGCCAAACCAAGTTCCGTGTTTTGAAGATTGACCGTATGGAACCTCGTGAACTTAATGTGGTTGACGATCAACAAGTTTATTCAAGGGAAGAAATTCAGAACCTGCTGAGCATGATTGATGTTGGCAATCGAAACAGGCAAGGAAGTTTAGGCACTCCGTTTGTTCCAGTGGCATCTGCTTTTGGTATTGTTGGTATGTAGGTGATAGGTTCGTTTGACGGTTTGAGGTATTCCAGACTGATGGGGCACAAGAAAAACATGTCTTTTGAAATCAAGTGTTTTGGGGGTCAAATTGTGTTAAGCAATAGAATCTGAGACATTTATTCCGCAGTTTTTGTGAAAAATTTACTCCTCAGATCAAGGAATGTCCAATCTACCGAGCAGTGATCCCCGGGAGTCAGTACAATGTACTGATTAGGCTCCAAAGGTCTCCAAAGTTTGTTATTCATGAATCCCTTGATTCTGGAGAGTAATTTTAATTCATTTAAAAATAACTGTGGAGCCCTCTGGAGCCTGAATGATAAGTAGTATTGACTTCCAGTGGGCACCATTTGGTAGATTGGACTTTCCTTAATCTAAGGAGTTGCTTTGCTACTCAAAAAGATGCCTAGTTTTCTACAATGACCTAAAACCAGGATTCTTGCTATGTCCACAATTCCTAGAAAGGGACAGAATTTAATTTTTCACAAAAACTGCAGAATTAGTGTCTCAGATTCAATTGCTTAACAAAATTTGATCCCCAAAACACTTGATTTCAAATGTTGCGTTTTTCTTGTGTCCTTTTAGTCTAGAATGCCTCTTTGTAATTTTTCTACTAGTTTTTAAGACTTTTCTCTCTTGTGCGTTGCAGGGTTTGTTCGGTTTCTAGAAGGCTACTACATTATTTTGGTAACCAAGAGGAGGCATGCTGCAATGATTGGACACCACAGCATTTTCAAAGTTGAGGATACAGCTCTCATTTACATCCCCAATGATGGTGTTAGAAAAGCTCATCCTGATGAAGCACATTACCTAAAAATGTTCCAAAGCATTGATTTATCCAGCAACTTTTATTTCAGGTATTGCAAAAATAAAATGTATTATCAGAGAGTAGGTACTTTCAAATCTTTTGGGAAAAGCAAAGAATGTGTTTTTTGTTTCAGCTATAGCTATGATATGACTCACACATTACAAATGAACCTTACTTCACCTGCTTGTGGCATTCCAACTCCAATTGGTAATTCTCTCAACTGTAAATGGTACTGAATAATCTTTTTAAATGTTCATAATTGTTTTAATTATTATTTATATTAGAATTTGGAAAGAAACTTGTCAAAGAACCAGACAGTCTTGATGATCTGTTCTCAGCTAGCAGTTCAGATCCTAGTATGAATGAAAGTCAGAAAAAAAAATTCAGGCCCCTAAAGTATGTTTTTAGTCTTTTAATTTACTTTGCAAACATCATACTCTGAATGTTATTTGTAAAATTACTTTAAAATGTTGCAGACAATACCTGAGGCATTATGGTATCAGAAATAGTCCCAACAAAAGGTTTGTGTGGAACGCTTACCTCCTGAAACAAGTTGAAGCGATCCTAAGTCCTGATTGGATTTTGCATATCACTCATGGCTTTGTCAGCCAATCGAATGTCAGCATTTTTGGTTGGTCTGTGTACATAACATTAATTGCACGTCGCTCAAACCGCTATGCTGGCACTCGCTTTCTTAAGAGAGGAGCTAATTTTGAGGTAAAAACATTAACTAAACAATGGTTGTTTAAGTGATCTGAGTTGTATATTTTTTATTACAAATACAGTGGTACAATTATGTACCCCACTTTGCAGGGTGATGTGGCTAATGAGGTTGAAACGGAACAAATTGTTCATGATTCTGGAGTGTCATCACTACAGCACGGCAGGTTCAGTTCATTTGTTCAAATGAGAGGCTCTGTACCCGGTCATTGGAGCCAAGATATCACCAAAATGGTTCCAAAACCCCCAATAGGATTTGATCTGAGTGATCCTTTTGCTGAAACAGCAGGTATTGTGTGAACAGGTTTTGTGGTCTCTTACATTTATATCTCTGTCCTCATAGTAGTCGTCTTACTGCTTAAAAAAAAAGGTAAACATGTCAACAAACTGTTGGCACGATATGGCTCCCCGATAATTTTCCTCAACTTGGTAAAAAATAAGGAGAGAAAAAAACATGAGAGTCAGTTGAGTGCAGAACTCTTCACTGCCATCAAATATCTCAATCAATTCCTACCTCCTCGGCACCAGATTGAATATGTGAGTTTTGACATGGCACGGAAGAACAATGAGTAAGTATTATTATTTTTCCTGTGTTGCATTCACTACGGGCTGGTAGCTCTATTGCTAATGTTTTTCCATTTGAAATTTACTATTTGATAGAAAGGATGTGAATGTGATGAAAAAACTGGCCAAAATAGCCAATGATGCTATCCAGCGCACAGGTATTTTCCAAAACTTTGATCCATACTACCAACACAAAAGTGAGTTTATCTTGGGGACACCTAACACAATAGACAACTGTGGTCGCCTTCAAACTGGTATCATCAGAGTAAATTGTGTAGATTGTCTGGATCGCACAAATACAGCTCAGTTTGCTCTTGGGAAATGTGCTCTTGGTTACCAAGTAAGTTTACAGCAATAATACTTTAAAGAAACCTCAATATTTTTAATCTACTTCTTACTGTGTATCTCTTTCGAACCCTAATTTTTTCCATTCTATTCTAAGCTGTACGCTCTTGGATTCATTCAAGAACCAAAGCTGGAATTTGATTCAGACTGTGTCAGAATGCTTGAGAATCTGTATGAAGACCACGGGGACACATTAGCCCTTCAGTATGGAGGATCTCAGCTTGTTCACCGAATTAAGACATACAGAAAAACAGCTCCTTGGACATCACAAGGAAATGATATCATGCAAACTCTGAGTCGATATTACAGAAACACTTTCTCAGGTAAATTTTAAAAAGTGAATGATGTGAAAGGGAAACTGTTGCGGATTTCATTGATGAAAAATAAAAAAATCTTTCAGACGCTGAGAAGCAGCACACTATCAATCTGTTCTTGGGTTTGTTCATTCCTGAAGAAAACAAACCAGCCATATGGGAGCTGCCCACAGATTATTATATGCACCACATAACAACATTTAAGAAAAATAGTAAATTTTGCAGGTGAGCTGGTCTATTATACTTTGCTATCTTTCTGTGGGTTTCTTAACAAGACTTTTTTTCTTCTTTTTTGCATCTTCTAGGACACCCCTCACCATGTGGTGGGATAAGGAAATTCTGGATGCACTGCCCCGTTCTCAAGATGAATTAAAACGCACTTACATGCAAGTTGCTAAAGTTCATCCAAGGGATGAAATAGTTGATGCCTACCAAGACTATTATCAACCAATGAGATTTAGTGTTCTGGATGAGCTTTTTCCATATAAAATAAGCAATTCTGTTAGGTAGAGCTTAAACTAATATACTCCATGATTAGTACAATTACACAGTAGGTAACCATTTAAATCTGCTGCTTTCAGAGATTTTATGCCTCATTTCACAACCGACTACAGCCCATTCACAGTGCGAGCGAGACCAGGCAGAAGAAGTGAAGAGTCCACTTCTCGAGGAACTACAATGAAAAACCCTTCTCTCACTGGTCAAAGTTCAACAAGTTCTGCCACATCCAGTGCAAGGTAACATCTATTTGTGTGTTTATTGTCTTTTTCCTTTACTACCTTTACCTTTAATAAGTAAAGGATTTTCCCTTCCTGTTTTTAGCTCGGGTGCTGATTCAGAGGAATCTGACATTGAGGAAGATTGGGGTCTTCCCTCAGACTCTCACAGTACCCCCTCATCCAAAGACAGCGTTAAGACTACAACATTTGAGGCAATGTTTCCCAGCATGCATCAAGTGTATGGCATGCAGCCAGAGACACCTAAACAAACTGACATGCAGATGTTAAGGAAGTATGTATCTGAAGTGCTTTGTAGATTGCATTCTATATCATTTTTAATGTGATATTAAATGATTTAGCTGTGAAAAACGGGTATGTACCTCAAATGACATTGGTTTATTTTTTCAGGTATGTCATCATAGGGCGTAATGCAACACGACCATCGAATACAGAATTCTTAAATCGTCATCCCACATCAAAAGTGTTTCTGAAGAAATACTCACCAGATCAGTTGGATTTGAGTGGAAAGCCCCCTCACGTTGGTGAAGATTCGAAACATTGTTACAAGCAATTTGTTAAGCGTGGCCTAGAAGGTTCCGCAAATATTTCTCCTCGTGATTTGAGCACCTACAATCTATATGCAATGGGCGGAACATTACAAGCTCGTGATGTTCGCATTCTTCGCTATGTATCATGTGAATAAATTAAAATTTGCTTTGTCAAGTTCGTACCATATAGTGTAATGGGGCTGGACCTCAGATATATTTATTTTACAAATAAATTTTCATTATTATGTTTATGTATATCTCTTATGAACAATCTCATTTTTTATCCTGTTATTCTGTAACTACTCATCACCTTTACCAACGACAAATCAAACACTCAATTATGGGGGGGGGGGGGGGGAATCTAGGGATTTTAGCTGTTGGCTCTACCATGGTGGCCACACAAAAGCACCATTCCACCTAGAACAATCTATTGTTCTAGTTCTAGGGACTTCCCGATTGCAGTACATAGTAGTTTCTCATAAACTATGTGCCTATAATCGAAACTTGGCGTTTTGGCAGAGTCGAGGATGAGAAATTCTACAGTCAGTTGCGTGTACGTTAAACACATTTCAGGTTTAGTTAATGTTTGGGGTTTAATGGAAACATCGGCGGTGAAAGTAACTGTCAATGAGTCCGAGAGGCGCGCAGCTTTTGAAACGCGTGCAGCACAGCGTTAATCCCAATAACGTTAAAATGCCGTTCTATGCCGTTGCACGTGGACGAGAAGTCGGAGTGTTCAAGACATGGTATGAGGCCCAACAATGTCTTTTATGTTGCAGAGTTAAACTTATTTGCCTATTATAACGCACGGCTAATGATGGAACCAATAACAAGGAACGTTCGTGACATTTTTTTTCAGTTCTTTAATACCTTTTCCACCCTTTCTGCTCTCAGGGACACTTGCCAAGCACAAATAGATAATTACAGAGGCGCTAAGTATAAGAAGTTTGAGAATCAAGAGGATGCATGGAATTTTGTCAAACAATTCCGCCTTAAGTCCGCCAAGCCATTTGCTGAGGAGGGTAATGGAGCGCCTCAAGCAAAGCAGATCAAAATTGTGGTTGAGGAGAATGTTATGGAAGGAGCTGACAAGGTGTCTAATAGCACATTTGACTTTGCTGCCTTTAATGTAAGATTGACAAATCTAGAAAATTCCTATCAAGAAAAGGTGATTGTTATACGTTGTCTAGCTACTGATTCTATTTTCTGATTTGTCTCCTATGTTTTACTTGGATTGATCCCCGTTTGATATCTCTTTAGATTCGCTCTTTGGAGGAAAGACTAAGAGCTTTAGAGAATGATAGAGCTGGTACCGATAATGCTGAAAATGCCAGCCAAAGCAAAGAAATTAGAGCTGGTACTGATAACGCTGTAAATACTAGTCAAAGTGAAGAGATAGGTGGTTCCTCAGATTGCACGTCTGCTGCTAGAAAAATGACCTCTGCCAAACGAAAACTGCTAGAATCTGCTGGTGCTATTATCAAGCCAGAGTCAACCAGGTAGGTTCTTTGCTTATCAAATATTCTGGTCAATGGTATGGTATTCTTAGTGAAAGTTATTACAGATCATATTCTACATCAGCACAAAAGAAACTCAAGTGTGAGGATGAAGGCAGTCAGGCTGTGAGTATCAGAACAATTTGTGTTGCCATCAGTATTCAATTTTGCAACTGAATTAGCCTTGTTTTTCTTTTGCTCAGAATTCTTCAGGAAGTTCTGTTCCGTTCCGTACTGATTCGGATGGCTATGTGGTGGTGTACACAGATGGTGCCTGCTCGAAAAATGGTGCCGGTCCAGCATGTGCGAAGGCAGGAATTGGAGTGTGGTTCAATGATGGCCATCCCTTGTAAGTGTGTTCCCAATTTTGTGTTGTTAACCCTCACCCCACACCTGGGTTAATGCAACTGTTTTGTACTCTCCAAGAAACGTGTCGGCTCCAGTGAGAGGCAGGGCCACAAATAATGTTGCTGAATTGCAAGCTGCTACTGCAGCTGCTGAGATGGCAGCGGGATCCGGTATGTACAGAAGGGTGAAGTGGCTCTGCGTTACACACCTTCCTTCTGCTCATGTAACTTAAATTTGGGTTTCGCATTTCTAGGGATAAACAAGTTATGTATAATGACTGATTCACAATTCACCATAAACTGTATGACATCGTGGATAAGCAAATGGAAGAAAAATAATTGGAAAACCTTCAAAGGGGAGCCAGTTATCAACAAGGAGGAAGTTATTGAATTGGAAAAAGCATGTAATGCCCTAGACGATATAAAATGGGTAAGTTGGTAAAGTGGTCATGGCTGCGGGTGTGTCTGCCAGGATGCAAAATTTTAATTGTCACCTCATCCCAGGTCTATGTCAAGGGTCATGGTGGGATCCATGGCAACGAACAAGCTGATCAACTGGCCAGAAATGGTGCCGAGATGTACCAAATACCCTGAAAGAAGTAAAATTATGACATGTATCGTATGTATTATAGGTATCTGTATAAATATGCAAAAACAAATGATATTGTATTGAATTATTTTTAATCACAGATTAGCTTGGTGGACTTTAGTGTACTCAAAACTTGCCTTGCTCAGCTGCTAAAGAGTGAACACAGACAAATACAAAGTCAAAACAAGCACAATAAAGTAAACCATCAAATAAAAGAAATAATTTACATAACTGAATGTCACCAAGAATAAACACAAGAGTAAACCATGCAAACTAAACCCTTCATCCTCGACTCGGTGAATAAAATCATTTGCTGTCACTCTTCTGCTATTTCTGATACAAGATATCTACCAAACCGGATTTGCAGGATTAGTCTTCAATGACACTTACATTGTCATGTATACTTCTTGACAAGTGTCCCATTTGGGGAACTACTGGCAAATGAATTTCAGGCGGCACATTTCCACATATGAAAAATTTACTAAGAGGGTGTACAACAGAATGCTCCGCAGGTGCTACCTGTGTACTTCAGCTATTTCTGCATGACCAAACAGGAACATCAAAATGCAAAACATTGACAAAAAATTTATCTTAGGGTCAAACACATTTATGATTTCACATGGTTGGTTCAACAATCCAGGAAATTGGCTGCCATGAGCAATTCAAGAGCAATTTCTGGAGCAATCGGAAACTCAGGGATTTCTGTTGAGCTGTTGGTGTATCGGATTTTGTATGTGAAGTACATGCAAACCTTTTGAAGAACATGAGACCTGAGAACAAAATGAATATCACATTAACTCTGGAGCTGACAGGCATTTGACAGGAAGTCAAATTTAGTCACATACAAGCGACGTAGGTATTTAAGACAACACATACGGAATCTCTCTGAAGTTAACCTCGTTGGTCTCGTTTTCCGCAAACTGTCCAGGCCCACTCAACATAGCTTTGATGGTTCCAGAGGTGAGCGCATGTTCTCTTTTCACAATAAACTCATGGCCGTCAGAAGATATCAGCTTCACATACATAGCATCCGGCCCCTCACATCCTCCATAAATTTTGTCGTCCATGTCTTTGGCCTGAAATATAACATAGAAAAGGACTTTAGAGCATTGCTAAATTGACATTCTCCACCTGCACCGATAGGTACAAATTCAAATCATATGGGTCAAGGAGCAAAGGAATAGAACAAATAGTTGCCTCAGAAAGAGAAAACTTCATGGAGGCACTTTGAGCCACATCTGTATCGCCTCCTTCAGGTGCCAAGTCTGACCCTTCTTTTACCGCACTGTTCTCGAAACCGTCGGCAGTACACTGAAGGATTTGAGGTTCAGATTTCAAACTGGCGAGCACTCCAGAAGCATTTAGTGAGAGATGGACATTGGGGGAGTTGGGGACATCGGGGTATTCAGGAGCATCACTTGGTGTGCTTCCATTTTCTCCACGAGCAAGAGCCTCAAAAAAATTGGGCTGACTTGCGTCTTCTGGCGGATTGTCATCCATGCCATGCAAGGATTGGGTATCCTAAAACCAGGGATAAGTCATAGGCAGAGCAGCGTCAAAATGAAGGGACTTGGTATGACACACTATGGCCAAGCAGGACATGCTCCAGTGAAGAATTACCTTAGGCTCCTCCATGATGCAAGGGTTTAAGTGTTAATGAGTGCCACCTGCTGCAACAAAATTTAATTTAACTGCCCATTAGAGGTGAGAAGCATGCAGATGAAACGAAAATGCGCAGATGAACCCGCAAGAGATATGGCCTAGATAACCGAAAGCAGGCAGACGGACAAAGGTTTAAGATAACGATAAACAATAATCCAATGGTCCAACCACACGAAACTTTCAAGGGCGAATTTAAAAGGAAAATGAACGGGTGTTTGCTGAACGAAATGGGATCGTGCATTGTCATTGCACAGCAAAGCTAGTTCAAAATGTGAGAGAATTCAAAGCACATGAACTGTCTCGATCAACATCAGGCACCCACGCACCAACGATAAAACGAAGCCTGGACCAGAATGAGAAAGACTAGCATTCTAAGACTGCGGGACAGATACAACAGAGCATAACCAAAGAAACGTCACAGGGTGATTGGACAGCAGATGAATCGAGGTACTTCGAAGCCTCTGAGAGTGATATATAGGGGAAAGCGATTTCGCAAGAGATCAAAAATTCCTGCAAAACAGCCCCAAGAGCAGCAAAGGTGAGGAAAATACCATAAAAGTCGACCCAGGAGATAATACACAGCACGACGCCTCCGGGAACTTTCCAGCTTCGGAGACCTCCCTTCGTCTTCGTCCGTGACAGGGGTGCGTTCGAAAACTGCCCCCCTCCCCTGTGAACCAGCAGAACCAGGGTGGTGGGAGGGTGGGAGGGTGAGGGGGCGCTATTAGCGCGCTATTGCCGTTCGGGGAGCTCCTTCGTGGCGCTACCAACGCTCTCGTGACGTCACGAATCCGTAGCGCCGACGTCACCGCCCGGCGCTTTCGGCGCTATCTCCAGGGGAGTGGGCGGAGGAAGGGGCTGGCTAGCAGACAGTTGTTTACGCACATCTCATCAGTACAATACATTTTTATTAACTATTATTTTGTATAATACTCATGTTTCTGGAAACTTCTGAATCGTTAATATTGTGTCAATTTCATGTGAAGGGGCATTTAGCTGACAAGGGATAGTTTGAAACTTAAGTTTGCAAGCGTGTTCCACAAAATTTAAAAACAAAGTACACCTGCTGTGCAAATTAAACAGTGAGATAAGAATTGGAATTCATGTCTTGCTGCAACAGCGACTTGTCCCTTAATTTTGCCTGCAAGAGGCTGTGTTCCAGGACACCAATTTGAACATTCATTGACAGTATTTCACTTTTCATTCGTCCGACAGCTCTCTTGATATTAACAAGTGGTGCTGAAAAGGAGCAAAATTATTACCTAACAATTTTAAAAAATACAATACTTGAAGTCTGCAAAGAGTGAAACCTACTTCCATCCGTCATGCTTGAGCCTCTTTCCTCCATTTCTTGTTTAACAGCGTCCAATTCCTCAGACACAAGGGCAAGAGCCCGTTGACGCTCATTGACTCCACCATTCACCTCTTGATACTGTGCAGATACCCTAGCCAATTCATCCTGCAAGAAAGAAAATTCAATTTCGAGAGCTTTGATATCAATTCTTACAAAACCCATGATCTCCAAATTACCTGAACACTTCGATATTCGATGAGTATTGGGTCCAGTTGACTATTTAGAAACTTCTCACGACTCTTGATTTTATCCATGGTTTGAGAGACATCAAAATGCAATTTGTCAAGTCTTGTCTTAGCCGTTGAGAGAGATTCTTGAATTCCTTCGTGTTGTGTGTGCATCTGCTGAAGATGACTGCGCCAATCACGAGAATCTGAAGTAAATATTATTTATGGTCTTATTAAAAACTGTTGCACTTGTCACAATTGAGCATCTATGATGAATATCAAAGTGAGCAAAAAGTAAAATACCTGTTTTAATGGTGACCTTTAATTGGGGTAAAACTCTTTCCAATTCAAGTTGCCAATCCTCACTGGTGGTGGTTGACTCCAGAATTTCCTCAGGCTTTTGAGACTCTGAGTTGACCTGGCAAAATACAGCTTTCTTTCATAAATCTCATTAACATGCTCAATGTGAAGAAACTGACTAGCAATAATCATACCAAATCAGCTCCAGGTAGTGCACGGAGATCATCAACATTCAGAAGATTGTCATCCTCATCATCTGAATAAACAGCAGCCATTTCTTCTTCAACACGTTCCAAAAGGAGCTCTGATTCATCTTCTTCTACAGTGTCATCTTCAGTGACCTCAGGTTTAGGTTCAGGCCTAATAAACAAATTTTAAAATTTGCCCTTTTTTTTATTAAAGGTCATTTTACAAAATGAAGAACTTACTTTTGCCACTTGAAGTTTGTAGCTCTCAGTGCCTCATCTGCCAATTTATCAAGAACCATGACAACATGTTGACCACATCCGGGTTTGAGTCTGTTTGGTGGAAAGTCTACTGTCATTCCCTGCAATGTCAACTAGATTTAGGAAAAGAATATCACCCTTGAAACTTCTAGGTCTTTATACAACAAAGATAAACATACAATTTTGCGAACAAAGTCAAGAATGGATGCAATAGCAGCATTTGGATCATCAAATTCTTGAGGCTGCTCAAACTTTCCTCCAGTCTTCCTAATGAGCCATGCCGCCAGTGAGGTGAACATGAAAAACTGCTCACCAGGGTTTGTCGGAATCACAAAGTAATGCCTGAGGGAGATAGCAATGAGTCACATCTTTTATAAGTTAATCCAAGGAATTGAAAATAAATCAATTCCTTTACCTGTTCAATGGCTTCATTTTTAATTCGCGAATGAATTCCTTGTCATAGTGAAGCAATTTTAACTTATCGAGGAGGCTTTCCATGACGAGAAACGGGGCATACAATTGTCCTGGTCCCAAATCATTTTCTTCACCAGCAGGCAGACCACTGCCATCATCACCACTCATCTGTAATAATTTTTAAAAGCAGAGGTATAGAAATGTCTAACCAAATTGGCATACAAACTGAATATCACAATAGATTTCGACACTGATGTGCGGAGATGATAAAGTCTCGGCAATAACTTACATTACCCTCCCACTTGAATTAAATACTTTAAATCGGTTTATTAATGAAACCTGAAAGTCATTCGAAAAGTTTTCTTTCCATTTAAATTCCCCACACAAGTAAACAAACAAATAACAATACGTCAGGAGGAGATACTCAGTCATTACCGGACGTGGACTGAACTTCCGGTCTCATGCCGTGCTGACCCCCACCGTTTCCCGCGCAAAGTGTTAATCTCCAAAACAAAGAGACGCTGCGATCTGCTGCGATCCAAACCGTGGGACCAAGTATTTTACTGGCAAATCTTTGCTTGCTTGAGAATTTTGTCAGCTCATGTCATTGTGAAAAATGGACAAGAGAAAGCAAAATTTTGGCAAAAGCCCAGCACCAGCAAAACGTCCGAGGTAAAAGAAGAGAACAGTTATGTTGAAATGGGGTTATTTCTTGTTTTGCGAGTTTTTGCCAGTCGCATATAGATCAATGGATTTTCATTTAATGAAAGATGTCTGTGTAGTATATCGGCTGTAGATGAAATTTATCTAGTTTTTACGTCAGTTCACCTGCCATATGATGGTCAACGAGATTTTCTCTGCATTCGGCAAGGTGTACAATGTACCATAACCAATTGTACTTGGTAAGATGGAGTGGCAGCTCTAAAGTTCCAACTTGCTGTCACGATATTCACACATAATACGAGTCTCTCGTCAACTTTACTAATCTGTAAGGTTTCAGAATTTTATCAGTGTTTTGAGCCGAGAGTCGTCAACAGGTGTCAATTTGTTTGTACATTTGTGTGTTTTCTCTTTTCAAAGCACTGTGGTTTATTGTGCCCTTTTCATTTTTATTTTTTATTCCTTGCAGGGGTGATGATGATGAGGATGAAGATTTCCCCGGAAGTTTTGAAGAAGAGTTGGCATTTATGGACGCCAATGAAGGGGACTTCAGCGAACTAATAGGACAGGTATAAATTTATTAGGTTTCAAAATTTCTCATTCTTGTAGTTTTCTTCTTTCAACATGGCAAACTCTCAGGGCTGAATGCATTCATTTGAACGCACCTGCATGCAATCTAAAGATATTCAGCTGTTCTGAAGGTGCATCTTCATTTGTTCTAGTTTTCGCACTACCAACCTCTGGATTGAACTTTTACATATTATCCTCAAACTATTACTGCCATTTGAACTCTACTGCAAAATTATTTTTGTGCCCTTTTCCTCCGTGTTTGTCTTCCTGAATCTTTAGATACGATGAGGGCTCAACTATGGCGAACTATAGACTTACTGTGTTTAACTAGATTCCCGGTTACCTAGCTCAGAAATATTTTGACAACAATGGCAGATCATCACACACGATATTGCAAGGTTAAAGAATTATTTTTTACTTAACCTTATTACTTTTGGTCTCACACTGAACTAGATACTATACAGCTTGGTTGATTTGTGGTCCCATGTATTTTCGTTTATTTTATGAGGAGGTCAAAATTTTTAGCAGATGTGCATTCCCTCTGACTGGCTTTCCCTGTGTATTCCCTTTTCTTCTTTTTTCTTATGTGTGGTTGCGTGATTGATAGTAACTGAATGATTTGAGACCTTTTTAGGTAACTGTTATTTGTGTATTTTATAGGGACCTGATACTAGTCAAACTTCTGTGAAATGGAGCCGACCAGCGCCACCCCCATTCGATCCTGCCAAGCAGAGTCTAGTCTTTCAACAGCTAGATGTGGATCATTATACTGGTAAGAATTGAATCTTAATAATTTTTAAAAAATAATTTGAAAATAAGAAATAGATGGCATCTGTGTTTTGTGGTTTTAGAAAATTACAAATGATTTTCGTAGGTTTATGGTTTTAATACCTGTACCTTGTGTATTCTATCATTTATTTTTTTCTCTCACCTTTAACTTCAACTAGGTGCTCCCATGCCTGGCATGCCTGGTTCACAGATGGGACCAGTCCCTGTGATGCGCCTATTTGGTGTTACCATGGAGGGTAACTCTGTCTGTTGTCATGTTCATGGCTTTTCTCCCTACTTCTTTGTATCAGCTCCTAATGGATTCAATAACAGTCACTGCAAGCCTTTCAAGGTGAGTCATATGTTAATTTCTCAAAACTGACTGATTACTGTATTTTAATTCATTTAACCATATAAATGCTTACTTCACCCTTTTTTTCTTTCTTTTTAAATATTAGGATGCACTTAACAAAGTAGTTCTGGCTGACATGAAAGGGAACAAAGACAACATTCAAGAGGCTGTTCTTGCCGTAGAAATTGTGATGAAACAGAGTTTGTATGGATATCGAGGGGATGATATGCAGAAATTTCTTCGGGTGACAGTTGCACTTCCACGACTGATTGCAGCCTCTAAGAGGTTGCTGGAAAAGGGAGATGTATTCACTGCGCTTGGACCACATGCTTTTACTAGCTACGAGTCAAATATTGACTTTGATATCAGGTACTTTTTTCAGTCATGGACCTTCATTATTTTCAGAATCTGGGTCTCACACCATTAAAATTGTAAATTTAATTGCTTTTCTATCAGATTCATGGTTGATGCAAATATGGTGGGTTGTAACTGGATAGAGCTTCCTGCGGGTGAGTGGAAAATGAGGAGGAAGGAAAACAAAAATCTGCCATTTGTTTCAAGATGTCAACTTGAGGTGGATGTCTCTTGGGAGAAACTTATATCTCATGCACCTGAAGGAGAATGGGCCAAAGTTGCTCCATTTCGTATTCTTAGTTTTGATATTGAGTGTGCTGGCCGGAAGGGTATGTGCCGTTTCAAGTGGCTGAATCGACCTTCAATAGTCTATTCAGGGTTCGTTTCTGATTTTCTATTTGATGCAGGTATATTCCCTGAACCTAACCATGATCCGGTTATCCAAATAGCTAACATGGTAATCAAGCAAGGAGAGCCTGAACCTTTCATCCGTAATGTATTTGCTTTGAATACATGTGCTCCCATTGTAGGATGCCAAGTTATTAGCTGTGACAAAGAGACTGAAATGTTAGAGGTGAGAAACTTGAAAGTGAAAATAATGAAACATTCTTATTTCTCAAATTTCTTTTTCTACCTTTGGCGGTGTTTTCAAATTTTCTGTCACAGAAATGGGCTGATTTTGTTAGAGAAGTCGATCCAGATATTTTTACAGGATATAACATCACTAATTTTGATTTCCCCTACTTAATCAATCGAGCTAAACATCTCACTGTGAAGAACTTTTCTTACTTGGGAAGAGTTAAAGATATACAATCGGTATGCTAACCTGCTAATTTCATTTTTTTTAAATCCTCCGAAAATTCTGGTTTGATTATGCTCTTGTTTTGGGTTTGTACAGGTCATCAAAGAAACACAGCTGTTCAGCAAACAAATGGGCCGCAGAGAAAACAAGAGTGTGAACTTCGAAGGCAGGGTTCCCTTTGATTTGTTGCTTTGTTTGATTAGGGACTATAAGTTAAGATCATATACTCTGAATGCAGTGAGTTACCACTTCCTTCAGGTAATGTCTCTCTTTTTACGAAAATGAATTCGAATTTTTGTATCTTTTTCAATCTCATCTTACCCACCCATTTTGTTGAAATTCAGGAGCAAAAAGAAGACGTCCATCATTCGGTTATCACAGATTTGCAGAACGGTACTCCACAAACTCGGCGGCGTCTTGCTGTGTACTGTCTCAAAGATGCCTACCTGCCATTGCGGCTGCTGGAGAAGTTAATGTGCATCATCAATTACATGGAAATGGCTCGTGTCACTGGGGTCTCATTAGGCTGTCTGCTAACTCGGGGGCAACAAATTAAAGTTGTTTCTCAGCTCCTGCGCAAGGCAAAGGAGCATGACTACATTATGCCAACATACCAAAGCACTGGTGGAGAAGACCAGTATGAGGGCGCTACTGTCATTGAACCAAAGAGGGGCTATTATGGTGACCCTATCTCAACTCTTGATTTCAGTTCTCTGTATCCAAGGTAAGTGAACCCCTTTTGTGTATTTCTTTATCTTTAATTGTTATTCTGTTTCATAATGATCACGTTTGTTTACTGTTGTAGTATAATGATGGCTCACAATTTGTGCTATACTACGCTTCTTCAAGGAAACTCAAAGGAAAGGCTTGGTCTTACTGCTGATCAGTATTCGCGCACACCTGCAAACAATTATTTCGTCAAGGCCTCGGTCAGTACATGTTCTCTCTAACAGTTAATTATTCTGGAGGCATTTGGCCAACTTCACACGATCTTCCTGTGGCTTCAGGTGCGCAAAGGACTTTTACCTGATATTTTAGAGAGTTTATTAAATGCTCGTAAGAAGGCAAAGTCTGATCTCAAGAAGGAATCGGATCCTTTCAAGCAAAAGGTGTTGGACGGACGACAACTAGCTTTGAAAATATCAGCCAATTCAGTCTATGGATTCACAGGTGCCCAGGTATGCTGCTTGTATATTAATTTATTTTAATGGTGTTCTGTTAGATGTCTTTTCTCATACATTTTTACAAATATACTTTTCAAGGTTGGAAAATTACCTTGCCTTGAAATCTCAGGAAGTGTCACAGCATACGGCCGTACAATGATTGAGCAAACTAAAACTGAGGTTGAATCAAAGTAAGTTCTTGACAGCCATCCATGATCCTTATTGGTATTCTCTTGCTTGCTATACTGAAGGTGACAATTTTTTTATGGCCTCAGGTATCGAATTGAAAATGGGTATGCACATGATGCTGTGGTAATTTATGGAGACACTGACTCTGTGATGGTTAAGTTTGGAGTCAAAACCTTGGAAGAAGCCATGAAATTAGGCCAAGAAGCTGCAGAATATGTCTCCTCCAAATTCATAAATCCCATTAAATTGGAATTTGAAAAGGTTTATTTTCCATACCTTCTAATCAATAAGAAAAGGTTTGTGAAACAAAATGTTCTCAGAAACGGGATGCCATTATAACTGATTAAAACATCATGTTTTCTTTGCTCTAGGTATGCTGGTTTGTATTTCACCCGTGCAGATAAATACGACAAAATGGACTGCAAAGGGTTGGAAACAGTTCGGCGTGACAACTGCCCACTGGTTGCCAATATGATGAACACCTGCTTGCAAAAAATTCTTATTGATAGGAACCCTGATGGTGCTGTTGCTTATGCAAAACAAGTAAGGAATATTTAAGTCTCAAGCAAAACATTTTCTCATTTTAGATTTTAGCATAATTTGTTTGATGTGTGTGCATCCTGTGTAGGTAATTGCCGATCTTCTATGCAACCGCATTGATATATCAAATTTGGTGATCACCAAAGAATTAACCAAGTCTGACTATGCTGCCAAACAAGCCCATGTTGAGTTGGCTGCAAAAATGAAGAAACGAGATCCTGGAAATGCGCCAAAGCTGGGAGACCGTGTGCCTTATGTGCTTATCAGTGCATCCAAAGGGACTCCAGCCTACATGAAAGCTGAGGTTCGAACATTGTTTTAGTACTGTAGCAGCTTTATTGTTTACATAATTAAACTAGTTTTGATATGATTGTATTCTTCTGCAGGATCCAATTTATGTGCTTGAAAATAGTATTCCCATAGATTTCACCTACTACTTGGAAAACCAACTGTCAAAACCATTGCTTCGAATTTTCTCTCCTATTTTAGGAGATAAGGCTGAGTCAATTCTACTCCGTAAGTAACTTTCAGGATCATGGCTCATGGAACTTGGTTTATTTTGTATATTTTGTTTATATTTGTAAACTATGCATTGGGTTCTAGGTGGTGATCATACACGCACCAGAGCAGTAATGACTTCTCGAGTTGGTGCTCTTTCTGCTTTCACCGTGAAACGCCAAACTTGTCTTGGGTGTAAAGCTGTTTTACCAAAGGACCAGGAAAGTAATGCTTTGTGTGTGCACTGCTCACCAAACGAAGCAAAACTTTTCCTGTCTGAACTGCAAAGATATCGTACACTGGAGGATAGGTTCAGCAGATTGTGGACAGAATGTCAGAGGTGCCAGGGGTCATTGCATGAAGAAGTTTTGTGTACTAGGTTAGTATGAGTTAAGATTTCACATTTGCTGAATGTATAATTTTCCTCTGGTGACATAGATAATTTATTTAATTATTGATTTTATTTTGCAGTCGTGACTGTCCTATCTTTTACATGAGGAAAAAGGTGCAGATGGAACTGGTCACTCAAGATAAAGCTGTTCAGCGCTTTGGGGATCCTACTTGGTGATGCAATGTAATTCCTCCTCTAATTGCAATTTGTTGTACTGTGTTATGGTCATGCGGATTTGCTCATTGATTGGTTTTTATTGTGGATTGCAGTTTCCCAATTTTCAGTCACCAATCAAGTTTTTAGTCAAAACATGTATATGCTGTACTTTGAAAAACATTTGTCGCCACTATTTTTATAGTTTCTCTTTTGTATTGTTGCATCTTCCTGTAAAGTATTGTTAATAAATCAATTTTATCTCATTTGATGTATTGTTTATTTTAAGTACAAGTTTCGCACTCAAAAATCACAGATAAAATAATACTATAAAAACATACCAGATTTGTACAAAGTAAGCCTTCAAAATAATGAGTGTTTATTAAACCTATGAGGCTATAAATAAGAACTATACAATATTCTATTGAGAGTGTGGGTGAGATACAAACACTTGCTTGATTCATTGCTATTGCCATTCAGCATCTCTCTGAATGTCAGGGTTATTTTGGCTACATTTTGAGGGTTGAGCAGAGAAACAGAAAGGAGGAAAAACTATGTGGTGTAATCAATGCGTTAACCTTAGCAGATGGAAATAATTTCTTATTTATATCACAAACCTTTTGATTTCTGCCCATGGGACTTCAAAGTGTTGACTGTTTGCAAGCCGAACAGTTAGCCCCTGAAACATGTGAACTATGTACACTTGCTATTTTTGTAAGACACTGTCACTTGCTTAGTTTTCATGCATATGACCAATTTCACTGTCTGATCAAAATTTAAATGTCCTATAAAATTTTAATATTGTATACAGTAAAATTTCAAAATTTGTGTTCAGCCAATTGTAACATTTACTGATACTCTTGGACTTACAACAACTACTTAATTTAAGAAGTAGCCTGCAGTAGCATGAAGGATAAGTTCCCTTACAAAGTTCATTTCTTTTGTATTAGTTTGACTATGCAGGCTTACTCTCAGCCACCATACACATAAACCGTGCTACTATGTACATTTCCTTTTTTTCTGAAAGTCAAGTCTTCATTGTTTGTGTAAATGGACATGATGATTTACAGAGATCTCTGGCTTTCGCTCTCGGCACATGATCATGAACACATACTCATATAGTCAACCACAGCATTTTTTTTTTAGCAAGATCACAGAGTTTGTTGTTTTACAACGAAAGTCTACCTGCACATTAAAAGTCAGGGCAGTAAGGGCCTCAGTACCACGATCGCCCAACAGAACTTCCGTCAGAGGCATCGCCGATCAGATCCCCTGTCTTTGTCGCACCGCAACAGCCGGGCGTGGGTGAGGGAGGGAGAAAGGGGGAGGGGGAGAGGCAGGTAGAGAGAGATGAAGAGGGATAGCCGCAGACCTTGGAGTCCAGGACTCGCCGCGTTCCGGGTGCGGTCCTTGGGTGGGGCGTCAGGTCGGGCGGGGCGTCGGGGGCCCCGCGGGTAGCGTTCGCCCCTCGGCGTGCCCGCCGCCCTCACAGACCGCCTTGAGCGTGGAACGCGTTCGAGTGGGGCGCGTGCGCCATGGGGTGGGGGTGGGACTCGGGCGGGGGCCCCAGCATGCCCCCCTGCGGGTCCGCCTGGGGGTAGCCCTGGGGTCCGGCCCGTGCCCCCGGGTTCGGCTCCGGCGTGTAGGTGAAGGTGAGGCCCGTGGCGTAGATGATGCCATCACTGCGCACCAGCGACACGGGCACCTGCACGGGCTGCGAGGGCTGCCGCCCCCACCCCCACTCGCCGCGGAAGGCGGAGACCTCGGGCACGACGCAGAGAAGGCTCTCCTGGCAGCGGTACATGGTGTCGGCCTCCACGTCGCCGAACCACACCCGCAGCGACGGCGACAGGTTCTCCCCCGTCAGCTCCAGCATGGCCACGTCTCCGCCGCCGTTCAGCTGCGCAGAGGAGGGGGCACCCCGATGAGCAACCCGTCAAAGCAGGGGCGTAGCCAGGGGAGTAGCCCCCCGAAACCGGAGCCCGGGGTAGGCAACCCGCTTAGCAAACGCCTGAAAGTTGGCAATAAGCGCGGCATATCACCCTCCCCCCCCCCCCCGGAAACCAAAGTCTGGCTACGCTCCTGGATCGAAGTGAAAGTGACTCCTTAGAAGTCATCTTTTTGGACATTGTGGCGTCAATTTTACTCAATGACTTTGTTTTACTTGCGGGGGCCCTCACTTCCAAAACATCGGTGCACAAGGGATTTAAAAAGTAAAAAATTTAAAAAGTAAAAAAAAAAATAAAGTAAGAAGAACTGGACGTTTTTTACCCCTCACCCCCTTCCCACCACACATACTAAAAATAAGAAAAAATAAAACATGAATGATAAAAATAAAAAATAGAGAAACAAAACGAAATAACGATATGAATAGGCGTGTACCAGTGGGGCGGGTGGAAGGATCTTCAGTCGGAACTGTGCCGCAATTTTATATTTCTATTGTATCTCAATGCACAGTATGTTCATAATGTAAAAGTAAAGAAATTGGACTTCGGTGGCAATTTGGCGAATAGCTGAGACTGTAAGTTGTGTTTCAGCCAAGATGCAGTATAACTGCAAAATAACATCTGGCTTTGAACTGCAATTCAAATACTATAAAGTGTAATGGCCGGCCTAGTAGGCCCCGTCTCGGGGGAGCACACAACGCACCGTGGTCAGGCCGGCCGGCTGGTGGCTGCAAGCCACGCTTTAAGTCAAAAGACTGCTTCAACTCACGTGCAGGCTGTGCACGACGGGCACTGGGGTGACTGGCGCCCGCACGGGGCCCATGCCCTCGAAGAACTGGTACTCGGCCTTGTCCGTGCTGATGATGGTCCACGACGCGCCGTCGTTCACCATCTCCTTGTTGGGCTCCTTCGGGCAGGGCGTCGCCTGCGGCACGGAAGCACATCGGAAAATGGAAAGTAGCGGGTTCAAATCTCCGTGTGACCGGGGCGTTTTTTTTTTTTTTTTGCGTGTGCACACCTGGAACTGGATGATCCGCTCCTGCGACAGGCACAGGTACATCCGTTCCGTGTCCTTCATGTAGAAGGCGCACTTGTGCAGCTGGCTGACGGGGTCGTCCGCGTCCAGCAGCGCCATCTGCTTGTCCACCTTGCGGATGACGAGCCGCGGCAGCGCCATGCCCGTCACCGAGCACACCAGCTTCACCGTCGACCCGTAGTGGATGTAGCCGTCGCGCACCGAGAACTCCTCCGACTCGGACTCGTTGTCGTCCACTGCCGACCAGAGCACGCCGCCGTGAGATGCAGCAGAGGGGGAGGGGGAGGGGAGTAGAGGAGAGAGGGAGAGGGGAGGGGCGGGGGGCGCCCGGACTCACGCAGGTGGATGGTGAAGGCCCCCCACTGCGTGGAGCTGGCGTGGAAGTTGCCGCCGTCCACGTGCAGGTAGCGTGTGCTGACGGTCTGCGAGCGCAGCCTGTTGAACAGCGCCACCTTGGTGCCGCTCGCGATGCACACTGCGCAAAATGGACCACCACGTGTTTAAAAAGAAAATCTCACGGACATCTTCCAGGCATTTCCAGCGACCCTCCAGTACTCTCGCTCGTCCACTTCCGTTCTCGAACGTCGCTGGATATGCCTGTCGTTCAGAACGTTCAGAGCAGCTGCCTTACGGTCCGCGTTCTTGAGCGACTGCTTCTTCTTGGAGGGCTTGCTGATGACCTTGATCCGCTTCGAGTGGAAGACGCCGATGTCGTGGCCGTTGCCAAAGAACATCTTGACGGTGAGCATGAAGTGCTTCCGCTTGTCCGAGTCGGAGATGAACAGCGTCTTGGCCGCGCAATATTGCTGTAAACATCCAGTTTCAAGTAAAATTTAATTTCGGTTTTCAAAAAAAACAACAGCAAAGGATGTAGGGGACGTATGGCTTTCATTTTTTTCGCCGTTCTCTTGATTTTTTTCCAAAACCAAAGCTTATTTTTTTAAGGAACGTGCGAGGGACAGGGATCAAATTTTTGCAAAAACATACAGGTGATGAGTCTATTCGTAGTAATTTCTATGGATACGGCCTCGCAACACTATTCATAGGCATTCCTGCGAATCCTGTTTCAGGTCGTTATTCGTAGGAATGACCGCGGACAATAAAATCCAAAGCGTTTGTTCGCGAGAATTTCTACAAGCAGAAACGGCCAGCACAGGGGCCTCCTGTGGACAGGCGAGAGCATCCTACCTTCCCGGCCAGGTCGAGCTGCTGCATGTCCTGGTCGGCGCCGCCGATGCCCATGAAGGCGCACAGCTGCGCGCCCTGCTCCGACTCGCCCTGGCGCAGCAGCGCCTCCTGCCGCCGCCGCCAGCCCGAGCCCACCAGGTACAGGCAGGGCGGCGGGCAGAAGAATCGCTTCTCGTTGCCGTACGACTTCTGGGCCACCTTGGCGTGCAGCACCACCAGGGTCAGGTCCATGCGTTCGCGCAGGTACCGCTGCATGGCGTCACGCGTCAGCCGCTGCTCCTTGGGCCGCGCCAGGAACGCGCTGCCGGCACAGAGAAGAAGGTCGCCGTCAGCTCGGAGGGTCGGCGCACCAGGCGGGGTGCGGACAGTCGTTGCACACCGCAAGCCCTTAACAAGTAGGCCTTACACCAGAGGAGAGAGAGAGAGAGAGAGAGAGAGAGAGAGAGAGAGAGAGAGAGAGAGAGAGAGAGAGAGAGGGAGAGAGAGGGAGAGAGGGAGGGGAAGAGAGAGAGAGAGAGAGAGAGAGAGAGAGAGAGAGAGAGGGAGAGAGGGAGAGAGAGAGAGGGGGGGGGGGGGGGGAGAACGGGGGAGAGAGAACACAACAGCAGAGAGTTCCTCCGAAGAGCCAACGAAAATTTGCAGGCTTACCCCCGTGGCCCCCAGTGAGACATGGATCGATGTCGAAGACGATTCTGCGTCGCATCAATTGGACTTTGTCCCCCAAAAATCGATGAAATTTCGACCAGCGACGTCGATTCGATCGTCCTATTTCTGAGTGAGGCGGAGCTCGGCGGAGCTACCCCGCGCCGCGGCCCTTGGAGACACTCCCCCGGACCGTTGCAGCGCCGCCGTTTGTTTTAGCGCCGCCGAATTTCTCATACCGGCGGCGGCAGTGGGTTCGCGCGTTCGTGTCTTCGCTCGCAGTTTGAATCGTTGTCTCGGAGTGGTGTGATGACTTGTGATCACTGTTTGTCGTGCGGTCCGCCGGAGGCGCCCGAGCGTGCGTCATTGCGGTACGGGCGGATGTAAGGAATCGTGTGCGAGGCGCGCGCGCGTGGGAGTTGTGGTGCGAATTTGTGAACGAACGTTTTTAAAGTGAGTGTCAGCGTGCCGCCCTAGCCTCGCGGCACCCGACCCTGCCCACCCACACCGTCTCAACGGGAGATGTGAGGATCTCCGATGCAAGGTGAGTGTGTTTCCGACGCAGCGTGAACTCGCGCGCGGCACGGCCAGGGTCTCGTTTTGTGAGGTTATGACCATTACTCGCATTTCCTTTGATTTCCACCAAGTTTGGCCGGTATTGGCCGGAGTCGGCCGCGGCCGCCATCTTGGTTTCGGGGCTGGCCCCAGCTCTGCTGGCCCTGCCCAGGGAGTGCCAGGGAGTTGCCGCCGCCGGCCTCCGCTACCAGTCGGGGGCCGTTCACAAATAACGTCACGCATTGTGGGTCAATTTTTGACACCTCACCCTATTGACACGGAGCCATCCTGACTTTCCAATGCATTTGGGAGAACCGTTACGCGAACCCCCCCCCCCCTCCGAGGAGTGTGACGTCATTTGTAAACAGGGAGTCATGCAGTCATACACGAGGGGCCCCACAACTCGGCCCTAAAGTATATTAATGATTGTGTCGATTGCAACAATTTTTGAGAAATTTCGAATTGTAAGCTCATTTACGGCGCTTTACGACCGTTAATTTTCACCGCAATCGTGCGGCTAAAACCTACTTCTCGTCTAGTTTTCAAGATTTTAATCGATGATTGTGCTTGGTTATCTTCAAATGTGTACAATGATTGTCTCAAGTCATGCAATCACTCGTAGCGCCTGTCAACGCAGGGTTAGGCAGTCCCGCCGAACACCCGGGGCTGCCGGGACTGCCCATCCAACGGCCGGCAGGGGCGGAGATACTCCCGATTTCCGTTTTTTTTCTCGATCTTTTAAAATTTTACTTCGCAACACAAAATGAACGACAAAGTCCGCCCGTAATTTTTTTTACTATTCTTTGTAACCAGTCAAGGTGTGCCGAGCCCCAAACACTGGTTCGATTTTAGGAGTTCACACATGTCAACGTTGTAACTCGTAAATACCCTTCGGCGCGGGCCGCAGAGCCGGGCGCCATACGTGGACCCGAGGGCCGAGATCGCCATGCTGCGCTGCCGGCGGCGGCTGGCTCTGTGGGGCCGTGGGGGCTCCAGGCCTCTCATGGCCCCCGCAGCATGGCAGCCCGGGAGTGGGGCGGCGGCCCGGCGGCGGCTGGCCGGGGCGGCGGGGGCTCCCTGCCAGCTCCCCGCCGGCTCCCCGCCGGCCCAGGCCCCGCCTCGCCTCGCCGCTCGGAGGCGGGACTTATGGGAGTGGGAGTGCCTCGCGCAGCGCACGCCGCCACGCCGCCAACCAGCAGCCGGGAACCGACGAGCGCGGCCGCCTCTCTCTCTCTCTCTCTCTCTCTCTCTCTCTCTCTCTCGCTCTCTCTCGCTCGCTCTCTCGCACTCGCGGCCTGGGCCCGCGTGTACCGCAAGGCATGAAGCCGCGCGGTGCAGGGCGAGCGGACGGGCCGCGACAGTCAGACAGACGCACATCGCAGGTCCCCGAGGGCGTTGGCTGCCGGCTGATTCGGAACACTGCCCTCGCAGCTCCGCGCTCCGTCTCTGTCGCCCCCGCGGGGATGCTACGTGCTCCGTGGGCGAGCGAGAGAGACAGTGTCCGCCGTGCCCCGGGGCCCCGGGGCTTACCTGTACCTCTCAATGGGGATGGTGGGCGAGGGGGCGGCCAGCGGGGTGGGCGGCGTCTGCATGCCGAGCCCGAACTGCTGGTGCAGCTGCTGCTGCTGCAGGTGGTGGTGCTGGTGGTGCTGGTGGTGGTGCAGGTGCTGCTGCTGGTGCGGGTGCTCCACCGCGCCGTTCATCTTGGACTCGCCCCCATGGAGGAGGTGGGCTTCCCTCTCTAGAACAAGATGGGGACGGTCGAGGGTTCAAGGACAGATAAACAGGGTGGAGTCGCGACAAGGGTCCGTTCATAAACTGCGTGGCCACATAAAGGGAAGGGGTAGGGAGGGTCAAGCTATGGTCTCGACGCTATCCCTAATTCATGTGGTAAGGTTAGGTCAGCCTGGTAAAAAGAAGGGGAGGGGTCAAGTGTGACCTTCCCAGGGGCACGCAGCTTATGACCGTCCCCCACAGATTCTCATCCGCGCTCACCATACGAGGCCAGCTCGGCGGCCGAGGCGGGCGAGTCCGGGGCCAGGTGGCTGCCGGGGTTGGGGTGGCCGGCGGGGTGGCTCCCGGGGTTGTGGCCGGCGGGGGCGGGGTGCGCGTGCGCGGGGTGGCTGGGGGCGGCGTGCGGGGGCGGCGCGGCGGCGGCGGGCTCCGCCGGCCACGTGACCCGCGGGGAGTAGCGCGACAGCGGCCATAGGCTGGCTCCGCCTCCTGGAACACATTCACATTCACAAATTTACCACAGATTCGCGTTTTCGTGTCCGACAACAGATTCACATTCACGCATCACAGATTCGCATGTTGTTCGACACATGTCAGCATTTAAAATTTCTAGTTCCGCCACAGATTCAGATTGAAAAACGCGCGGGCTCTGATATCAGCCTGTTGTCGCATCACCTGACGCGGCCCTCTCCTCCTCTCTCTTCCTCTCTCTCTCTCCCTCGCTTTATTTCTTCGTCTCTCTATCTCCCTCTCTCTGTCTCTCCCTCTCTCTCTGTCTCCCCCCCCCCCCCCTCTCTCTCTCTCTCTCTCTATCTCTCTCTCGGCACCCAGTCCCACGCTCACACGCACAATCGGGGCATGAGATGAGCGCGGCGCAAAAATAAGACGGCCGCCCGTCCTCCGCCTGTGTCACTTAGCGGCAAAAATACCGCCGCCGCCGACGTACGCGGTGATTACTGTTGTTGGACCGGGGGGGGGGGGCTCATAGAGAGAGAGAGAGAGTGAGAGAGAGAGGGACAGAGACAGACAAAGAGAGAGAGAGAGAGGGACAGAGACAGACAAAGAGAGATAGAGAGGGACAGAGACAGACAAAGAGAGAGAGAGAGAGAGAGAGGGGGGGGGGGCTAAATGTGCACATGAAGCGCGCACCGAAGTGCCGAGTGCCTGCCGAGTGTCATGCCTCGCCGAATGCCATGGGCGCCACCGGCGGCTCGGCTGATGGCGCCTGAGCACGGCATGGCATGCAGCTCATGGCGTCATAGCGTCCGTGACATGAGCGCGCGGTCGCGGCCATCCATTCATACATGTATTCATTCATTCTTATACACATGTAAATTTCGTTCACTCCATGGAATATCAACTCATGCATGCATTCATTCGGTCGCCCATTCGTTCATTCGGTTTGCGGACGCATCCACACACTTATTTAACCATTCGGTCCATTCATTCGTTCAGTTGTGCCCATCCGGTCCACTCATTCGTTCAGTTGTGCCCATTCGGTCCATTCATTCGTTCGGTTGTGCCCATTCGGTCCTTTCATTCTTTCAGTTGTGCCTATCCGGTCCACATTCGTTCAGTTGTGCCCATTCGGTCCACTCATTCGTTCAGCTGCTCGGGGACCCATTCAAGCACCTATTGTCATTCGTCTCCTCGGTCATCCATTCATTGGTGCAGTCAATATTGGTGCGGGTATCTGTCCGCGGGTCCGCCGGCGCATTCACTCGTCCGCTTCCCACCCCCCGCGTGTGCTTGTGGCCGTGCCCCGCCGGCACCGCTGCGGGATCATCCGTTCAATTAGAGAGGAGCCACACAACTTGATGCGCTAGTTGGCGACCGTGGGAACGCCACTGACGCTGACTGCCCCCCCCCCCTCCCCCCCTCCCGCTCCCCTCTCCCCTCCCCCTCCCCCTCCTCCTATTATGCGGCAGCAGCCCGGAAAAATAACCCCGACTTATTTCCTGTGCTATTTATGAATTTCGATTATGCACTACTAAAATCCTCTGCATCCGTTTCTGTTTCTTGCACCTCTAAAACTGATTCAAAATGGTCAACTGTAAAACCGTTTAAAAGGCAGCAGCACCCAGCAGGGGCGTAGCCAGACTTTGGTTTCGGGGAGTGATATGCTGTGATTATTGCCTACTTTCAGGCGTTTGTTAAGCGGGTTGCCCAGCCCGGTTTCGGGGGGGGGGGGGGGGGGGGGGGAGGGGTGCCCCCCTGGCTACGCCCCTGGCATCCACTGGCATTCTCGCGCGTGTGCGTCGTCGGAACACACGCCGAATCCGAAGCCCCGTGCGATGCGAGGCGCCGAGCCGCGAGCCGGGTGGAGCCGGGCCCAACTCCATCGGCGCCTCTTTTCAAATCCCGTACGGAATGGCGCGGTTTTCAGTTTTCAAAGCGGCCTATCTCCAAGTCACAACTCGTTGCAATGATAGGGACTGACGCCGGCAGAGGACGGGGTGGTAGGGAGCGGGGGGGGGGGGGGGGGGAGGGGGGGGGGGGGAGAGGGAGGGAGGGAGGGGGGGGGAGGGGAGGGAGGGGGGGGGGGGAGAGAGAGGGAGGGGGAGGGAGGGGGGGGGAGAGGGCTGACGGAACAGTGTCGCCGAGCGGAGCGTTTTCGAGGAAGGACGGACTGTTACGACGTTTGCCGTTGCCGTCGGGGTTAGGAGAGGTAAGGTGGGGGGGGGGGGGGGGGGGGGGGGGGGGGGTACGGACACCGCGTCGCGAATCACGGAAAGCCACTTTATGGGACCAATTACGCTGTGATTTAGATGACATGAACCCCGCGGCCAGCAGCGGTCAGCAGCGGCCGGCCGGGCAGCCGTGCACGCCGCGACGCCGTGTGTAGCTCAAGCACACGACACAGTCTGTCCGCACTGTACGGAACTGTGTGGAAGCTGGAATAAAAGTCCAGAGTGAAATCTGCATCGCAAGCTGGTCGAAAATTTGAACCTTTTTTTTTTGTCAAAAACCCAAACTGTTTTTATTGCGTTTGATTTCCGCACAGAGAAGAACTAAATTTGTATCTATGGCATACGGTTTTCAATTTTTCCTTGAAAAAAATTAAAATTTAATTTATTTGAACTTTTATTTGAACAGTTTAAGCAAAAGTTTTTTAAAAAAAAGCTTCTCGCAGTGCGCCTGCGCGGCATAAGACTTTTGTCCGCGCGCTGCGTTTAGATGGGACTTTGGCCCTCAACCCGTTTGTCCATCACGCACGACTGATTTTTTCGGGGGTACTGATCCAAAGGAAAGATCTCCCCCGCGGCGGCGGAGGTCTGACAAAACAAGATTAAACGTTAAAGGGTGTCCCCGTGCCGACGCGCGGCGTCCAAAATAAACAGCGCCATCGTCTCATCGTGCGTCTCGCTTCGCAGTGATCAGTTTTTAAGGAGGAAGAAAAATTCACGTCAGCTGTTTGTGTCCGCTAGCCCTACTCCAAGCGTCCACTTACGTCCCCGCTGTCGTTACGGGACGCAAAATGTTCGAGCGCGAATAATTGATAGGGCCCTGCTGCCCTTGTTGTCGCCCTTCATGCCGTCCGGACGCCCCCTTCAGATGCCATTCGCCTAGCGCGCGCGAGAGAGAGAGAGAGAGAGAGAGAGAGAGAGAGAGACGGAAGGAGGCAGACAGAGACGATCGATCACGAAATCCTTGCTGCCGTTGGTAGTTTTGCGGCGAGTCCCTACTGTTAAGGTAGTTTCTGACACTGCCAGGAGAAAAAAAAATGTTTTTAACGATTTTCTGCACGCGCAAAATTTCTTTGTTTTCTGAACAATGATTTTCATTTTTCATCCCCGTCTATGATGTGCTAGTGGTGCTCGAAGGCCATCCCACCCCACCCACTCAACAGTTGTAGGGGCCTTTGCCTTTTCTGCGAAAGGATAGAGTCATCCGCTGCCCGGCAAAACGCCCGCTTCCTGCGGAGCGCCGCTGTCTGTTCACGTGGATAAGGACTGAAGAGCGAGGCCAAAGAAAAGATGAAAAAAAAAACAGCAAATGCAAAACAGAAAGAGCAAAAAAAAAATCGTTTTTTAAGAAAAATATAGTAAGGTATTTTTGCTTGACTCAATCGCACGTACGCGATAAGAGCAGTCTGCCTTATCAAGAATGATTAAAAAGAGGGAGAGTGGAAGGAGAAGTGAGTGATGGAGCGGGACGGGATGCACCTCCCGCGGGAGGTCGGTGGCCGCGGTGGACAGAAGAGGAAGGGAGAGAGATGGAGAGAGATGGAGGGAAGGGAGGGGGGGGGGGGGCTCCGCGAAGCCCGGGAGTCTCCTCCGGGGGCTAATGACATCAGACCTGACAAAAGGGCACTAACCATGAAGCGCACGCACCATCAGGGAGCGTCCTCCAACAACCTTACACATTTTCCTGGTCTCCCTTTTTCTGCTTGTGGTGTTTTTTTTCCCGGTGCATGCTTGGTGGAGAGGCTTGTCGCACTGATGCGTGCCAGTGTAAGCACGTAGGATCAGAACCCTTACGTGACTCCGATCAAACTAGTGCACTTGAACGTTACGTTGTTTGCGATCGGCCCCTTCACTGCAAAAATATTTTTCGTCACTTTACGACCACACTCGCCTACAGCAGCAGCGACAGTGACGGCGACTGGGTGCTTCAGCCGCTCCAACTACGTGCTGTGTGGGCTCGACCGACCGACCGACGTTGATGCTGCGCCCTACCGGCCTGCAAGCGGCGACCGCCGCCGGCTGTTTCCGAGCATTTGCGTTATCGTAGCAGCGCACGCAGCTACAGTTTGGCACTGTAGTTGAAACTGTAGTTTCATCGTGTAGAGAGCCAGTGATTGCCGGGCGCCGTCTGCCGCTGGCTATCACAACAGCGAACGCATGCTGTAGCTGTTGTTGCTGCTGCTGCGGTGCGAGGGGCGGGCTGCCCGCCGCCAGCGCTAGCCGTGGGAACTCCATCAGCTGACAGCTGCGATCAATTCGGGGGCGGGGAGGGGGTGGGGGTGGGGGTTGAGACGCGGCAGGGTGGGTTGGCAGACCGGGGGCGGCGGCGGGGCGGCGGGCACGGAGGTGGCTGCGGCGCTGCGGCTGGTTGGGGGCGGCCCGGCTTTAGTAGAGAGGCCCGAGAAGTTCGCGAAGCAAGGAGAGCAGGGAGTGGCCGCGAGTGCTGCGGCTGGCGGCAGCGGGCCGCTCGTCCTGCGTCGAGCTGACGCAGCTGCACAGCTGTTATAGCTGACACAGCTTCACAGCTGACATAGCTGACACAGCTTCACAGCTGACATAGCTGACATAGCTGACACAGCTGAAACAGCTTCACAGCTGACATAGCTTCACAGCTGACATAGCTGACACAGCTTCACAGCTGACATAGCTAACGTTGTCAAACGCATCTGACGAAGTTACAGCCGACAGTGCTGACAGAAGGACACAGCTGAAATAATGACACTGCCGACAAGACGACACAGCTGACAAAATGACCGCGTTCCGTCGTCGGCTGCAGTGAAAGTGACCGGTGAGGAGGGCGGATATGTACCGGAGGCTTTTCCCAGCCGAGTGAAGCGCGATGCGAAACTTCACACAGCCGCTGAGCGGGTACTGAGGAGAGGGGAGGGCGGGGGCGGCTGTCTTCTCAAGGACGTTCGTCTCCCTGAAGGCCCTGAGACTGGTCAGCAGGTCACACCGGCCCCCGTCTGTGTTGACCACTACCCGTTTTAAAATTACGTAACGCGCTCGCGAAGTCTTGGTGCCTATCGGGTCCGACTCTGCTTACGAGACACCTCGCCACGGACGATAGTAGTTTACATTACACGTGCTGCGCGCGTGTGTGTGTGTGTGTATTCGCGCTGCGTGTTGCCTACCCGGCGGGCGGCGGCTGTCAGAGAGGCCCGGTCCGGTATGGAGATCTGAGCAGTCCGCCTTCGCGGCGGCACTCGAAAGAACAAACATGATTCCGAGCCGCGGCCTCCTCTCCGCGCCGACCGCCGGCCGTCCTCCCGGACACGGCAGTCACGTGACCGGGCCCGCGGTCACCTTCGAGGAGAGGAGGGTGTCCTCGGCGACCTTGACGCACGGGGAGTGGAGGCCGACTAACAGCAGGATAATGCGGAGGCGTCTTTTCGTCGCTTCGTCCTCTCTCTCTCTCTCTCTCTCTCTCTCTCTCTCTCTCTCCCCCCTCTCCCTCTCCCTCCCTCTCGCCCTGAGGTAAGCCCCATGCGTGCGACAGAGACACGGAAGGGGGAGACGCTTGCTAATTTCGTTAGGTTTCCATCGCGACTGTACCCGAAACTGTTCGGCTCGGAGTGTACGCACCGACTGCTGCTGGGAAGTGCAGCGCCTGCAGCGCCTGCAGCGGCAGCGCCGGCTCCAGGTGGGGCATTGCGAGGTCCCTGAGCGACAGCTCGGAGGGCTTCATGTCCTGGAGGGGGCCGGTGGGCCGGGGGCCCTGCGGCAGGGGCTGGGCATGGTCCGGCCCGCCCCCGGCCCGCGCGCCGCGCCGCCCCGGCCCGCAGCCCCGCCCCGCCCCCGCCCCCGCCCCGCCCCCTGCCCACCCGCCGGCCCCCGCCCCGGCCTCCGCCTCCGCCTCGCCCAGGTGGACCAACTTGGCGGCCGGAGCGTCGCCGGTCGTCGACGGCGGCCTCCGCTGCGACCCCGGAGGTGGCTGCCGGCTACCGCGGCTACTGCCTCCGCGAGCTGTACCGGGTTGTCATCGGCGTCCGGCGCTGTGTTCACTCGCCGTTCGACGGGGTCCTCCGAGCGACCGGGCGTCTTCCGCGACGGCGGCCCTCTCAGCGTGCACGGCGACGTCGGCTATCCAGGACGCCGACGTCCGCGGCATGTCCGGCCATGCCCGGGTCACTGCACTAGTCACGGTCCTTGCCTCCGCGGCCGCGGCCTCGACGGGGACGTGCCGGCGGCGTACGTAGGACGAAGGGAGCGCGCCGCGGGCGGCTGACTGTCTGCGAGCGCCGGACGGGACTGGAGCGGCGCACAGCACCTCGCTATCACATCACAGGCGTTCGACCTACGCGCAGAGCGGCGCAGAGCGGCGCTGAGCAACCCCACCCCCGGGCTACCCTCCCCCCACCACACGCAACCCCCGCCGCTCCCACCCTGCCTATCCCTTGTCTCCCCCCCCCCTTCTCTCTCTCACTCTCTCTCTCTCTCTCTCTCTCTCTCTCTCTTCCCTCCTACCCGCCTTTTTCTCTTTATCTTAATTATTGCTCATGAACTGTTTTATTTTGCTTTCCCATAAACGCTCCCCTTACATCAGGCCGTGCAAAAACACCTGAAGGCTAAAACAACAACATTGAACTTAGACTTACATTAAGAGTCCATGATCGTTCCTTGGAGTGAGGCAGAGATCTTGAGAAAGAGACAGTGACAGCGGTACGGAGACAAAGATGGAGAGAGAGAAGAGGGAGGGGGGGGGGGGGGGAACGAAACTATCCCTGCAAAAAAAGTTGAGCGTGTGTGACAACGTGACATACGAGAGCCTCGCGATACCAAAACATGACGCCAGGAAGCGAGTGGGGCCCTCTCCTCGCGCCTCCCTCCCTCCCTCCCTCTTCCTGCCTCTCCCTCCCTCCCTCCCAGCTGCAAGGCTTAATTACCCCAAACACCTGTTGGGGCCGCGAACGTTCCCATGGGGGTTGTTCGCCGGGGCGACGGCGGCGGTGGTGGCTGGCGGGACGGGGGGTGCGGCGAGGGGAGGGGAGGAGGGCGGCGCCCGGGGTGAGGTCAGGCCAGGCCTCCCGGGGGCCTACGGGCAGGGCGGCAGGGCGGCAGGGCGGCAGGGCTCCCGCACGGGGGATGGGAACAGTGCCGGTACACCATTCAAACAGTCGGCGCCAAAAGGGGGACCAGCGACAAAACTGATATCCGGTTGCGCCTCAGCCCCGGGCGGGCCCAGCTGCCGCTGCCGGTGCGCGGCCAGGGCCGGGAGGAGCCGCGGACACGTCAGACCATCATAGTGTCCTTCGCCGCCAACACCTGCTTCCTGCCAGCCTTCGGCACAGGGGCGGATCCAGGAGCGGCCGAAAGGGGCGGGCGGCGCACAGTACCCGTTTTGCCTACTTACAGGCGGGAAGTGGCGCGGGCTGCCCACATTTCAGGCTGCTATTAAGGCGGCCGAAGCAATTTCCCCTCCCCCGCCCCCTCTGGGTTCGCCGGGGGGGGGGGGGGGGGGGTATCTTCCTTCGCCGGCGGGCCGCCCCCGCGAGTGTCCGGGAGCCGCCTGAAAAGAAGCGTTGTCCTGGCCGCACCTAGACACTCCGTGCAGCCGGCCGCCGGTCCAATATCTGCCCGCACCCTCCTGCCGCACCCTCCCTCACCCTCCCTCACCCTCCCGCACCATCCTCCCGCCTCCTGCCTGCTCACCGGTCCGTGGCGGGGGCGGGAAGGGGAGGGTGGGGGCGGCCCGCGTTTAAATGTCCCTCTCTCCGCTCCGAACGCACACTGTTTCCTTTTAATAGTAAATGGTAAACACGTCATCACAATCCCCTCCACGCCGCGCCCGTGTGTGTGCGTCCCTCCCCCCACCTCCTCTCCCCTCGGCAGCAGCTGGACTTTAAACCGCGATCCGCGCAGTTGAAAAAGAATTAAGAGGGGAGGCGAGAGAAAGAGGGTGTAGAGGGGGGAGGGGGGAGGTGATGCGATTGGCGTGGGATTATGGAGTATAAAACTGGAGTGCTGTTTCCTCCTCCGTGCGGCGCAGCGGCTCGCGGCCGCCCGCAAAGACACCCGTCTTCGTTTTCAATTGAGTGATTTAACATCACCGACACGTCATCATCTGCATCGCATCATTTCCATCGCATTTTGCGCGATGATTGAAAACTGAGTTCGCGTTGTTTCCACGTGTGATTTGCCGCGTTGAAGCCAAACATTGTTATTTGTAATTTGCGCCGCCGGCGGGCCGTCGCGGAGGGAGGGTTGAGGAGGGGGAGGGGTGTGGAGGGGGAAGGGAAGGGGAGGGCGAGTGTCATTCGACAATGATTGGGGTTAGATTGGGCGTCACGGTCGAGAGGGTCAGGGGTCGCGGAGGCGGCGGTGCAGTGCGGCACGGTGCCCACAGCAGCGGTGCCGCGCGCTCAGAACCGCGTAGCTCGGCAGCCTCGGCACGATGTTCCGGTCCGAGCGGGGGGCGAGTGCTCACTTGGGTGGCGTCGGGGAGGAGGGGAGGGGTGGGGGGAGGTAGCGCGCGTGTCTGCCCCCCCCCCCCTCCTCGCGCCTCCTCTTCATAATCCAAACTATCTTCAAACACCTATTCCAGTTGTCCCGGAGTACACGCCACGAACGCCCGTACACCTTCCTTTTTCTCGAGAGTTTTTCGGGAGGCGAGGGAGGGATGCGAGCGGCGCGCCCGCGCGCGTTGTGCGGGCGGATTATCGCCTGCCTTGCCTTTGCTGTCTGTCTCCCTCTGACGCACGCGGGCCGCGCGGGCGAAGGGAGCGCAGAGCGAGAGAGACACACAGGTCCTGCTCCAGTGTACATACATTCATTGAATTCTCTCGCGACAGTTGCACTCCGCCCGCGGCGGCACGGTGAGGGGTGGGGAATGGGGTGGGGAGGGGGGGGGGGGGTAGCGTCGGTGAGACATGTGAGGGGTGCCACGGCCAGGAGGGTGGGCGGCGGCTCACGCAGGAGGGAGTGAGAGGGGGGATGTGGCGGCGGCGGCGGCGGCGGCGGCGGCGCGGTGCAGGTGACGGGTTCACACGGCCCCCACACATCTGCGAACCCGCGGGGGAGGGGAGGCGGAGGAATACATGAGATGAGCGAGAGCCGGGGGCTGGGCTGGGCTGGGCTGGGCTGGGCTGGGCTGGGCTGGGCTGGGATGGGCTGGGATGTGGGGTGTTCTTGGCGCGCCGCCGCGGGGCTGTCCGAGCCCACGCGGGCACATGCATACATGTATGGGGGAGGGATGGAGAGAGACAGAGAGACAGGCAGGCAGAGCGGGAAAGAGAGACAGGTAGTTTGAGACTCCTCAGTGTGTTCCGGCGTCTTTGGTGACCATGGCCGAACAAGCCGAACGATTCGTGCGTCGACAGCCGTTCCCTTCCCTCAGTGTTGGGTCCGCCGCGCGTCGCTACCCCCGGCGCCGCCCGCGCTGACCCCCCGCGCTCGGGGTAGCTCCGGACTACCCTTCCTGGTCTGGCCATCGTCTCCACAGCGGATAGCTCTGTACTCTGGGATACGTATTGTCTTTGGCGTTCGACGGAGTGCGTCCGTGCTAGTCGGGCACACCACGGCACTACCTTCTGCGTGGAGGAGTGCTGACTCGAGGTCGTTTTCAGGGTCAAAATGGAATGCGCAAATGTACCTTTGGGATCCAAGAAGGCGGGACAATTTCATTGCCTGTTCACGATGCCGCCGCTCAAAGCAGGTGACTTAACTTTTTTGGAACCCCTCCCAAGCAGTGAAACTCGGACAGCCCCCCAGCAGACGGCCGTTCTCTGCGACACCTTCCTGGCGGACGCCCCCCCTGTTCTCCAACAGCGCTGCTCTGCCCTGCGCCCCCCCCCCCCCCCCCCTGCGGCCTCCACACACCACCCCGGCGGCGCCTCGTCTCGCTGCTTCCGTTCCGCCGCGGCCCGCGCTGTAACACGGCAGATCAGAGAACCAGTTGTTCCAGCAGGATTCTTTTTTCCTGTTAATTAAAAGTGCTCATCTGGCCGCTCCCACGGCCTGCCGCCTCTAGAGGCTTGCCCCCCCCCCCCCCCCCGCTCTGCGCTTGCACGGCGCGTGTGTGTTTATTTGTAGAGTCTTAAGCCGCGCGCCGCGGTCAACACTTAATTTTTACACGGTTGGCACCGCTAATTGGGGGCGGCGGCGCGCGTTCCCGTTTTCCTGCGCCATTTCGCCCGCCGCCGCACCGCACAGTGCTGCCACCTTACCCGGCCGCGTCGTGCCTCCCTGAGGGCGGGCGAAGAGTTACCATGGGAGTGCAGGAGAGAGCGAGAGAGAGAGAAGGGATGGGACAGAGGGAGGAAGTTCAAGAGAGAGAGAGAGAGATTGGGGGGGGGGGAGGTGCAGGTTGAGAAAGAGAGGGACTGAAGAGGAGAGTGTGAGAGAGAGAGAGAGAGAGAGAGAGAGAGAGAGAGAGAGAAAGGGGGGCTGAGGGCGAATGAATGAATGAAGGGGAGAGAGAGAGAAAGAGAGAGAGAGAGAGAGAGAGAGAGAGAGAGAGGGGGGGGGGGGGGGGAGGCCCTGCGGCTATGCGTGATGCCGGCGCCTTTTCTTCCTGCTCCTGGGAAGCGCACGCCCGTACGTCGCGCGAGGTGTGCCGCCGCTGCCGTCCTGTTATCCCGAATATACTGCTAACCCGAATCCTCCAGCCGGGCCGCCGCCGGCCCCGCGGGTCTCCGGATCTCCGGCCGCCTACATGACCCCGAAAACGGCGGCGCGCCCCGCCGGCCCCGCCGGCCCCGCCCACGCGCTGTTCCTCTTGCAACTTCCCAGAGTCACAAATCAACGCGTGGCAGGGTGGTGGTGAGGCGGCGTGCGCGCGCGCGCGCGTGTGTGTGTGTGTGTGTGTGTGCGTGTGTGAGAGATGTGGGTCGCGGGTCTGGGCCCCAGCACCTTCGTATACCCATTCTTAAAAGTGACTTATATTTTTTTAAAAAAATAAGGTTGTGTTTATAAGTCACGTTTATAGTGTACAGTGCTCATTTATGAGAGGAAAACCTATGAATGTATAAATGTAACCTATAAATGATGACATCTTCTCACGGGATTTTTCTTCGGCAGCAATCATGCACGTCTGACATACTCAAACATTTGGGAGCGTTCTACGGGAAGTGGAGAGATTGCTTACGACTCGCTGACGAGTCGCCTATAAGAGTAAGACGTACCCGGGTCGTGCTCCGGGTCGAGCCTCGCCAGCCCGTGCAGCCTGGCGGGGGCGGAGAGGTCCACGGGGTCGCCGTCGACGTCGGTGGCGGACAGCGGCATAGGCTCGCCGAACAGCGGCGGGAGCGGTCCGTCCTGAGGGGGAAAACCATTTTAATTTTTTTTTCTCATTCCGAATCATAATTTCGAAGAGAGTATTATTGAGCCTCGGATGTTTGCGCCGAGAGTGGTCATCATTAATGTACTGGCTGCCGCCTGCTGCTTCGCCTGCCCCGGCACGCGGCGCGCCCCGCGTCAGACGCCTTGCCGCGGTTCCCAGGAGTCCACTAAGGTCCCCGACGAAGTCCCCCCCCCCCCCCCGCACCCCCTCCCTTCCAAGCGCCACTTGATCCGAACTCCACATGCTTCTCCCCCACCTCTCTCTCTCTCTCTCTCTCTCTCTGTCTCACTCACACACACGCACACACACGCACTCACGCAAACTCTGCATCAAACCTCGTACGACCCCAATCAAGCGCCATGGGCCGCCGATGAGATGAGGCTCGAACCTGGACCCTCTTGGCCCGAGGCGGGTGAACTATACGAATCTCTTCGCATAGGTACTGAGTCGCGATTTCTCCTACAAAATAGTGATTGCAACTCACTCATGAAAACCCATTTTTTCCCCGTTGCTTCTTAAAAAAAAAAAAAAAACAGTGACTGTGGCGACATACAATCACAGCGGCGGCGCGTCTCCCCTCCGTCTGTCTCTCTCCGTCTCTCTCTCTCTCTGTCTCTCTCGCTCTTCATTAGAGCGTGGCGCGGCGGCGGCGGCGGGCTGTATTGCGCGCTCCGTCGCACACGCGCAATGCGGCTCCTCCGGGCTCCTCGGGTCTCCTCCGGGTGCGCTGCAGCGGCATGCCGCGGCCCCGCGAGGGCGGTGCACACCTGTTGTGTCCCCCACCTCTGCAGGGGGTCCGCCTGCCCCCTTCCCAGAAGTTTCACGCCTTGTTGCGCACTCCTCGCAGCGTGATCACTGATTAGGGCCGCAATCACAACATGACACTCACTCTCACCTCACAGCAGCGGCCGCAGGGATCCCGCAGGGGCCCCGCCGCCGCGGGGACACACAACAGCGCACTAAATGTCATGGGACAATTTTGTCACATGAAATGTTTGAAAACAAAACATAATTATGGGACAAATTGTATCTCGCATGTTACACTTTGTCGCGCCTTATTTTGATTTTTTGGACAGTGTCCTCGGCCCAACTTTGTATGAATATGTAATGCATAAAAAGTATTTTACGAGTAGCCATGAGTGGCTAACTGTTGTATGCGAATTCCGTAATCTCAATTACGTCCCGTGCGCCTAACGATGTCAGTAGATAGGCAGGCAACCCCTGGGCATCTCTCTCCCTCTCTCTTCTCTCTCTCTCTGTCTCATTCACTCTTGCACTCGCCCCGCACACATCAACAAGGCAAAACTTACGTCAAGGTATCATTTTTCGCAGCTGAGAGAGAGAGAGAGAGAGACGAGAAGGGGGGGGGGGGGGGGTCTAGAGAGAGAGAGAGAGAGGGAGAGGGCAGCGGCGTGGGAACCGCCACTGCACAGCCAGGTGCCGCAATCTGGCCAACATATCTCTGCCCAGTGGCCCCCGCTTGGCCGCCCAGAACACCGTAACTACCAGCCTGCCGGCGACTTTATTGGATGGGGAGATAGAGTGAGATAGCGAGAGGAGAGAGGAAGAGAGAGGAGCAGGGGGCTTGTGCTGGCACGCTACCCTTCGGGAGGCGCCACCTAGCGGCCCCCCACCGTACTACTCAATTTTTACCTTGTATGTTACGGTCATACAATTGAGTGAAGTGAAGTCGCATGCTACGATGCGTTTGGTTTGCCGTGCGATGGACAGAGGGAGATGGGCAAAAGAAGAGAGGGGGAGAGAGACAGACCAGACGCAGCGGAGCCAGCGGAGCGTGCAGTGCGGTGAGGCGCCCGCCCGCACTGACCGCATCTGACCACATCTGACCACACCGCCGCCAGTGAGACCCAGTGAGACCCGCAGTGGGACCGGGCCATGGCCTTGGCCGTACGAAACCAGATCAACACTGGGACTGAAACAATGGGGTGGACATCACCGCCAACTTTAGCTCATAAATGACGTTTTTTATAAGTTTTTCGAGACCCTAGTCGGAAGGCACCAATGGGGCAGAAATACTTGAGACACTCGGTGTGTTGAGTAGCCTTCACTGGCACAAATTCATTCGGAAAATCCCAACAACTTGATAGGAACATACACATAGCACGAATTGTTTGTTTTTTATGTAGTTTATGAGATTGCCGTACTGAAAAACAACGTACAAAAACCTCATTTTCAATGTTCAAATATACTTTGAATTTCCATAAAGGAAAAAAAAGACAGGAAAATTTGCGCAGCACAAAACTGTTTATGGGAAAATTTCCCACGCTATTTTTTCGCAGTTTTCATCATCATCCCCTCTTCGCCGCCCTTATCGCCCGCTGAGCCCCTCTGGCCGCATGGCAGCGGCGTGCGGCAGCCATCCCCCAGCCAACAGCGGCCCCGGCCAGTAGTTGCCGGGACGAAAGCTCGCGATAGCAGCGCCAGCGTGTAGATACGGCAACCAATTAGCCACCGGCCATAATCTGTGCGCCCAGAGCGCTGCCTGTCGCTCATTTTCGCCTCCGGCATCACCACTGCCAGAGCCTCTCATAAATCCTGCCCCCCCCCCCCCCCCGCGGTTCTCGGTTGCCTCATCCTCTCCCTTTTTGCCGTACGCGGCTAGAGAGACTCCCTCCAGTCTCTCTAGCGGCCGCGGAGGCTCGTCGTCTCTCTAATACTGTTTACGACGCGAAAGTAGCGCAGCGCCCGCGAGCGCCGCGGTGCCAAACAAACGAGACGTGTTACGAGACGAAAGCTTGCGTCGGGGCCCTGCGGCCGCACCCACGGCGACAACGGCGGCGGAAGGAAAAAAGGAGTGGAGGAAAAAAAAGTGGATGAGAGGCTACTTCCTCCTCCATGCGGGAGAAATAATGAAGATGAAGGCATGAGCCGCGGCGGGCCCCGCGGCGGGCCCCGCGTCACACGGTGTTGTCATAGGCTTCTCCTTCTGGCCGGGGAGCCCCCTAGTTGTGTCGGCGCGGTAAGCAGACACCGGGGGGAAGCGATCCCGGCGCAAGCCAGTGAAATTGATCCAGTCGTGTTGTTTCGGACAGCGTTAGAAATGGTCTGGAGTGTGGATCAGACGACATGGTGTTGGTGGCAGCAGACGGCGGTATTGTAAGCAGCCGACAGTATTGTAAGCAGACGATAATTTTGGTACCATGGACAGTTCAGTGAGCAGAAGACAGTGTTGCAGGAGACGATAGTTTTGGTAGCTGACGACAGTGCTGACAGCAGAGGGCAGTGTTGTAAGAGACAATAATTTGGGTAGCAGACGGCACAGCTGGTAACAGACGAGTGTCGCAGCAGACGACAGCGCCGTAGCAGACGACACAGAGCGGTGTTGCCGCGGGGGTACGTTCATTCATGGCCCTCCACCTCTGCCGGCGGCTCGCCTCTGCCCTGAGATTCTCACGGTGCTCTCACTGCTACTCCGCACCATTCCCCAGCGCGCACGCCCCCCCCCCCCCTCCCGTCGTCTCTCTCTCTCTCTCTCTCTCTCTCTCTCCCCTCTCCTTCCCTCTCACCGCCGCTCCCCGCGCCTCCTTCTTCATCGAGAGGACCCGTAGGCATCGCGTGGGACCCACACACGCATACCGGCGTGTACTGCCGCCGTGCTTTCATATACATATCGCTCACCGGATGCGTCTTCATCGTCCCCCCCCCCCCCCCCCCCCCCCCTTCCCTCTCACCGGTCTCGATCGCGACCACCGCGATGTCCACCGCGCCGCCTGCAGAGGATGGCTCCTTGCGGTTCGTGCCGCTGCTACTGCTGCTGCTGCTGCTGCCGCTGCTGCTGCCGCTGCTGCTGCCGCTGCGGTGACGGTGACGGACCCCCAATACCGAAAGGGAAACCGGACAGGCAGGAGCACCGATCACTTGCGTTGGGGAACGAAGACGCATTGAGACTGGATGGGAAGGGGGGGGGGGGGGGGGGCGACTTCCGCGGAATCGCGGGGAGTCTCCACACACTAAATGTCATGGGACAATTTTGTCCCATAAAATGTTTCGTTTTTAAAGCTTAAAACGTTTTAAGCTGCTGTCATTCAGAAAACTCTCTTTCGGCGGGACAGTTTTGCGGACGCGGCACCGCGCGGCGCAGCGCCGGGGGGTCATTCACGAGGAGTGAACTGTTGGCTGTTATGCCGTACGATACGCCCACGCGCCCCACGGAAGGGGACTCTGAATAGAATTGCTCACACAGAGTCCGTACATCGCAACACACACGCACACACAATGGCTGAAAAAGGGAGAAAATATAATGAAAGACGCTTCTACTACGCGTATAATGAGAGAAAACGATGAATGGCGACATTCTCCCCCCCCCCCTCTCTCTCTCTCTCGGTCTCATCTTCTTCTTCTTCTTCTATGACCCCCCGCAGTGCCGTGCCCCGTGCGTGTATGAACTGCATAGAGACTTGACCCGCACGCGAAAGACCGGAAGGAGAGCAGCAAAAGAGGCTAGGAGCGGTGGTCGGCACAGCGCGCGGGACTTTTAAAATTCCTGCTGCAATGTTGCTGGTGCAGAGAGGTGACATGGGCTTCGCTAGACGAATGACCCGCACCTAACCTTACCTTGAATATGACACAAACACGCCGGGAAGAAGGATCTACAGTGTGAACTACGAAAAAACTACAGTTAAAATGCAGTTCCACACTCTAAATGCCCATGGGACAATTTTGTCCAATAAAATGTAACGTTTTTAAGCAAAACACGACATTGGGACAATTTGTGACGCAACGGTGGGAAAAATTGTAGGATGTGAGCTAAAATTTGTCCCATAATTATGCTACAAATTTTATCTTACTTATGTTTTGTTTGAAAACGAAACGTTTTATGGCGCAAAATTGTCCAATGGCATTTAGTGTGCACTGTAGAATGAGTGCTAGATAACGGAAACAAGCTATAGTTTACCACGTCACATACAGTGAAGCTGCAATGAAATTACAGTTTGGCGAGCTGCAGCTTGGTCATCGTGGTTCAAACTGCGGTTTCATCGTACATCGTAGATCCTTTTAGCCCGGGGATATCGCCTTGTATGCGAAGGAGCTCGACGAGCGGCATACTGCGTGTACGCGCGCGCTCAGGAATTTTTCATAGGAAGAAGAGGCGGCCTTCCGTGTGTTCACTGTGTACCATTTAGGGCGCGGCAGCAATTAAACAGGATCCTTGTTGTTGTTGTTTGCGGCGCGGGAGGTGTGGGAAAGTCGCGGACAGTGGGCTGGTTCCGAACACTGAGCGTCGTCTCTGTCGCACTCGTGAGGTGCTCCATGCGAGAGCGACAGAGAGGTCCGAGCCTGCAGGGCGCCGGGCGCGGCTCGTCCGATAAGGACTTGTTGTTGCATGGCATTAGCGGCCGGGCCTAAATCTCGCTAACTACTAACCCGTCCTGCACCGGCCTGCCCTTCCTCTTGCGCTTCTTAGCTGGAACCACCCCTTACAGCGGCCTGGCCGAGTATGAGAGAGACGCCGCGCCCCATTACTGCAGCAGTACGAGAGAGACGCCCGGTCAGGCATTCCGCGGTCGGACATCTCCTTTGCACCGCTGCTGTCTGATAGGACTTTCCGTCTCTCTCGCACCCAGCACCCTGGGGACCCCCACCCTGTCGCTCATCGGGGGCTGCCGCCGGCGGACGCGGGTCCCCCATGGGGTCCCCCCGTGCGTGCAAGTCTCTGCAGTCACCCCTCTCCGCCCAGGTCACCCCGAGGACTCGTAAGGCAGGCATCCCAAGACATTTGCAGGACGTCCCCAAGGCATCCCCAAGAGGACGCCGCCGGTCCGAAGTGATGTCGCCATGGAGACACCTCGGCAGGAAGCCGAGGTGTCCCGGCGTCACCAGCGACACTAGGCCGAACATATCCGTAAGACATCCTTAGGACATAGCCACGTGGTGCCAGGGTCGTCCCGGCATTGTCAGTGACATCTCCATTAGGCCGGGCCTCAGCGGCACGTCCCGCGTGAGTACTCGGCGGCGACGCGGCCGGAACCTGTGCGGCGCGGCGAAGAGGGCCCCCGGCGACGGCCGCGGAGGACCCGGGGGGGGGGGGGGGGGGGGCTCGGAACCGGAAGGGAAGGAGTGCCGGAGTGTAGGGCCGAGTGCAGCAAGCCTCCGATCAAGTCCTGCGGGCCCCCGCCGCCCCCGCCGCGGCCCGCCGCCCCCGCCGCCGCGGCCCGCCTCCGGACCGGCGAACGTCCGGCCTGAGAAACCGCGAGGGGAGCGTTCCCACACCGCAAGCCCTGCGCAGCGGAGCGGAGCGCGGCGGGGGGGGGGGGGGGGGGGGGCGGAGGGGCGGAGGGGGGGGGGGCGCAAGACGCGACGCCGCGACGTCCACCAAGACGCCGACCTGCCCGGCCAGCCACCGCCTCCCGCGCCGCTTCTCCGTCTTCTGCGCGACGCCGGCCGGCCGCCCTATTTTCGACAGCGGCAGGAGGACCGCCCTCGTCGCGGACAGTGTGCCGACGACGCGGACCCCGCGCCGCCAGGCCGTCGGCGGCGCGGGCGGCTGTTCGGGGCCTCCGCCATGCCCGTCCTCGTCCAGGCAGCGGCCGCCGCCGCCGTCGGCCTCCTCCTGCCCATAGCTTGGCCGCGCTGCGCCAACGGCGTAGCCCCTCATTTCCTCGGCGGCGTCCTCCGTCCCGGACCAGACCCCCTCGTAATGCGGGGTGTGCCGCGCGTGCCGTGCGTCGCGGTGACCTCGCAGCCCTGCCCAGGTCACCGCTGATCACAGGTTGGAGTCCCCCGGCGGCCGGCGGTGGCCGGCGGGGGCCGGCGGGGGAGGGGCGCCGGCCGGCGGCCGGCGGAAGACGCTCCCGGGGACAAAAGCACGACAACGAGAGTGCGACGAATGAGAGGAGCCGATCACGGCGGGGGCCGCGGGGCCGCCGCGCAGCGCAGCGCACAGTCAGGATAACCGAACCGCAGTCACCAAAATGTCACAATGTCGCTCGGGATGCACAGACTCACACACCGGAGCAACTGGAGTAAGAATGTCTACCGACTGGAGCCGTCTATAGCGCAGTCTCCCAGGCGGGGCAAGAGACGGGGCCCAGGCCGCGCCGGGCAGGGCCCAGGGGACCATCCGGTAGCGCAGTGCGCCAGCAGCAGTGCCTGACTCACAGACCGGCCCCGGGCTCCGGCACCCAGCCCCCGGTGTCCGTCACCGGGTCTCGCTGGGTCTCTCCCTTGCAGACCCCCAATAACCATGTAACACGCGGCCAATTCTTGAGGGACAGGCGCTCTATTTATACTTGCTCCAGTACTCACACCGACCAACCGATCAAGATCACGCTTCGAAAAATCGCCTGACATTGGTATTATTCCAAAATCGCAGGCAATCGCAGTTGACTATCAAAATGACCGTCGTGATTTTCGGCTTGCGATTCATCGAAGAGGGCTTAGCTCGGTTTGGCGTTCAGTTTGGCGCTCGGTCATTGCTCAGGAAGCCGTCATCGAGTTGATCTTTCGTAGACCATTAGATTTGATCAATGAAAATATTGTCACAGAGAAAGAGATTTAAGTGTGGCCAAGACTTTCAGACTTGAAGATCGTTACTAAACTAGTAGTATTTTTGAAGGTCAGGCCAGACTTGATGGAAAGGAAACATTCTTCTGGGTAAAATGCCTCACAATTTCGCCGGCTGCGTGGTGTTGCGCCGATTTCGCTATGGCGCGCGCGAGTTCGACAAAACAGACAAGGCCTGGCGGGCTTGCGCTGCTGGCGCGTACCGCTTGCAACACACGCATGACTCACACAGAGCAACTGGCGTGCGGCGTGGGGTCCACCGACAAGCATTCATCGCTTGTCTCTGAATAGGCTGGGAACCATACCACATATAACGCTAACAGGCACGCACGCACGCACCTCGCACACAGCCACGCACACACACACACACACAGACTGCCTGACAGAACCACCTTGGATCACGTTACGAGCGAAACCCTTTGGAAGGAATGAAATGCAAGAGCCGACGGAAAACAAACATCAATTTTTTTAAAGCGAAAAAACATAAAAAATAACGAGAATAGTAGCGTGACCGTTTACGCAAGAAATGCGTTTGAGCTTGTGCGCTCCGTAATTCTTGGATGGCAGTCTCTACAGCCAACACAAGCACTCGCCTTCACACTCGTCGCCAACTAGAGAGTCCGGAAATCCGAACATTTCTCATCGTGAGAAGGAATAAGAAGTCGAAATGGCGCACACCCTCATTGAGTCAATGGGTGATGTCAGTAGCACACATGTGTGTGCTCTGTAAAAATATCTTTCGTCCCTTAAAGAAAAATCTACCCTTAAATTTTGTTTAAGATTTTCCCGTCACACAGATTTAGGCGAACAATCAACACAAAAATCAATTGTACCGGGGAATGAATAGAAATCATTTTCTGGAGCGTTTAGCCCAGAAGTGACGAAAAATTTGTCACCAAAATATTGCGTCTCGTGACGAGAAAATTGTAAAGTGACAAAATATTCAAGTGACGAAAATTTATTGTCACGTAACGAAATATTTCTACAGTGTGAGGACTGTGTCTGCCTGTGACTTACCTGGACATAGAAGGCGGGCAGGGGTGCTAGGTGGTGCGGGGGCGGCGGGGGGGTGGCGCTGTAGTGGGGGTCCGCCCCCGGCCCGGGGGGCCCCACACCCCAGGCGTCCTGCGCCCCCGCGGGGTCCAGCTCCCCCGGCGACACCATGTAGCCATACTGCGCCTGCAAGCGGAGGACAGGTATGAAAAGGCCGGCTCTACGCAACTCGATACAAGTTTTTGAAATTCGCTGGCAGGAGTAGTTGGGGCACAGGTTTCCAATCTTTAACGCGTGTCCAAATTTCGAAGCCGCCGCCTCGAGCCCCTGTCTGCAAGGATCATCAGAGTAAATGTACACCAGAGGTGAAATAACCGTTTTTGTAGGAGCTATGTTTAAATTCGAAAAAAAATTGTAGTTTTCCGCGTTAAACTGCAGTGGCACTGTAGTTTGAGGAGCTACAGTTTCAGCACTGCGGTGGGCTCACTGGTTCAGTCACATTACACAGATGATGATGATATGATGACTTTCTCGTCGTCGGTGAAGAGTCTGCGGACGTCCGGCTGCGCATCCACTCAGCTGCTGTGAGTGTGCGACACCGCCTCCACGCTTTCCCACCACCATTCCCAGGACGATCGATCCTAAAGGAAAGAGGGAGAGGGAGGGAGGTGGGGGGCGCTGAACGGAATGAATGCAAGGCCGAGTCGCACGACCCGCACGAGGTGGCAGACGACGCGACTCGTGCCTCATGGACCACAGCCGGAGCCTGGTCACGTGACAGGTGCGACCAATCAGGGTCGAGAATCTTAACCCACCCTAACGTCTGCTTCAACAGGTGGCTGAGTGCGAGAGAGAGAGAGAGAAAGAGAGACGGGGCGCCGCATTTTTCTGCGGTAGTGCAAGGGAGATGTCCAACCGGGTGTGCCCGGCCTTTCCCGCACTGCCGTCATACGAACCATTTTTGTATCGTACAAACACGAAATCTGCTGCGTTACTGAGGAGGTACATCAAGTTAACCAAGAGTTTTGTACTTACGCATCAGATGTTGGCTATACTAGAGAGTTTTGCGATCGTATGGTTGCACAATGTGGTTTGTATTAAAAATAAATTAGCTACATTGATTATTGGTGCGGGAGCCGTGACGCACGGAATATACTACGAGATATCATCTTCGAAAGAAAACCCTCGAGGTCTAGGCTGAGTTGTCACTTATTGTTTATAGCTTACAAATTAGTGAGTTATTTATCAATGTAGGCAAATAGTATACTACTGAATAGATTCAATAAAAGAAATCCAAATCGGTGTTACTAGGATCGTTCCGCCCTGTTTCTCTCTGTTATTACAGATTTGTCAGATTTTTGAAGAATAAATAATTCAATCTGAATGTTTTCATTATCCGTTGCATCAGCTCAGAAATGGTTGACATGGCGATACTATAAACGCCTGGCGTTTATGTGTGGCAAACGATGCATAAAGCAGGACGAAAGAAACTTTACGATCCGGAATCAATTCAGCCCCAATAGTTTCGAAAGCTCTCGGAGTTCTCTCCGCGGCCTAACTTGTAGTATTGTAAAATGCACCGGAAAATAGGAATGAAGAGATAGTATTGCTTAATTATGTTGGATGCGTTGCGTGGGGCGCCCCGTCCCCGACCCGGCCGGTGCGGTGCGGGAAAGGCACCGCTCCACATTCGAATGTCTCATTGTAATTGTAGATGGCGACGAGGGGACATTCGCCCCCCCCCCCTGCGCCACGCCGCACCTCGTCGCCGCCGTCTCTCACTCTCGCTCCCCCACAAGGCCGTGCTCGCGGGGGAACAAGGACAGGCGATCACCCTTTTTCGGAGGCGGGGAAAAGTGCACGGCGGACGCCGCTCGGACGCAGCCCTGGCGCGGTGCGGTCAGTTAGAGGCGAAAGGACTCAGCGCCCTTTAAACCGAAACGCCTACGAGGAGTGGCACACGGAGAAAAAATATTTGGTAGACGCAACTAATTTTAAATTGATTTTAAGACAAGCAGTAGTTTTGGTTTACGACAGGATTGTCTGCAAATAAACGTAAAAACTACGTAAATTTCCATAACTTATGTGCCAAAAACCAACAGGCAAAAGGATTGCGATGGAGACAGATTTAAAATTTCATATCAAATGCCAAATTTTCTTAAACGTGATGAACGAACGTTGCCGAAGTTTGCACCGAAACCCAAACTCTGCTCCTCTCTCGTGGTTCCCCGAATGAACAGAACCTGACAAGTATTCGAACCCGCGAACCGTCCTCGTGTCCGCCGATGCTGTCGTGCACTTTAAATTCCTCACAGATGGCCTGTTGTAGAGACACGGAGATGAAAAAGAAAAGGGCGCTCCCTTCCGTCGGTACTCGAACCCGCGACTGACCCAGGAGTGAGGGGCGGGGGCGTGTCCGCGGGCGCCGTTCTCCATGACGACAGGCATGGTCTGCGCGGCGGCGGCGGCGGCAGCAGCGGCGTCCAGGTGCGGGTCCAGCGCTCCGTGCTGGTGCAGCTGGTGCACCCCGCCCCCGTGGTGGACGGGCGGCAGCTGCTGCTGCTGCTGCTCCCCCGGCAGCGTGGCGATGACCCCCGGCAGCGTGATCCTGGCCAGGGGGTCCCGGGGGTCCCGGGGGTCGGTGCTGGGCGGCAGCGCGTTACCACGTCGGGGCTCCTGGTCGCGGCCGGGGCTGGGCGCCGCCGTCGGCACTCATCAGGCTCGCGCACTACAGGGACGCGGCGGGGACGTCGGGGACCTCGGGCACCTCGGCGAACACGGCCCGGTCATTCAACAGGTGTATGCGGTCTCGGACTGACTGGCGTGGACGCGGTCGCACCCGGGGTCCCCCGGGTCCCCTTCCCCCGCGGCGGCGGGCGGCGCCTCCGCCGGCGGCTGCCCCCTGGGTGCCCCGGCCGGCCGTGCCCCCTCTCCGGGCCGCCCCCACCACGCCGCCGCGAGCCGCGGCCGAGGAAAGTACCGTCTTGAAGTCACCGCTACCGCGGCGGCGGCGGCGGGCAGCACAAGCCGGGCGGCGTGCCTGCCAGCGGTCACGGCGGGGACGGGGGGGGGGGGGGGGGGGGGGCGACGCGGAGGCGGAGGCAGGCCGCCGACGCCGCGGGCCGGAGTGCGTTTGCTCGACTTGTTTCGCTACGGCGGGCAAACTGAGGTCCCCGTCGGTGCCCCCCCCCCCTCCTCTTCTTCACCGCTTTGATTTAGTCCGCGGTAATGAGCTGCCCTGCGTGTGGGAAAATGCTGCAGCGGGCAGCGCCGCCCGCAGCGGAGCAGCGGCAGCCCCAGCTGGGCACGAGCAGGGCGAGGAGGAGGAGGAGGAGATGGCTTTTAAAATTTAAAATGCCGCCGCGCTCGCCGTGCTTCCCTCACGCCTTTCCGCTTCGCAGTCTCTCTCTCTCTCTCTCTCTCTCGCTCCCTCTGGCCCTCCCTCTCCCTCCCTCTCTCTTTCCCTCGGTCCGAGTTTACCGCTCTCTTTCTCTCCGACGCCAGGCGCCCGCGTCATCATCTCCTGTCTTCATCTTACTCCGTCGCCACCGATAATTTTCCCACCAATCCTTTCTCCCCGCTAAAAAAAATGTTATACCACAGTTTTCAAATCGCAAGTAGAACGTCGCATGATCGTTTTAATTTCAAGTGCAAGGAATACCGCACGCATGTCAGCATGTATCAAAACAATTACGAATCGTATCCCACCTTCTCCCACGCAAGGGTAGGGCCGTCCGGTGGGGCACCCGCTAACTCAGGCGGTCTGAACCCGGTCCCCGAAGGGAGCGACTCGTTTGTGGGAACCGGTCCGTATGCATAGTGGGATGGCTATCAAAGGCGCTACAATCCCCACCGAACCCCGGAGGCCGCCTCGCCGCGGAACTACCAGTAAGGAGTAGACCTGGGCGCCGCGCCGCGCCATTCTGCCGGCGGCGGGCCGAGAACATTTCCTAGCTTTTACAGAAGTTTTGCTATTTTTATCCACTGGCCCAGTTTGAGGGGAGCGTTTGTTGGTCGCCGGGAAGGCCTCACGAGCGAGCACTGCTGATTGGTCGACGCGGCGCGTGCAGAGAGCCTCCGATGCTCTCCAGGTGTAGGCCAGCATGTGTAATTACCAAGAAAAACGCGATTTCCATATACTTTCATCTCAAAATAGCCTCGGAAGCCGGCAATACATGTTTGAACAGAATCGGCGGCGAACACGCCGCCGGCCGAAAGCGTTTGAGGCGTGCACGCCCCGTCGAGAGGTGTGGGATGCCCTCGGCCTAGGCCAGAGCGCGTCGGAAACGCTCGGCGCGAGCTGGCGGCGGCTCCCCGAGAGCCTGCGTCAAACGTCGCGCCGCCCGGCAGGCAGGCAACCCCAACACGCGGCTGTGTAGCGGGCTGTCCGCGCCTACCTCCCAGGGGCTGAGGGGGGAGGGAGGGGGAGGGTGGGAAGTACTACAGAGTCCCGAGAGATGGCGCTGCCGGTCAGCGGCGGGACGTTAGCTCTCGCGGGGTGCTCCGTCCGGCGCCAGCACGACCTCCCGGCGGCTCCTACGGCTGCACCGCACCGTGTCCGATAATGACACGCTTACGATGTGGGGAGATGAGCCTGTCATTGAATTATAGTTGCATTTGGTCAACCTCTGACATTGGTGAACGCGCCCCACTCCGGGACTGAAAGGGATTTTCCGTCGTCGCCGTCGCGCCGCCGCCTAAGTTCTGGACGGCAGCGTGTACGCCGCCGCCGCCGCCGGCGAAAGTGGCGTCGGCGTCAACCTCTAGTAAGGAGATGAGAGGCGAGAGTTGAATCAAGGGGGCCTTCATCGACCCCGTCTGGTGTACACCGATTTACATCGTGAACGACTACCATTATTTCACTTGATTTTTTTTATTAGTGTAGAGCATATGGGAGGTGTATGTGTTTTCCCTCCCATTTCTAAGATTTACCTTCTTTGTATTTTCTGCCCTGCACACCGAATTATTTTTGGAGAGGTCACGTCAGCACCTCCCTAGAGTAGCCTCCCTTCCTCATGTAGACCACTGCGCACAAGTCCGCTATCGGCAGTGTGAACACCGTGGTGTTTGGCCGTTGGCCGGTACTTTTTCGGGACCAGCGGTCATCTCCCGACCTGAGTTGGCGCGGCCCGGGCGGCCCGGCGGCGGCCCACGGCCCGTGGGACGGCCGTAGCCCTGACATAGTGCTCCGAGGCGTTGGACCCGGCCACCTCCGCGCCGGCCGCGCCTCCCTGGGAAACCCTCGGACCCGGGAGACCCAACCGCGCCGCGCCGGCCTGTCTGTCTGACCCCGTGACCAAGCCGGGCATGTGACGTCACGGCTGGGACGCTCCCCGCTGGAAAAAGGCTCATGGACAAGTATTTTGTCCATTCGCTATGGGCACGATTCCGTGCGTCCAGGGTGGCAGCAGAATTATTGTGACGGAACGTTGAGAAAAACGATTTAGACTGTGTCTTATCTGTGACGCATTACCTCTGGTATGAGGATTTCTCGTTCCACGTTCCAAAACTTTGGAGCAATGGACGAGAATTTCGATGGTGACGTTTAAGCGTGACGGATGAAACTCAACCTGATCCCTACTCCCAGAATTTTCAATGCCTTGCTATATTAGCCAAAGATTGTATTTGTCGCCATAGTTTAGTTACGTTGTTTACACTAGGGACACAATTTTGTTCCTATCCTATGGATGCACAGACAGAATCGTCAGTTGCCATGGACGAAATTGACACCTTTTTCTACCCCTCTAGACGTTCTCCTTGCATTTCTCTTTTTTTTTCAGGGTGTGCAATGTGCGGAAGGCCCCCCGGACCCAAGGTACACGCCGCCCCTGCCGCAGCCCCGGGCGGCGGCGGCCTGGAGTGAGTACAGAATCTCGTTCAACTGACGCTTAAAACGTCTGTGACTCTTCGGTGTGTGTGTGTGTGTGTGCGTGTGTGTGTGTGTGTGTGTGTGTGTGTGTGTGTGTGTGTGTTTGAGCGTTGCTCCGGAGAAAGCAGCAGTCTCAGTCAATCCGAGCCGAGCCAATCCCAGCCCGGCCTCGTTGCTCTAAGATTACGACCCCCAGCCCAGCAGCAGCTCAGACTCCGCGCAGGTCTCTTGGGTGAAGGGGGTGCAAGAGGGAGGGGGGAGGAGGGTATCGCGGCAGTCAAGTGAATATCTCATTAAAAGGCGCAACTCGATTCGAAGCGCGGGGCGCGCGTGCGAATGCATGGGAACCACCACCTGACTGTGCCAGGCGTGGGGCTCCGGTGGGCTCCGGCAACAAGGGGGGGGGGGGGGGGGGGAGTGTACAGCGAAACTTCATTCACAACCGTTCTTTCATTCATTCATTGAAAACGCTCTCGGGGCGCAGCGGTAGAGAAAGGGTGGAGCCACTGCTGCAGAGATTTTGGATCAGGTGTGAATGAATGAATGACTGACTATGACCTAGCTACTCTGAATTGATGCGGGCACATAAATAATCAGTGCGTGAATGAATGGACGAAAAATGCACGAATGCGCGTGAATGAATGACTGGAATGAATGGGCACCCGTCGGCGGTGAGAGTTGACACGACGCACGCACACACACGCGCGGGAGTGTGGGAAGAAGGCGACCCCGCCGGGGCGCAGCGCGGAGCAGGGGTTAGCGCTATGTGCGTGTGTGTGCGTTTGTGTGTGTGTGTGTGTGTGCGTGTGGCGCGCGTGTGCGGGCAGCCGCAGCTTATCAAGCTCAGCTGATGGTCACACGATGCAGGCAGTCTTCTTCCTCCGCTTCCTGGCGGTCTCCCTCCGGCGGTCTCCCTGACGGTCTCCCTGACGGTCTCCCCGACGGTCTCCCTGACGGTCTCCCCGGCGGTCTCCCTGACGGTCTCCCTGACGGTCTCCCTGACGGTCTCCCCGGCGGTCTCCCCGGCGGTCTCCCTGACGGTCTCCTCGGCGGTCTCCCTGACGGTCTACTAGGGTGTCTCCCCGACGGTCTCCCCGGCGGTCTCCCTGACGGTCTCCCTGGCGGTCTCCCTGGCGGTCTCCCTGACGGTCTCCCCGGCGGTCTCCCTAACGGTCTCCCAGGGGGTCTCCCTGACGGTCTCCCTGACGGTCTCCCTGACGGTCTCCCTGACGGTCTCCCCGGCGGTCTCCCTAACGGACGGTCTCCCTGACGGTCTCCCTGACGGTCTCCCTGACGGTCTCCCCGGCGGTCTCCCTGACGGTCTCCCTGACGGTCTCCTCGGCGGTCTCCCTGACGGTCTACTAGGGTGTCTCCCCGACGGTCTCCCCGCCGGTCTCCCTGACGGTCTCCCTGACGGTCTCCTCGGCGGTCTCTCTACTAGGGGTCTCCCGACGGTCTCCCCGCCGGTCTCCCTGACGGTCTCCCTGAGGGGGTCTCCCTGACGGTCTCCCTGACGGTCTCCCTGACGGTCTCCCTGACGGTCTCCCCGGCGGTCTCCCTGACGGTCTCCTCCCTGACGGTCTCCCTGACGGTCTCCCCGGCGGTCTCCCTGACGGTCTCCCTGACGGTCTCCTCGGCGGTCTCCCTGACGGTCTACTAGGGTGTCTCCCCGACGGTCTCCCCGCCGGTCTCCCTGACGGTCTCCCCTGCGGTCTCCCCGCCGCGCGGCTCGCTTCCTGCTCCGCCGTGTAAACATCCTACCTGCCTGTCCCGGCCTGCGCACCGGCCGCGCTCCGACCGCCGCGGCCGTCATGTGAAAACTGTTTACACGAACGCGCCCCGTTGGCATTCGACCCCGCGCGCCGCGGTGCCCAATTAGGACAACCAAAATTAGGGGAGGGGCCTCGCGCGCGCGGGAAAGTTTGAAATTGAATCACTATGGGTATGAAAAACTGATAATGGTGCGCCTGTGATGGCGGGCTGCTCCGCTTTGTAGCCGAGAGTTCAGCCGTGGCAGCTGAGGGCTCAGGCCGTGAGGCCATGAGGCCGAGCGGTGGCCCAGGAGAAAGCAAATTAGAGGCAGAGAGGAACGGAATGCCATAGATTTGTCGTGGATTTCTAGTACATACTAGCGAGAGCCGTATGGCATCACGGCGCGCACTTCCAGGCCCCCCACCCTCGTCTCTCTCTCTCTCTCTCTCTCTCTCTCTCTCTCTCTCTCTCTTTCCAAAATGTAACAAAATCCACTCATTTCCGCGGGTCTAATTGTAATTTGTTAATCCCCTCTCAATAAATCATTTTTGAAACTAAAACACCTCTCTCTCCCTCTCCTTCTCCTGTCTCCCCCTCCGTCTCTCTCACGCTTAGACAGCAAGTGAGGACCACGTATGCGTCCCCTTGCTGTGGAGCCTGGCGGTGTAACGCCACCGTGCCACGCATGCCTGTTGTTGAAGCTTACTAGTTAGCGGGATGGCCAGGCCTCGCTTCTATGAGAAGTGCGTCCGCTGATTAAACATTTTGTTGCCGCGGTGGCTGTGCTGATGAGGCGGTATACTCTACAGAGTATGCGCAGCTTTAGCATGCACTTGGTAACGCCGCCCTCTTTCAACTATTTCTGAGGTAATCTCGTGGTATTCGCAAATTCCCTGTGCCATTAAGATGCATCTATTATTATATCCCCCGCCCTAAAAAAAGAAGCCGGAAAATTATTGCCAGGTATTGTTGGTGGCAGCAGCAGCGGTGGCGGCGCTCGCCAGCCAGCTCGTCAAATTTTTCAAACCTGTCTCTCCAAGTCCATACCGCCTCATCGCTCAGACCCAGAATCTGCAGCGTCGGGTTGCGGCTCCTCCACTCACGGGAGCCGTGACGGCTGGATATAGTCGCTTGGGAGAAAATGGCGGCGCGTGGCTGTTATAGTGGGTGTGTGTGTGTGTGTGTGTGTTTTATGTACTGTCGAGTCTCTCTTCCTCTCTCTCTCTCTAGCCGCGCTCAGCTAAGCCTCTAATTGAGACGTGTGCCCCGCAGTGGGCGGGCCTGTCAGCTCCGTTGGCCCGGCACGCCCGGCACGGCCTCGGCGAAAGCTCCGCCCCGTTTGTTGCCTCCGCGGCCGCCCCCGGCCTGATGAGAAATTTCTCTCTCCTCGAAATTCGAGATCCGCTCGGAATAATCCGCCGGGTCTCGTCTGCTAGTCCCGGCGGCTCGCCCAGAGCAGAGCGATTCCGAACACTGCTACCTTCTCGGACCCCTGTCTCTCCCCCCCCCCCTCTCTCTCTCTCTCTCTCTCTCTCTCTCTCTCTCTCTCTCTCTTTCTCTCTCGCTCTCTTATGGAGCGCCACACGAGTGCGAAAGGGACGCAGCTACAAAGGCTGCGTCCGGAATAAGAACGGCACGGGTGCGGCTGTGGGAACGCCGGGATTCACAATGAGCGGGGCGGGGGAGCTCGCGGGGCGCGGCCGGCGCCGACACGGGCAGGGGGCGCCGGGCGCCGCTAGGGGCCGGCCGATGCCGCCGCCGATAAGTGGCGACTTGGGACTTAAACCCGCGGTCACCAAAGCTACCGCAGAGGGAGGGACATGAACCCGAGGTCACCGAAGCTACCGCAGAGGGAGGGACTTGAACCCGCGGTCACCGAAGCTACCGCAGAGGGAGGGACTTGAACCCGCGGTCACCGAAGCTACCGCAGAGGGAGGGACATGAACCTGAGGTCACCAAGGCTACCGCAGAGGGGGGACTTGAAACCGCGGTCACCAAAGCTACCGCAGAGGGAGGGACATGAACCCGAGGTCACCAAAGCTACTGCAAGGGGTGGGACTTGAACCCGTGGTCTTAGACCCTCCCCCCTGGGGGCGGGACTTGAACCCGCGGTCACTAAATCTCAGCCCAGGCAGCGGGACGCGCGCGCACTCCCTCCCCTGCCACGCCGCCTGCGATCGCCAGGGTAGGCCACCCGCACGACAGGTGTGCGCGCAGAGGCTGCCCACCCAGCAGCTGCCTTCCGTTGTTGTTCTTCGAGCGGTGCAGGAAGTAGGCAAAAAGTTGCCCAAAGGCGCAGGTGTCAAGGCTCTGTCTACATCTGCCTGCCTACTAGGCAACACTACTGCCAATAGTTTGCCTAGAAGCGCGGCGGACGCAAGGATGATCCACACATCCCTGTGTCTCGGCTCTTGCCTGCATTTCTAGCGACACTTTTCCCCCTGACGACGCGATCGGTGCGAGCAAGACCGGTGCAGAAGGCGGTTCTGACAAGTGTCGTCGGCAGGATGGTGTTTCAAAAAAAAAATTAAAAAATAATGGTCATTGCACCAAGCTGTAGTGCACAACAAAGGTACTCGTGTACGGGTTGTTGTTGCAGGAGCGAGAGAGACATTCCAGAAACATTCCAGAGAGGGAGAAGGGAGACCAACCTGTGATATTGCACGCGTCATTGCTGCCGACCCAACGCGAGCTTGCCGCTACTAATTGGCTTGTGCACTCTCAAACAGTTTTTTTAAAAATCTCTTATCTTTTTGTCAAAGTAAAATTGAGACCGGGAAAATATGGAAAAGCGTTAATCTTATCAGTCGCGACAAACATTGCGATATTAATTTCTAAAATGCGCAAAATCGCAATATAAAGAAAGGCAAAAACACACAAAAATGATAAGAAGCGCGCGCCCCCTTCCGAAAATGGGCGGCGGGCCGCGGGCAGAAAGGTCCTAATTAGCGGGCGGAGGGAGGAGAGAGAATAACGAAAATAAAGCGAAAAACACGTACCGTAATGACACACACACACACACACACACACACACACGAGAGCCACCTCAGCTGGCTGCGTCTGTCTCTTTCCCACTCGCGTGAGTTGATGTGGGGGATGACAAGGACAGGTAGAGAGGGTACACACGCGAATGAAAGAGCTATGAATGAAACTGGACGGAGAAGGGGGAAAGGGGGGGGGGGGGTGTGGGGCGAGAAGGCGGTCAGGCCGAGGTTCTCACGTAGGACGTATATCTCGGCTGCAGCTGAGACCGCCCCCCCCCCCTCCCTCTCCCTCCCCCCTCCTTTCACTTCACAACCTCCCGTTGCAGACTAGGTAACAGTCTGCGAGGCGGGCCGGGTTACCCCGGGTGTGTCTCAAATTCTGGAAGTTTAGGTTTCCGCTTCGTGTACAAGCTGAGCCACGACAATTCGTGACAATTGATTTCCATGTAAGACATGTCAGATGTGCACCAGTTTCCGGGTTTGCAACGAATCACTGCACTGCGATGCTCTATGATTTCGGTCACAAATGATAATCACATTTGAGACCAAGATCACAAAACTTGCGGTGTTGGTCATAACGTTTCTGACTAAGATCCGCGAAGATCACTAAGTGTGATAGTGTGCAATCAAGAACGCAAATGCTGTACTCCGGCGACCATCAGAAAATTTGTGACGATGAACAAAAACAGGTAATGTTTTCTGGATCCGGGTAAATAGAAGCTGTGCTGAGTTGAAAGAGGAAAAATACTTTTCTGGAGAGTTCCTTTGACGTGGAAACGTCATCGTCTGTACAGGACCGAACGGCCTCGATTTAATTTTTCTAATTTCTTTAAAAAAAACTTCTATATTAAGAAAAATAAAAAAGAACGTCCGTCGCTATTTTAATGATGCAGAGGCTGGCGCTGTTGGTGATGGAACTCCATTCCGGCACGGCGCGGCAGGCCGCGGCTGGCCGCGCCGGCGCGGGGACCGGGCGAGGACCAGCAAAGTCCATCCGGGTGATTCCCGCCTCTTCCCACGCCCACCACATTGTCTTCCCTCTCGGTCGCCATCTTGTTTTTGTTTTTATTTTTTCCTACCATTTTTTTATATTATATCCGCCACTGCAGAAAGCGGCGGAGGCCGCGTCAGAGTTGATGACGTCCGCTGCGCCCCTGGTCCGGCTTTTTAGAAATCCGGGCAAAACTTCTCTCTCTCTCTGTCTCGCTCGCTCGCCCGCCGGTGTCGCCTCTCGTCCCTGTCTCCTAGCGCCATCTCCTGTCTCTGTCACCGCAGGCCGCGCTGACGACGCGCCTCATGGTGCCTGTTGGCTGATTCCAAACAGTGCTTTCGTGGGTCTTTCTGTCTCTTTCCCCCTCTCTCTCGCACTCGTGGGGCGTGCCAGAGTGGTGTGTGAGTGAGACGGAGCTACTGAGAGAGAGAGAGAGAGAGAGAGAGAGAGAGAGAGAGAGAGAGAGAGAGAGAGAGAGAGAGAGAGGGTGGGGGGAAGGGGCCTCCCACTCCCATCTCATACAAGCTGGGCTGCTGACGGGGAGCGCCCGTCGACTCGAGCATAGGCAGCCCGCGGGGCGCCGGTGTCTGAGGGCGACCCACCCGTGGCGCTACCCCACGCTCGTAGCGAACATGCGAGTCTCGGCGCTACTCCATGTTCCACACCCGTACGACACTTAGGCTACCGTAGAAAACTATGAACTACGAAATATGTTTTTGATTGCAACCACCCTAATTCGAAGAAAAGTTTTTTTTTAAATATTTTGTAATTATGATTTTGAAAGTCCCGCCCCGGGGGTTCTGGGCGCGTGTGTTCTCCACAAGTGGCGCCATCTAGCGTCACATGACCCGTAACAACGCGAAACCGAAGGGAAGTCCTGCAGAGAGGCTACGTTATGAGAAATTAAGAATAGAACGGGTGAAGCAGCAAAAGAAAAATTGTGACTTGTGCTTGCTGTCTGCGCACGCTGTCTGCATTTCGCAGTTGCGAATTTCTTGATATCGTAATTTTTAATCAATTGTCTTCGCCGACGCACCCGTCTCATAAACATGGTAAGTCGAGGGCCTTCTCCCAACCCAGTGAGCCTCCCGTTTTGACATCGTTTTTGAACTTTCTGTTTCGTTGCACGAGGAGGTTATGTTGCCGTGTTGGTATTCCAACGTATTTATGTACGTATTATTTTCTTTCAACAGCCGAAAGCAAAGAAAAAGTTCATCGACAAAAAGAATGCTGTCACCTTTCATTTGGTGCACCGGAGTCAACAGGATCCACTTGCTGCTGATGAGAAAGCACCACAACATGTTTTAGTGGCAGCCTCTGAGAAGAAAAAGAAAAAGGTGCATCAGTGCTCTGTCATGTAGAATACAATGATAATTTCGCTTCGGATTTTACTAAAACTTTTTTTTTGTAGGGCAAAACTAGCAGTGAGGAGGAACAAAAATTTGGAATTTTCTTTGATGATGATTATGACTACCTTCAACATCTCCGTGACACCTCCAAACAAAGTGTTCACTGGATTCCAGTCGATACAGGCAATAACTCAGGTGCTCGAGTGCTGAAGAAGAAAGGTCAGGATAAAGAAGATGAGGATGGTTCTGATGAGGAAGTGTACATAGTTGAGGTATGTCATGTTTATAGTGCATCACAAGTAATTTACCTGTTACATACTGGCTGAGGACTATATTAAGATTTTGCTTTGCAGAGAACCAAGCAATTGACCCTGCCTTCATCAGTATTTGCATCAGAAGTTGAAGAGGATGTTGGTCTGCTCAACAAAGCTGCACCTCAGTCGGGTACAGACATAATTTTTGGGGGAAGGTGTCTTGGAATGCCTCTAGCATGGATTTGTGGTAACTTGTAGTATACTTTGTTGTTAGGTTTGCGTCTGGATCTTGACCCTGATATTGTAGCAGCCATGGATGAAGATTTCAACTTTGAAGATCCAGATAATGAGCTTGAAGATAATTTCATGGAACTTGCGAATGCCCAGAAAGATGGTGATGATGAGGAGTATGATGATAGTGATAACAGTGATTTTAACATCAGGTAATATTATATGTGGTTGTATCCATACTTATGCTGTTATTTTTATTAGAATTCAAGCTTTTAATTTTTTTTCTTCTTTTGCATTAGTGATGATGATTATGAAGATGATGACAGTGAAGCTAGAGATGAGGTTGGCAGCTTGGATGGAAGGGGTCCATGTCCATTTGAAGAAGAAGAAACACGATCACGATTCACTGATTACTCTATGAGTAGTTCAGTAATGAGGCGCAATCAAGGATTGTCTCTTCTGGACCAGAGATTCGAAAAGGTGACAAAGTTGCCATTTTGTTTTGTAGGTTGTTGTGTATTGGCATGTATTAAACGCTTTTTTATCTCTCCAGATGTTTGAATCATATGATGACAATGAAATAGGTGCACTTGATTGTGAAGAAATAGAAGGTTTTGTGCCAACAACGTCTGATATTCTCCTTCAGTGTGCAGATGAATTTGGAAAAGAGCAAGCTTCAGTTCCATTGGTGAATATTCGTTTGTAAAGTTTGGAATCAATTATGAAGTTGAGTCCACTGTAAACTCCTACTACCATATATAGCTGGATTGTTTTGATACTTTGTTTCCTTACCAGGACATGGAGAATGCTGTCAAACCCAACTTAAATGCTACATATTCTTCAGATTCTGGAGATGATCTTTGTAATATGGAAGTGAAAGGAAGTGATGATGAAGAAAAATGGGATTGTCAGTCTATCTTATCTACTTACTCTAATATATATAACCGACCGAAATTAATATCTGAAAGGAATTCTGTGAGTAGGATCTCCTTTGATGTGATTTTTCAAATGTTGAACCCAGTTTTTCATTTATGTTTATCTGTTTCTTTGTAGAATCCAGGAAAGATTCGCATTTCAAAGAAAACTGGCATGCCTGTTGGGGTATTTGAGTCTGGTAGTGAAAAGCTTACTGTGAAAGCACTTGCTAAGCTTGATGCTGAACAGGGTCAACCACAGACTCAAAATCCGGGAGGTAGAGCGGAGTCCATAATCTCCACACTCTCTACATTGTCGATACGGCCCAAGAATGAAACACCAGAAGAGAGGAGACAGAGAAAGAAGCTGCTTAAGGAATACAGACGAGTGAGTGTTTTTGATGGGAGAATTATAAGTGTTGTTTTGTGCTTTTCAATTTGCTGCATGTATCATATTTCAGGAAAGGATAGCAGAACGCAAAGCCAACACAGAGGCATTCAAGGAAGAGAGAAAGAGGCAGGAGAAAATTATTCTTAATAACAAGAAAAATATTCCTACTGTGCACATTGCATAGTTAGTATGTAATAATTCGACTTGTGATCTTATTTTCTATTGTTAGTAATCTATGTAAGCCACATAAAACATGGCGTTATTATGTCCATTTGTTAATAAATGCTATTTATGAAATGCAGTTCTGGATGTCTAATGTCTTAAAATATTCAAGGACTTCATGACCACAAAACACAGGTTAAGAAATTTTCACATGCTTTATTAAAAAAATAAATATTGTTCAAGAAATTCACAATCAATACAGGCAAATTCTTGTTAGTGATAGATCTCATTCATATTTGCGCAATACAAGTTACTGAACAGTGGTGGCTATGGGCTTGCAATTTGAATACCTGAACATCATCGTTTATGGCAGTGTGTTGATTGATTAAAATAATAAGTAAGTACATAATCATCACAGATTTTATTTTAACACAGTGGACTGCTCTCACAAGCATATGATATAGTAAACCTAGAGGTTCAGCGATTTGGAGGTAATACTACCTCAGGCACAGGAGTCATTAGAAATCATTAAAAATATGTAATAAAATAAGTAGGCTCTCCTAAGAATACTGTACATCAAATATAAAATTCAGTGCAGCCCATCCTAGGCTTAAAATCTCAATACTATGGCGCACTAACAATATACCACAGTTACCACATTAAATAACATCTAACAGAAAGAAGAAATCACAGCCATTATCCTACGTCTAGCTTATCAATAATAAAATCCTTTCTACTTCATACAAAAATTACTGAGCATTAAGTCCTTTGACAAATTCATTTAGATGACACTACTCATCAGCTAGATCAAGAGAATTATTATATATCAATATAAAAAATAACTCCACATACTGTATATCACAAGACAAGACATACTTATGGAGGATACCTAGACACCTTAGATCTGTACATTATCAGTTTTTGCAAACAATATGTATTTACTTTAACAGAATGGCAATCAAAAAGCCCACGATAGGGCATAAAATATTAATATAACAGTCTCATATTGACTCAATTTCCTAAGACACAACAAAAGTAAATCATGTAACCAAAATAACTATTCAGGCATCAAATCCTTTTATTCATAACTTGGTTTCATGTTTGGCTGGTCCTTGATAACCTCGCAGGGGAAAAGGGGGAGGCCTCAATCTGAGAACTGGCCTCTGAGGAAGAGTTTCATTATCATGAGGAGAACTATCTCCTGAGTCATTTTCATCCCCTGAGTCCACATCACCTGAAAAGGACCAGAAAATGAAACTTTAAAACTCAAAATTGAACAATATTGTAAAGCAACAACAAAAACAAAAAACCGTTTAGTAGTTTGAGCAAAACTCCACTCTGTTAGGATCATATAAATTCAGACTTGGGCTTACCATCACTTGAATTTGTAGATGCTACGAAGTGCTCTGAGCGGATAACCTTCCTAGTCTTGCCTTGACGGTAATATTTGAACTGTCTAGGTAGAGTATACGAGCGAGGCAAAGATATTTGAGATTCCATATCTGAAGGTGCTCTTTGCAGTGATACTCTCTGTGGCAAACCATCACTTGGACTTGCACATCTGTCCGTGCAGTCTGGAGATGGTGGCATTGCCAACACTACATGACTATGGTTATTACTGGACACATTATTTAAATTTATTGCTTCAGGCAACCTTGAAATAAAAATGGGGGGGAGAGAGAGAGAGAAAGGAATAGAAAAGAGTTGTTAAAGCAACTGCTTTTGAAGCATCTGAAGTCGTAAAAATCATCAAGACAAACCTGTACAAATGCAGAAAGCGAGGAGCAAGTAGGATTTCTGGTGTATTAGCACGATGGCGTTTTGCATAGGGGGCAGGCTGCCTCACAGGCTGTGGGGCAGGGCCGGACGTGTCACGACGCTGAAGCTTTCCCTGCAGAATTTCCTCTTCTATTTCCCTCAGCTCTGCCAACTGTTTCTGCTTCTTTTCTTGAAGTTTTTGTTGTATGTCTGCACGAGCACAACTGCCTTCGTTCTCACTTGACCCTCCCTGATAACAAAAATAACATTGTAGGAATGATTCAGACTAATAATTCAAGGAGATGGAGATGAAAAGTTACTTTTACCTGATGGTTTAACTGACGGGAAAGAGGTCTACACCAAAATGGTATTGCATCTGGCTGCAAAAGACAACGGTCATCCTCTCCACCCTCCCCATCCTCCCTCTCTCTTCCACTCATAGTGCCAATTGATGGTGGAGGAACAAAAGTAGTTGGTTTCTTCTTTTTCCTCTTCAAAGCAGCTGCAGCTACCGAACTTGCAGATGAGTTTGCGAATCTACAATTGAATACACCTGAAAAGAAAAGGAACAAGAAATTGAAATAAAGACACTTAATTTTCACCTATAAAAGGTGGTGTTAGATTAATGCTATTATGTAAACCTGGTATGGGTAGACCACCAGCTCCGGTTGTTCTTCTGGTGTATTGGTGCTTCTGATCATTAGAAGAATTATTTTGTATACCGTTTTGGTACCTCTGAGAAGAATTTTCCTGACGATTAAATTTATAAATTAAGTATGTCCTACATTTGCAACTTTTTAATTTAAAGAACTAGTTCACACTAAAAATGGGTATAACAATTTTGGAGAGTCACTTACATCTTTGCCTTGAGAGGAGCCACTTGTACCACTTGATTTGATAGTGCTATTGTGATAACTTGGAGCATCATACTTTAGACGACGCACATGAAAATAGCGGTAGTAGAGAGCCATAAAACAAAGCCCACCAAAGAATGTGGAGAACACTAAGAGAGGAACTGTAGTCTTGTACCATGGAGGGTCAGCCCACACCCCCACAAGCCACACTGCTACCAACAATGAATTTTCCAAAAACATGATGGTATAGAAGATTGCCTGAAATGCATAAGAGCATTTACATGATAAACAACATGTTATAAAACCATAATACAGATACACAGCAAAAGTTTGGAGTAAAACAACATATTGAATACTTACCATTTTTTGACGATGGTTAGACTCTTGCAAGTTTATGAAGGCAAACACATAAATGAAGCCAACAAGAGCAGAAAATATAAGCTTTCGAGCTCGAGGGAGCTGCTCACCATAAAATGCATGTCTTGGGGAGATGAGCCACAAGAACATACAAACCCAGTGAAGGGCAATCACTACAAGAACCCAATAGCCATACAGTGTAGCATAAATAGCAAGAGCTGTCATCCTGGACCACACAGTCCCCAGCCTCCAGAAAAACTGGAAAATTACTCCAAGCCATGTCAGCACCAGTCTATGAATGTTGTGCAGACGCACATTTTTGCTGAATGATGCTAAAGCCCAACAAACTGAGAATAAGGAAAGAACTGTGGAGACCATATTAAGGTCTGAGAACTCCTTTGGCTGATCATTCTGCCAGAGTAAATAAAGCTGAAGAAGCAACATTGGAGCAGCTTCAACAAAAGCATGGACAAGCCGGAGGAGGCATAGCTCACGAACCTGTGGAATCGCATGGACCTCATTAACAAACAATGATCATTTTAATCCAGTAGATAATAAAATGACTCATAAAATGACTTACCTCATGTTTAACAAAACGCAAATCAACAGGTATAAACAACTTGAAGTACCGCCACAAGACTCCACATTGGAGGAAATGAAGGGTTACAATCAAATACTTGATAATTTTCCTCCCCTCCGGAAGAGAGCTTGATTCAGCTGTAGATGTGCTCACATCTCCCTTTTCTAAAAGCCCATTTCGCCATGATGCACGGAGATACCATCTCACAGAAACAATCTAAAAAAGAAAAATAAATTTATAAGAAAATTACAATTGTGGTCCTTGGAAGGAATAATAAATGGAGAGGAATAAGCACATACCTGACTTGCAAGCAATGAGACCAAAACAAAGGAGAGAGTCAGTGCGAACCAATGCGTTTCATTTCGGCAAAACAAGGCATAACTCATAACCAAGTCAAAAACTACATCGCAAAAGTAACCCGCGAGTGAAATGATGTTGAACAGCACATCACACAGTGGAAGGAACTCATGATCAGCTCCCATCTGGATGGCACTTGTAATATGATACCTGGAAAGATACAAACGAAATATGAACAACAAAAGCTATTAACAGGAATTTTAATTTAAAAAAATGATTTATAATTTGTGATGTAAATTTCAAGAACTCCTCACAACTGGTTTCCTACATTTGCAGCTGTGAGTAACTCTATTACAAGGACAGATTAAACAAGAGGCGATGCATAAAATATTAATCGAAAAGCGTTGAGCGAGTTAAAAGTGGATCATTTAATTCCCGAGGATGGGCCACACAACAATAACCCACACAGACTCATTGGAATGCAAGGAATTTGGGGATGGTCTGGGGTTATCTGACACGTTAGACAAACTGAGGTTGCTCCCATTCCAGTCACAAGTATGAATAATGCATGGCAGGATCTGGACAGCGCAGAAACGTACCAAAAATCCCCTAATATTCGCATAAAACACGATTTACATAGTCAAATCAACAGGTTTCTACGGTGGGTTTGATGCGGACGCCATAATCAAAACCAAAACAACAAAACAAAAACCACAAAGCACGACGTCGAGTATGAAAAACTAATCGCAAGTAACTTTCGAGTCCTCATGATTTGTCATACATGTTGTAATAAACAGAAACAAAATCACAACAACGGACGAAAAGCGAAAGGCATCGAAAACGCCGGACTTTGATAATTTCGTGTATTTAGTGAATTAAGGTTCAATTATATTTATTTATTTTTCTCTCCGTACTTGTCTAGCTCAAAAAATTGCTTAGAATTTTGCCTAGTGAATGAAACTTAAGTATTTATGTATTTGAATGAAGCATGCTGCATTGATTCCTGCCACTCCGCGGTTTTCTAGCGCAGCTTACGAAGTTTGACATTTGTCAAACGACAACTTCAAGCCGATATTTTAACTTCGGACTTTATTTCTTTCTCTACGGTGAATGAGCTGTCTATATCGTAATGGTTTGGTCCCTACTAAGCCTATCGCTGTACTGGAAAGGGTTATGGTGATCGGTCTGCAGTAGAGTTGGCAGTGGTTTGCATGGTAGCCCCGTCCTTGTGCATTGCATTAGCCAGCAGATTCTATCAGTTTTGCAATCAATGCAAACCTTTTCTCTAATTTTGAAGCAATTTATTGTTTAATTTCAATGAATCTCTTTTCAGTAACGTTGAGTAGCAGTTCAGTAGAATTATCTTTATGCTTAGATTTATTCTTTTGATGTATGATATTACGTTGAATTTTTCTTCTTGTGTTTTGTAGCTTGGTATGATGGAGGAGAAAGACGACTCTTCTGCGCCTAAACTGGTAACTTTTACTTCTTTCTCAGCACCTCTGTTAGCAATGCCTCGTGTGAAAGTGTTGGAGACACTATCATTGTCTCATTAAATTTCTTACATTTTTAGCACTTTAGTTAAACCATTTTAATGTGTTGTTCATAAAAATATTATTATCTGGCTGATATTACATTGTTCTTTGTCATTAAAACTGGATTGTAAAGGTAATTTTTAAAAGATTTAAAACTGTGTTATGTAACAACGCTAAAGCTTTCTCACCTGGTGTATGATCTTTTCTTTTCGGCTGTGGTGGAGTTAGTTTCCTTCTTACGCCTACAGCATAATACTGTTCAAAATGTTCACATCTCAGCATCTATTCGATGGTTGAATCTCTTTTCCCTTTCTTGGTGGCAAAGTTTTACTTTTAGCTCTTCAGAGCAGCCTAACCATTTTCCCTATTATAAGTTCATTTCTTCATCTCTGTTTCTGTTTTGTTCCCACAGGCTTTATCTGAAAAGGATTCTGAAATGGGGGATGCTACTCAGAAAAAAGCTCGCATAGATCTCGGATCTTTGCCCACGAGGCAGTACTTGGACCAGACAGTTGTACCTATATTAATTCAAGGCTTAACTACACTTTCAAAGGAAAGGTGAGACTAGTAGTATTGTAAAAAAAACAAAGACAACAGTGCACCACAGAATACTGCTAAAACCCAATTATGCTTGCAGGCCAGCAGACCCTATAAGCTTCCTAGCATCTTATTTGATGAAAAATAAGGCACAATTTGATTCAGCATCGTCAACTTCAGCCGCACCGGCTCAACCATCAACCTCGGCGACGTGAAATAATGTTTTGCACCTCTGTATTTAAGTTCAATATTATTGGCTGTGTGTCAGTATCACAAATTCTATTGAGTGTTTAGAGAATCATCTATTAAGTCTTTTCTAAACCAGTCCATTAAGTTGTTTTTTTTTTTTCAAAACTGGGTCAGATGTGCTCTGTTTTTTTTTTTCAATTAAGTTATCTGCTGACCTTAGTATTTTTGTTCTACTCTTCCTGTTGATGGGAAGGACAACAAACAACAAATACCTGCTGGTCCACTCTCAGAATAAAACTTATTGCTTTTTGTTCATATACTGGTATAAGACCTATTCCGTTCCTATGATAAAGTTGTTTTGGAACTAAACAGATGTTATGTTTTATACCTTGGGGTCAGATTTGACTGAATATCGATTTTCCTAAAAAATAAAATAGATATGTAAACCAATGTGTTTGCTCTTATTGCTCCCGTCTTATAACTAACTATCCGGTACTGATTGGGTGATGTGGTGGCAAGATGTCTTGGAGGGCTCCTAGGAGGAGTACACACGCTGTCCCCCCACCCACACACAAACGGTTTGCGACTGACGACGCCCAAGTAGAGGCCGTGACGTTTGACTCGTCAACTCGGGTCGAGACATGGTGCGTGTGGGCTGTCAAAACTGTCAGAGCACGTCAAGATGACAGGTCTGCGGTGGTCTGACGCTGCCTGTGGCCAGCTGCGGGTCAGGGGTCAGGGAGGCTCCCTTTGCCACGGGGACGGGTCGTGATAACGGACAAGCTACATTTCGTGTGTGTGTTGGGGGGGGGGGGGCATTATGAGGCTGTCATCGGAAGCGGCACCAGGAACCCTAAGACTAGCTAGGGAAGTAGACAAACGGGCAGTGCTGGTCTTCCCTGGCAGAGTGAGTACAGTACCTACATGCCGCTGCGCCTGCGGTCGTGATATCTGTGGCCGTGAATGCCAAGGCTGCCAACGGCTTGCACTTCACAGCCGTGGGCCATGGCAAGGGCCGCGGCATGCGCGTGCCACGGACCACGCCAACGCCCTTGGATTGTCTGGGAAGGTCTAGCTCGCCGTCTCCCGCCGCCGTCCTTCCCTAACGCGGATCACAGACCGACGTCGTAGTCCCGTGGATGCACGCACGCTGGAGGGGTGGGGGGGGGGGGGCGTCCTCTCCTCTCAGCGGCCGATGTACAGTTCTCGGAGTCGCACTTAAAACCGTTCACTCGACACCCCTTTCCCCTGGTGCGTTCGCTCGCATTGTCTTCTAGTTTATGTTGTCTAGAGTCTAGAGGACAAGGAAAGGGAGGGGGGAGTTGGCACCCGAAAAACCCACTGGCTGCTGCATTGGCCCCGGCGTGGCTAGGCGTGGCGGGCTACTTTTGAAAGCGGCGGTGGCTGTGAGTGCGACTAGGACAGGTATAGCTAGAGCGGTGCAGCGCCCTACGGCAGTGCGACGAGGACAGAGATACCTCACGGTGCAGCAGCAGCAGCACCCTACGGCCGCGGCGCGCCTTCAGGACGCGGGGGCTCGGCGTCGTCTGCTAGTCAGTCCCGTGCCAAGGACCAGGGCGACCGTCAGCGAAGCCGCCACCCCCGCCCGCCCGCGTTCCGTTGGATACCAGGTCGCCGACGACGCACTGGTTCTCCGACTGCACGGCGGCCGCCTCCACGGCGACGACGACGTCCTGGGAGAGCGGCGCGCGTGTCTGACGGCCTGACGGGGACGTGCTATGCGCCGGGCGTCTACCGCCAGCAGCCAGTGACTCCCGGAGGACTCGCGGAGGACGCCGACGACGCCATGCTCCAGGACCCGGAGACGTCGGGCCGGCCGGTGGACGCCCCCGGCCCCGGCGCGCGGCCCCTCGGGTCGTCCGCCATCGTGTCGGTGGAGTTCGAGGTCTTCGGCCAGGTCCAGGGTGAGTGGAGCTCGACCACGGACTCTGTGGGCTCGACCAGCGCGCCCCGCGGATCCAAGAACCCGTCGCCGGCAAGCACTCGAATAACGTGGCCTTTTTGTGCGTGCGCAGGGGTGTACTTCACCAAGTACTGCCGAGACAAGAGCCTGGAGCTGGGCCTCAGCGGCTGGGTCAAGAACTCCAAGAGGGGTACCATCCTCGGCAAGATGCAAGGCGAGAAGCGATACGTGGAGCAGATGTAAGCGGCAGCTCAGGTGGTGGTGGTGGTGGTTAGTTACGGACCAAGGCCAAGGGTGGTACACCTGCCAGCCTCGTGTCGTCCGCGACTGCCACTACAATTCCGCTTTTTTTCCTGTTCAAAATTGAGACGGAGCGTTGCAACATCTTCGAACTGTCGTACCTTTTTTTAAAAAGTTTAACCACATTTCCGAAAAAAAATTGTGCGAATGTAAGTTTTTGTTGTGTAGTCTGATAAATGAAAAAGCAAGCGCGGGTGCAAAGACCGCCGGGGGGAGGGGGCGGCGGCTCGGCCGCCCCCTAAAATAATACAACAATGGGAAACCTCATCTGCTGGCCCTCACCACCCGGCCTCCCCGCCGCCGCTGCGGCCGCCCTGGTCAAGCGCCAGCCTCAAGACAAAGCAGCGGCAGCGGCTGTGTGTGTGTGTGTGTGAAACACGGAGCGCAGTGTGGGGCGCGGGCATGTCAACCCATCTGGACGTGGGCCAGCGACGCCGACACTTTGAGCATCGAACGCTCGCACCCCTCACTAGCTGATATGCCCCCCCTCCCTCCTCCCTTGAACCGGAACACCTGCGCCTTACCCTAGCAGATCTAAGTCTAGCCGAGCAGGCATAGTCTACCCTTACCCAAGCAGGATCATGCCTTTATTCTTGCCCTAGCAGGCGTAGCCTTTCCTTAGCATGTCTAAACTAGCCTTTTCAAGCAGGCCTTACCTTATCCTAGGGCCTGGCCTTAACAGGTCTAGCCTTATCCTAGGCTTTACAATAGAGAGCATAGCCTGACCGCAGCAGGCCCATGCCTCGCCCTCGTAGCTCTAGGTCTAGCCGCACGGCGGTAGGCCTGGCCTTGACCGGTGTGAGCATCGAGGCCCAGCGCACATATCGACAGGGTGCGACTGCGTCGGCTAGGGGGGAGGGGGGGGGGGCTCGGACGAGAGTGTTTACGTTTCATCGGCCGGGGCAGCGAGGCCGGGGGTGAGGGGGGCGGCGTGTGCGGGAGGATAGGGGAGGGGGAGGAGATTGCCGCGAAAAGTTATTTGTGGCGCCCTGTTGGTGTTTCGGTATGTGCAGACGCCGGGCCTGCGACTCGCCCCCACCCCTTCCTTGTCATCAGGCACTCGTTCATTTATTACCTCATCCGCCGTCAGCGGGTCTGTCTGTCTGTCTGTCTGTCTGTCTGTCTGTCCGTTTGACCTGCCACTGCAGCAGCGTGGTCCTCGTGTGCCCCCAGGATCCAGTGGCTGTCCAAGGTGGGCAGCCCCGGGTGCCGCATAGACCGCTGCGACCTCATCAACCTGGAGTACCTCAGGCGGCAGGAGTTCCGGGGCTTCACCATCCGCTTCTGAGTCCTGCCCTTCCGTCTCTCTCGCTCTGCGGCCGGCGTGGACGGGGGGCGAGAGAGAGAGACAGAGAGACGCGGCCGCGTGCCCCTGACGCTTCGAAGACATCCCAAACCTGGACCGAGTGCGAGAGAGACGGACTGCCTCATATGATTGCGGTATGGTGCGAGAGAGATGCCAAGGGATCCCCGTCTTGACGTCTCTCTTGCACTGCCGCGCCGCAGGCAAATGAGGCACCCAGCCAGCCCCCGCCGCTGCTCGGATGTCTTATGAGCGCCACGGTTATTTGCGGGAATCCAATGCTTATTTCAGTATTATCGATTCATGTTTCATATTGTGATAGATCGTTGTCGAGCCGGACGGCGGCGTGCGGCGAACGCCGTGTGTTGTGCGTGTGAGGCTTTATGTACTGTACTGACGAGACGTTCCATGAACACTTAATAAATGTCACATTCTTTCGTTCCCCCGTGTTCTTGTTCCCTCCAGCACGACCTTGGAAAATGAGGGGTGAAGGGAGAGAGAGAGAGAGAGAGAGAGAGAGAGAGAGAGAGAGAGAGAGAGAGGCTCTGTCTCCATACATCGGCTACATAGATCGCTTCCGTTCGTCCTATTGAGTGAGCAGTGCAGAGCGACGGCTACTGCGGCACTAGCAGCATTATCCCTAAGTAAGGGGCAGTGAAAACGGCTGCTCTCCGACCAGGACGGGGGGGGGGGGGGGAACTGTCCCTCCCCCACCTGTCATATGGCTACATGTGGGGGTGGCGGAAGCGCGTCCCTTCCACATGTCAAAATCACCCCCTCACCGCCCCGCCCCCTTTGCCCGCCCCCTCTTTTCTTGAATTGATGCGAATGTCATATCATTTTGGCCCTGACAATAAGAAGGGTCGGTGCGCGGCGGTGTGTGGGCGGTGGCCCTTGACCATGGCCCGCCACACACACACACACACACACGTACACACACGTACACACACGTACACACAAATACACAGAAGGAAGGCACTTACGAGACGGCAATTTCAGCAATTTGGCGTGAAATTGGCGTGCATCTCTGCCGCTGCCGGCGTCGGAGAGCGCGGCCTAAGCGGGCGGCGGCCGAAAGGAAGGAAAAGAGGGTTAACTCCGCGTGATATGCTCATGGCTGTGCGCTCATGCCGGCTCGTGCCGCCCGGCCCCATGGCCTCGTGGCCTCTGCCATGGGCACCGCCAGACAGCCAAGGCTCCCATACCGGACACACGTTGGGGTCGTAAAGAAAATTAAAAAAAAAATTGTTGGAATTTTTCAAAAGAGCCCGTGCCGCAAATTCTCCTTATCATATTTGCAGAGAAATCTATTTTGGTGTTGTCCAAGAAACTGAAATCTTGGTGTTATATGCAGTGGAGTAATCTCATAGAATATTAGAATTTCAGGTTTTGAAATTTTCATAAAAATTTTGGGCAAACCACATACAAATTCGTGTTGCAAATTTGTTCGGACCATTATGGCGAATAAATACTCAGGTACACGGTATAGTGGATCAGAACCAAGAGAGAGGGCTTATTCAGGAGGCCAGGACATATCACGGGTACTGCGAATAGAGAGGGTTATTTACAGACGGAGCAGGTTGGCAACCTAACAACATTTTACGATGAGTTTGTTGGAATTTTCCAGAAGTATTTGCTACACTAATGCCCCGCCAATCAGCACACTATGTAAAAATTTTGAGCACGATTCCAAACTGGATCAAACATTAAAGCTGATGTAATTATTGCTTTCGGCAATCATGTGCATACCTCAAGTCTACGTGAGCCTCCCCCCTTGCTGAATGGTGTTCTTCAGTCGAGCGTGTCGCAGCGCGATACAGTCTGCCGAGAGTGACGGAGACAGAGACGGTCTGGCCCGGGCTCCGGGCTGGCCCGCTCGATTGAGGACACCCGGGCGCGGGGCTAGCGCCTGCCAGGTAGGCAGCCACAGTGTCTCCCGCGCACGCGTGTCGTGCGGGCTGGCCTACCCCGGCACCCGCAGGCGCCAGGCTCGGCGCGCCGCGCGTTGCCCAAGTGGCGGCGCTTGCGGTCTCTCTCCTCTCCCCTCCGTGGCCCTAGAGTACCATACGGGACCCTAACAGGACCCTTACAGGACCCTTACAGGACCCTTACAGGACCCTTACAGGACCCTTACAGGTCACCGCGGGGCCCTACAGGGCACTGCCCCAGCCGCACCGGCGGTCGGTGGCGGGCCCGGCCCGGTCCACACCATCGATTAGAAACCGCCGGGTAGTTGAGGCGGCGACAGACGTGTCCGGGCCTCCGCGGGGGACCGGCCGGCACGCGCTGCCCGCCCCGGCGCTGCGACCCTCGGAGCCGTGAGTACCGGAGCCCGCACCCCCCCGCGACGGCCGCACCGGGAAGGTTGTGTTCACGGACCCTCACTTTCTCTCTCCATTGTTCCCCAAACTTTTCGCCTCTCCTCTTCTTCTTCTTCTTCTTCTTCTTCTTCTTCTTCTTCTTCTTCTTCTTCTTCTTCTTCTTCTCTCGCTCTCACCCACTCTCTTTACCTCCCTTTATCTATCTCCCTCCTTCACTCACACTTACATCCGAAAGGCACGCCGAATGAGGGAAGTGTCAGAGCTTCGTGATGTCACGGCCGCCCACCTTGATGATGTGGATACCCCCTTCCCTCCCTCCCTCTCTCCGTGCCTCCCTCTCTCCCTCCATCCCTCCTCCCCCGTCACACCACCACGGCCACGTGGCCCAGTGCGTGGCCTCGTGGTGCGGCGCGGCGGTCGCTGGACGTGTCATTTTGAATTTCGCGCCGTAAGGTCCGCGTCAAATTACCCGCTCTGGCTCCTGCGCCGCGGCCCCGGCTGCTCCCGGCCCCGTCGGCTCCGCTGTGCGACAGGGCGGTGACAGTGCAGCGCCGCGGCTTAACGGGATTGTCGCTCCGCGGCTCCGCGCCGCTCCCGCTGGCTCCGCGGACCGCCGCCGCCACCGCGGGGGAATTGGCGATGAAAAGGGCAAATTGGCTGACAGGGTGTTCTGTTACTCATCAGGCCGCGCCGCCGCGCCGGCAGGCGGTGGTTAGGCGCTTCCTTGTTAACTGAGCACACCCCCTAATGCTGTACGTGTCGAGAGGGGCCGTCCAGGAGTGCCGTATTAGGCGCTTCCCTGTTAACTGAGCACACTCACTAATGCTGTTCGTGTTGAGAGGGGCCGTCCAGGAATGCCGAGAAGCGCCGCGGGCAAACGGGTGGGAACAGTGGAAGCGCTATCCGTAAGCCAGAAGGGCGGTGCACCAGCGAGACTAGTGGCAGGTCTCCAGGGGGTCTGCTGAAGCGAGAGATTTAGATAGACCGGAGAGTTAGGCATGGAGGTAGAGAGAGGGAGGGAGAGTGAGAGAGATAGAGAAATAGGAGGGAGAAGGGGGAGGCGAAGTGAGAAAGAGAGACCGATATAGATTGGGGAAAGAATTAAACATCCAGAGGAAAAGAAAGAGAGAGATAGAGAGACTAAATATGACGGCACGGTGTCGCACGCCCGGGCAGCAGGCACCATACCGTCCCCGGCGCGCCGCCGACGCCCCGTAGGCTCCGCAATATTTTTCATACCAGAGCGTAGACTGCGTTGCGGCGGCTAACTCGATCAAAGGAATGGCATTTAAACTGTCCCGCACGTCGTTCCTGGTGAAGGTCATGCGGGGCCGGGCCTTGGACTAAAGCGGGGGCTTTGTGCGCCCCCCCCCCCACTCCTCCCCCTCATGCTCTCCATCTCTCTCACTCGCCCGCCTGTCCGTCAGCCCGCGTCCCTCTCCCCTTGTCTCCTTCCCCAACTCCCCCGGCAAATCTTCAATATGAATCCCATGAATATAGTTTTCTAAAGGTTTTCTAAACTTTCCTCTGTATTTTTGTAGAGCTTCTTCATGAAGCTCTTTTGGGAACGTTTTGCGTCCACTGACATTGAGATTTCATCTTCTGGAAACTCTTCTACAATCTGTGGGTACAGGGCTCGTGGGCAGCAATGACTAGGAGCTGCTAGCCAGCCTCCGCTTGGAGGCGGGCGGGGCCTGGCAGGAACGTGCCTTCATTCAGTTCCTTGGAAACGGGAAGATGAGAGTCACTAAAGTCACCAACACCAACCTGCTTGTGCTGGTGCAAGGTCTCCCTCCACTTGTACCGGACTCAGAGCGCAATACAGGACAAAAAAAGGCTCGTCCAAAAAGGTGAAGAGCAAGGGTAAGAAATTGAACCCCTTTTGAATTGTACAATTGTTCCATAGCAGTTGGAAATAAATAAAAATTGCTGTAGTTTCAGGGCCGCTCGCTTTTGATTGACAAGACTTTCGGAGTTAAGGTCGCTCAAGATTTTAAAGATGCCCGATACGTCAGAGATTGCGAGATCTCGGTCCCAACTCGGCGCACTGCAGTGGCTGCGACTGGAGGGGGCTTTGCCGAGCCAAGTGTGATTAAACGTCCCTGAGATAGAGACAGGGAGAGAGAGAAAGCGAGAGAGAGAGAGAGAGAGAGAGAGAGAGAGAGAGAGGAAGAGGGCGACAGTGAAGGGGATACGGAGATGTTGTCGGCCACCACAAAGTCACTCTTGACTCGGAGCACACCTCAATAGGTGGCGGCCGTCGCCATGGGGAATGTCGAGGACGAACGCACCGAGGACGAGCAGACCGCGTTCAGGGAGGAGGACCCCGCCGAGGACCCCGCCGAGGGCCACGGGCAAGACAACGGTCACCACCACCACCACCGGCGTCGCCGTCGCCCGTCGGGGAACGTGAAGGCGTTCATCGCGGAGAAGCGCGTCCCGGAGGACGGCTGCGGCGGGGGCGACGAGGACGAGGACGGCGTCGTGTACGCGATCAAGTCAGGTGAGGACGTCGTCGGGGACCAGGCGATGCAGGAAACTGATTGTAAATTTACAAGGTCGTACACACTAAATTCTTCTGTACAATTTCGTCCAGAATTGCGTACGAATTTACGCATACGCATCTTACGTACTAATTCGTACTTAAATTATGTACAATTTTGAAGATTTGTTCACAATTGCGTACAATATTGTACATAACAACGTACGAATTTGTACATAAGCTGCGTATGCACAAATTCGTGCGCACTTCTGCACAAAATTGTACAGAAGCATTTAGCGTGTACATAATTACCATGGCACGCCTACTTTGAGTACAAATGTGCGCATCATCGTGTCATGTACAAAATTGTTCACAATTATATACATCACAGCATAATTATTTTGAGTACAAATGTATGTGCGTCTATACGGTATGTCATGTACAAAATTGTACATAACTGTGTGCTACATGATTATGTACTAATATGTAAAAGTACATTAAGCGTGAGGGCCTGCACCCACCCCGTGACCTCAGGCCCGGACGTGCTGCGGGTGGTGGACAGCCTGCTGTCGCTGCACGTCATCGCCCCCCTGGTCATCACCTTCTGGCGCGGGCTGTGGCAGCTGCTGGGCATGTACCCGGCCGCCCTGCCGCCCTGGGGGCTCGCCTCCTTCGGCGCCGTGCTGCACTGCGCCCTCGCCCTCTCCCGCGACGTCTTCATGTCCGTCTTCAACTGCCGCCGCTACCCGGAGCCGGCGCGCAACTTCGTCAAGGTGCGCACCCGGTACAATTACTGAAAAACTGCACGCCAAATGTGGACAAATTTGTACATAGTTATGTACTGGTCGCATACGTAATTTATGGCCAACATTGTGTATCATTCCGTACAAAAATGTACATTTGCCGTAAATATTTGTATGCAAACTTCGAGTAATGCGTGCCGTTTTATGAATTGTAGTTTCCATACGTCTGAAAATCAGTTCACACGCCTCCGTTCTGGGCTCGTAATTCAGACACTCGCCCGGGTCAGAGTTCCATATTTCAGGTTGAATGGCGTTGCAGACGCCTCCAGCTCCCGACCACCACCGTCATAGCCATTCAAATCCGACAATTATTTAGATTGAATTACCGCAGGAGCAGTATCTGCGTTATCTGTCAATGTCGCCGTGCCCCATATTGGCAGGCGCCGAGAGCACGCGTGCGAGGGGACTCGCCGGAGATATCGCGCGCCTTCTCAGCCGCCGACTGTCGAGAAAAGTCACTCTCAAATCCACTGTTTTCGGAAATGCAATGCAAAATGACACTACACTCTTGAAAATGAATGCTTAAATCAAACATAATGTGCTCGATCCAACACACTTTTTACGCTAAAACAGCCATTTGTCCGCCATTTGCCGTTGCATAGACCTATTGCCCTTTACGGATGCTTTAATCTACAGTAGCATGTAGATGCTATATCTAAGCATCCATATCAAACCAGACTTTTGATTCAATTCACTTTCGAGGTATGGAAACGTGATTTGGTATGCGGTACTGCTTTCACGTATCTCTGCTTCGCTGTAAGTATTTCTAGAGTTTAGCGTGTGTGGAAGAACTCGTCCTTCGACACAAGGGCCAAGCTGGGGCCCTTTTCACGCTCACGCGCCTAGCCGTTCCCATAGCTTGTCTAACCGTTCCCATAGCTAGCCGAGGCGTGCCCATAGGTTGTCTAGGCGTAATAGCTTGTTTGGGCGTGTCCATAGCTCATAGCTCGTCTAGCCGTGCCCATAGCTTGTCTAGCCGTGCCCATAGCTTGCCTAGGCGTGCTCAGAGCTTGCCTAGGCGTGACCATAGCTCGTCAAGCCGTGCCCATAGCTTGACTAGCCGTGCCCCCGGCTCGTCTCGCCACGCCGTGCATCAGAGCCCGCGGCCACGTGTGGCCAGCTATCCGCTGTTTGCTGAGAGGGCGGCACCTGCGGGGCCTGCGGCGGCCGGCGGCGGGTGTCGGCACCGGGGCGGGGCTCGGCTTAGCCTATCGCGAGGGCGGCCCAGGAGAGCACGGACGGGATTAGACGATAATTCGATGTCAGACGCGGAACAATACGGTCAAGGACGCGGGCACACAATTTTGCGTGTTCGTGTCGTCCTTCAAAGCGAAAGATTAGCGTGGAAAACTAGGAAAGAAAAACGTAGACGGCCGCAGGGGGGAGTCGAACCCGCGACAGTGTTACGGCAGGGCTACGCGGCGGCGTGCTTCGCCGGGCCGTGGCGAGCTGCGCTAGCTGCGCCTCGGCCGGCTGGACACGGGAGTAAAGCCGGCGCAGCTAGCACAGGATGGCCCCCCGCGGGGCGGCCCGCGGGGCCCGCGGCCACAGTCTAGGCCAGGCTCCCCTCATTAGGCATATCGATATTAATTGATTGCTTCCTGTGTGCACCAGCCCCGGCGGCGGCTGCAGCGGCTGCAGCTGCGGGTGCGGCCGCTGCCGCCGGCACTGCGGGCCGCGCCACGGCCACCCCGCCCGCGCACCTGCTGTTTCGCTCCCTCTGTCACACTCGCACGGTTCAAACTTAGAATTCGCACAGTTTGTGCAGGAGGCTCAAACCTAAGTAGATGCACGCAAAAAAAAAAAGATCTTCTACCCTGTGCTATATTCTCAAATATGGCGCAGCCACTGATTTTAGGCAGGGAGCCGAATTTTTTGGCGTTGGTTATAAAAATCTACCACGCTAGATAACAGGCACCCGACTTGGCCAAGACGTTTGCAATGTTGTAGCTGCGGCACGATTAGCTAGGAGGCTAAAATTTTTTGCTTTATGATCTAAACTTTTGCTGTGGTGCAATTCTTCCCGTTGCGTGTACGGTTTTATTCGGGTTTATAAATACAGCAATGCCTCGCACTTGTGCAAAAAAAAAATGCAGTGAGCATTACGGCCCTGAAAAAAGTGAAAAGAAAATGGTGCTGGTCAGTTTTTGAACCTAAAAATAGCAACACTATCGTGAGTGCATAGCCGCAGCACGGCCCCGCGCCTGTGCCCCCTCCAACGGTGCGGCTGCACTCCGGAAAGGCGCCCAGCGGGCGGTGGTCCCGAAGCCCCCGCGGCCCCCGCGGCCCCCGCGGCCCCCAGCACAACGGGGAGGGGACGACGACGCCGCTGGCCTTGGGGGGCGCCGAGGGTTGTCCCACTGCCAGTGTGCCGTCAGCTGTCACGTGTCGTGTGCGCCTCACGGCACACGCCCAGGGGTGTGGGCCGTCAGCCTCGTACGTTCCGGTCACCTCCAGCGCCCTTTCAGTACCCCACGAAAAAAAAAAGATTAGTTGGCATAACGACTTTGTTTGTTAATTATGGGACAATCACAAAATTTAGTTACAAGAATTAGAATTTTGCCAAATTTCGTTAGAGAGACTAATTCTTAGTTGCAATAGCAAAATTGAAAAAAAAAAAACCAACAGAAATTTTGCTGTGGGAACCGAGAATAAGTTGCATTTACGAATTCTCAGTTTACGTAAATGAATTTCGTAGTTCTGCAAACTAATCATTTTTTCTGCGTGCCCATTAAAGAAATCAATCCCGTACGCTCCACACTTCACATGGTGGGCACCTAGCCCTTTCTAGGACAGTTGTGTTGCGAGAGAGAGAGAGAGAGAGAGAGAGAGAGAGAGAGAGAGAGAGAGAGAGAGAGAGACGGGACGCTCCATGTGACTGCGCTAGTAGAAGAGAGATGCCCAGACGGGGATACCCTGCCACGCATCTCTCGCACTCCCGTAGTCCAATGGGGCGTCGCTCGTCTCTCTCGCACTCCGACAGACTCCGACCTTCCACCACTGTAAGACAGGAACCACCCTAAACAGTGGAGCGCCGATAAGTCTACCCAGCCATCGTCCTGTTGTCACAGATGCACACTCCGCAGTAATAGGCATTTCCAACGAGGCTCGCGAAAACGGAAGTTGAGGAACAAGAATACTTCCAGAGCGGAGACTGTTCGCATGAGAAGTTTCGTGGCCATCCGAGCTGGAGACACTCCTTGCCGTATGATTTCTCATACAGCGCGTTTCCGCCGTGGAAGTATTCTTGTTCTTCCACTTCCGTTCTGAGCCTTTGCTGGAAATGCCTATTCAAATATCGCACGCTGCAGTCACCGGATGATATTTCGTTTGGCTTTGAGACACACACCCTGGCCACTCTTGTCCGTATTTTACAGTCCTGGAACAGAATTTTTGGATGGCCGATTCTCCGGCACAGGGCCAACGTCTTGGCTCCATCATTCATCGACACATCGTAAATTGTGTCCAAAGTTTTGAACATTCTCGGAAAAGCGCGCCATTTTGTTCCTCGTCGGCGGGCAGGTGCTGACGCGGTGCTACACGTACGTGTTCGCGGTGGCCTGCATCGCGCACTGGCGCGGCGTCTTCGACCTGCTGGACACGCTGGTGGGCTTCGAGCCGCTGCGCGTCGCCCTGGTGGCGGCGGTCGCCTTCATCGTCATGGCCTGCACCAGGTCGGCCAGGAACACGATGGCGCCGCCGCTGGTCGTCGTCCCGGACGGCCCCGACTTCTGCTTCAGCTTCCACCTCATGTTCCGCACCCACGTGAGTAGATTCCACGGATGCATCTCCAACGAGGCTCGGGAGGGAACAAGAATACTTCCAGAGCGGAAATCGGTAGCATGAGAAATCTTTAGGGACAGAGGCGCTACCGCAGGCGGGTTCGCGAAGCGATTTCTCATCCTACCCGTTTCCGCTTTCGAATCATTTTTTTCTTCCACTTCCGTTTTTTTGGACCTCGTCGGAATCGCCTATAGTGGCGGCCTGAGTGAGAGAGAGCCATGACGCCGCATTTGACGGCGGCAGTGTGTGAGAGGGATGCCCCAACGAGGATACCCGGCCGGACGAATCTCTTGCACGGCCGTAGTCTTATGGGCCCCGCCTCTCTCGCACTCAGCCAGACAGTCACCGTCCACGGGTCGCATACCCCGCCGGGGGGGCCGTCACCCGTACCGTCCGTACTGGACGGAGGACGGCGAGGTGTCATGTCTCTTCCATGTGTGTGTGTGTGTGTGTGTGCACGGAAGACGTTGCAGTTGCAGTGCTGTTTGGCACTGTTGGGTCCATCCCACGCGCGTGGCGTGGCGTAGCGCTGGGAAAGTAGGAGGGGGGAGGGGGGGGGGAGTCTGAGAGGACGGCAGGGCACACCGTGCTGCCGGCAGATGTCGGGGAGGGGGGAGGGGGGAGGGAGCAATCAGCGGCGACGCCTTTAGCATATAGTCCGTCCGGCTTAGCGGACACAACACTGGCGGCCGCCGGTCCGGTCCGCAGGAGGCACACGCACACACACACACACACACACACGTACACACACAGGCACAGACAGACACAGGGGCAGGCGAGCCTAGGTCGGTGGGTCAGCGACGCGCGCCATTCGCGTACATGCACGCGCTGTGTGGTGCATAGCGGCGGAGGGAAAGAGGAAAGACACGCGTTGTGGGGAGAAAGGATTTATAAAGAAGAGAGGCAATAATGAGTACGGGGTAATGTTGAAGAATAGGTACTTCCAACGAACTTCGAGAACGGAAGAGCGAGAATGCTTTTTGAGGTTGGACATGGCGAAGCTGGTGAAGGTACTCTCTGTCCCTGCACTTCCGTTCTCGAGTCTCGCTGAGAATGCCTACGAGACTGTGGACCGGGCAGAAGAGGTTTCATTTTTACATCAGGAAGTCCATGATGTACTCAGATAAAATGCTCGTCAGGAGATTACTTGATTTTCACAGTAGGTGACTGAAAGAAGATGAAGAAGAAGATTACGAAGACGCGCGCCCGCTTTCAGACGCTCCGAACGTTGCCAGCCAGTTCTGATTCTGACTCCAGCGCACGTCAAGCAGTGCAGTCGTGCTGCATTCACGTTCGAATTCGTACCCGTCGCGGGGGTCCGGATTCACATTGAGGCTCGGAGGAGCTGTCGGCGGGCGACAGCCGCGTCGGCCGTGCCCCAGTCCCGATTTGCACAAACTAACTAGTGGCGTTGTCTGATTGGCTAAACGGACCAGCAGTGTGCAGCATCCAACCCAATTAGAGCTAATCTAAAGGAGGAGGCCTCTGCACGCGTCCGCCCGTCCGTCCGCCCGTGCGTCTCTTTCTCTCTCTCCCTCTCTCTCTCTCTCTCTCTCTCTCTCTCTCTCTCGTCTCTCTTTTTCTGTCTCTGTCGCCCCCTCTCGCCCTCCTCCCGTTCGCCTCGCTCTGTCTCTGTCCACCGCGCTGTCTCACACACGGGCCGGACCAAACCAAGGAGACGAGACAATAACAACAAAACCAGCGGGGAGGGGAGAGGGGGGCGTGCAGCAGGACCTGACCTCGCGTTTCTTCGGAGAGCGGCGGCGCCTTCATCCTGCTGCGCTGCTGCAGCTCGCAGCCGCGGCCGAGTAATGCCTCGTTTCCTACGGGATGAGAAGTGTGCTGCGCGCGCCGCCACCCCCGCCCCCCCCCCCCCCCCGGCCAGACGCAAGCATAATGTAGCACTGAGGTGTGCAGACTGTGTCGTCTGTGTTCGGCCCGGGCTGCTTTTTGTCTGCGGTTTTGGCAACACTGGCGGGCTGCTGCTGCCGGGCAGAGAGGTCCGCACGATGCCGCGGGGGAAGTGGACGTCCACGGCGATGGCCTCCAAGGATAACGTGCCATTCTAGTTCCATCCATCACACTGTCGCCAGTGAACTCGAGTGAACCTAGATGATTTCGGCAGCCCCGCCGCCGCCCCGCTGCCGCCCCGCTGCCGCAGCCCCCGCCCTGTCTAAGTGGCCGCGGCCTCCGGTCGACAGACGCCGCCGCCTAAGTGTGACCCGGCGTTCCCCGGTGCACCTGCGAGCCGCGGCCGCCGCCAGCCCCAGCTTGCCGCGTTCGTCCTATAGTCCACGTGGTGGAGGGGGTGGCCGTTGACGTCCTAGGCCTGGACGGGAGCCGCGCGGCCTCGCGGCCGGCCGCGGGGCCCAGCCCTCGGCAAGGCCCCCCCCTGCGACTCCTGCGGGGGTCCTGGGGTCCCGGGGACCTGGGGGTCAGCCCGAGCCGCTCGCGGAGCTGGCGGAGCGGCGGCGCTGGTATGGTCAGTGTCGCGACAGACATGGAGGCGACCGCCACGCGCCCGCGCCGACGTGGCCCCGGGGACGACAACGAGCACCTCGAGCGGTCATGAGCTCGCCGACAGAGTGCAGGGCGGCCCGACGCCAACCAGTGTCTACTGTGAGGGAAGCTCCTCGTCGAGGCGCACCTCCGCGACGACAACGACCACGTCCGACATGATGTGGCCGAGCGACCCCGCCTCCGCAAACGGCCCCGCCGGAGTGGGGACGACGGCGTCCTCGCCGCCGCGCCGCCGCCGCCAGTCCTTCACCATGAGGGGCAGCATCGTGGGCATCTCGGACGGGCTGCGCGGCTCCTCGCGCGGCCACTACGCGCTGCTGCAGGCGCTCGACGTCCTCGTCTCCATGTTCCTCATGTCCCCCGCGGTCGTCAGCTACTGGCGCGGCACCTGGGCCCTCATGGACTACTATGTGTTCCCAGACCAGCCCAACCTCAGCAACCTGCTGTCCATGATGATCGGGGCCATCAGCCACATAATCTTCACAATGGTGTGTGTGTGTGTGTGTGCGCGCGTGTCAGTGTGTATACCCTGCGCTCGAGAGCTGCGTGTGGGAGCTCGAGCACGGGGTATTCCGAAACATAGGTGATATTAGTGTGGGTGAGTTCGGCACTGAATCGGACCACGCGTTCGGTCTGAAGTTCTCGGCCATAAATGTATGATGGCAGAGATTCGCTGGAGCTAAAATGTTTTTGAGGGTTCAGGAGTCTGTGTGTGTGTGTGTGCGCGCGCGCGCTTGTTCTGTGCAGCGGCCGCCGGCTGCCTAGCGGAGGGGCCGAGGCTGTCTGCGCTTAAGGATCGCGCTAGGAGCGGTGTCGGCGGCAACGCCGGCCTGACAGCCATGTCAGGTGACGGCCGGGCCCCGTCCAGCTGCCGAACCTGCGCTCGGAGAGGGGCGCTTCAGTTAGGACACACATTCTCGGGCCCCGCAGGTGCAGCACCCGCTCGAGAGGCACCTGCACCCGGACAAGCACCGCCTGCTGTACTACGTGCTGTCGCGCGTTTACACCGCCCTCTTCAGCTTCGGCTGCGTCAACTCGTTCCGCGGCGTGTGGAAGGCGCTGGACCAGCACACGGGCCTCAACCCGGGCACGGTGGTGGCCTTCACGAGCGTGTCCGTGGTGGCGCTGGCCGTGATGCGGGCGCTGCGGAACATCTCCGCGCCGCCGTTCGTCATTGTGACCGACAACCACGAGAACTACTTCCAAGTGCCCACCATGTTCCACACCGTGAGTGGGTGGCCTGCATGCGAGTCCTCTGCATGACCAACAACCACAAGAACTACTCCCAAGTGCCCACCATGTTCCACACCGTGAGTGGGTGGCCTGCATGCGAGTCCTCTGCATGACCAACAACCACGAGAACTGCTCCCAAGTGCCCACCATGTTCCACACCTGCATGAGGACCGCCAGCGACTCCCGCACGGAAGCGTTCCTCCCCGTCGGCGCGCTGGTGCATCTTTTGCGTGACGGAATGGCCTGCACGTCAGCTCCCCGTCCGGACCGCTCACGCCTCCCTTTCTTCCCCTGCCCGTCGTGCCCGCCCCGCAGCCACCCCTGCTAATGACTAGTGCATCTCGCCCTTTGCAGAGCTCCAGCCAGACGTGGCTCTACATCCTGGACTGCCTCTTCTCCGTGCTGGTGGTGCACACCCTGGTGGTGTTCGTGTGGCGCGGCGCCTGGTGCATCTTCGACATCTACCTGTACCCGGGAGCCAGCGACTGGTCGGCGTGGGGTTCTCTCGTGAGTACTCCAGAAGGGTCTGAAACAGACGGGGTTCTCTTACAGGCAATGCAAGGCAAACCATCACTTGAAATATGCATATTTCGTTTTTTCTCGATTGTTGACTCTATACTATTTATTGTATCTTTAATGGGGTAACTAAAGTTCTCCTTCATGTTCTAAAACTTTTTATTTTTTAAGATGTACATAGTTTTATTTTAGTGCAAACCACCTCCGAAACCCTCTCACCGTGAGAAGTATGAGGAATGGTGCGGTCAGAACCGTATCTCCCGTACTCTTTATTGTTCGTTGAGGTCCGAAACCCACAGTGCGATTTCCACGACTACACTAATAACAGTGCTGGTTTGGCTGGGTGCGAGAGAAATGGACTGTCTCATTTGACAACGGTAGTGCAAGAGAGATGTCTGGTCGGGGAACACCAACCGGGCAACTCTCTCGCACTGCCGTCGTCAAATATGGCAAACTGGCAATCTCAGTCGTACGTAGACAGACCGCCACTGAGCGTTAACTCATGGGATGCCGTCGACAGGTGATCGGCTACTGCATCACCATCCTGGCCTTCAGCCTCCAACCCTGCATGATGTCCGTGGTGCAGCGCCTGGAGGGCTTCTGGCGCGTCCTGGTTGTGGACGTGTACCACCTCTTCTCCTTCTTTGGCACCGTGAACGTCTGGCGGGGCGTCTGGAACCTACTCAACGTCTACTTCCTACCGAGTAACTATTCACTATCAAAAAATATGCTTGATTCAAGCACATATTATGCTGGAAAACAGTTTTAAAAAATGTCATCGAGCATTTCACCCTTGTTACAAGCGTAATTATGCGAGATCCAACCCGGGAAATCAAGAACATTGCAGATCAATCCGATTAATCAAAGCATCCGTCGAGATCAATCAACCCGCTGATACTTAAACGGACCATGTTCAACAAAAATATCGAAATAGCCTGAAATAGCGTGGGTTCGACTTGGACCTTGTATATATTTCTTGAGAGTCGTTGTCGTGGATTTCATTAATTTGATGCTCGTGCGCGCGGAAGTGTGCACTGTAAAAAATTGAGTCGTTTAAAAACAAAGATTATTTGACTAATTGGGAATTGGAGACATTCGTTGTTAAACAAATATTCTTACAAAGCCTTTTTTGCTTTATAACGAAAAACATGAGAAATTTTTACGTCTCTTCTATGGTACAGAGGGCATATAGCCTTAATTTTAGAGGATAGCGCTACAATATGTTTTCTTCCTTTCATCCCAGCTATGTGGAAGTTAATTTAGCCTATCCCTATCACATATGCCTGATGACTAGACATCGTCCGCAGGAAAATAACGTTATTTTACGAAGTTTTCTTGATTGATTTAGTTTATTCAAAAATGTCGCTTAGAAACGACAATCCCTTAGAGTGTGAGAAACGCACTCGCAATGTGTCCCCCTTGTCCAGACAACCCCGTGGCCAGCAACTGGATCAGCCACGTGCTGCCGTTCCTGCTGCTCGTCCTGCTCAACAGTGCCAACTCCATCCTCGTCCGGGGGGTTTACATCGACGCCGAGGAGGAGGGCGGCCAATGTGTCGAGTTCCCCATCTACTACCTGCGGTTATTCTTCCAGGTGAGCATCAGCGGATCAGGACTGGCGTACAGTCGTTAAAAAATATTGCCGTAAGTTAACAGCAAATTAGCTGCTCCTTTTCTTTGCAGCAACTCTTGCTTTTTAAACAGAAATCTTGTAAGTGTTTTGTTGTACTTTCACAGATTTTCTGGTTAGAAATGAAATCGTCATCCATTTTCAGTGTAGTGTAGTACATTTTTAGCGCAACGGCTGTTCGAAAACGATTTCGTAACCGTCCACAGTCAGACAATCGGCTGCACTTGTTTCACAATGTTGAAGGGTAGAATGATGATGCTTAATAAATGTTTTAACATTGTACGGCCCTGCGGGTGGCAGAGATGGGCACTGGGCGGGTCAGAGTTGACCCGATGGGTTTCGGTCTCGCTCGCTCGCGCAGGCCGTTGCCTCAACCTGTCCTTGTCGGACCCAATCGCACCGCCCAATGCTCATAGCTGCTGCCCAGTGCGGCGATGCGGAGCGCCTGCGATCGGCAGGGTAGGCCACCCGCTCTACACACGGGCGTGAACCGGTCGGCGATTGCCTACCCGCCAGGCGCTATGGCTGTCGAGGGCTTTGAAAACAGACTTCCGTTAGTATATCTGGTTCGTTGGGATGAGATGAAAAACCATATCGTGGCGTTTTCAACTACGATTAAGGTCATTTTCCCTCTTTTATACGAAAGAGACCTGCAAATTCCTCATTTCTTTTGTTTAAAAACGAAGAAATCTCTCTAAAAATATGAAGCGAACATGAAGGCCTTTAGTGCCCGAGTAACCTAAAATCTCCGTTTTTATACTAATGAAAGTTTTACGGTGTGTGCAAATCGTGTCCTTTCGATTACCTTGGATTTACCCTAGATAACACAAACCCCTTCCGGAACACCTGGAATGCTCTTTCGAGAAATGACGACTTCTTTATGATTACATGGTGGAAATCCTGAACATATGTAATACCTCGGTTAACCCTGACTGTGTCATCAGCCGCGTTCTTTACTGATGGCCACCTTCGTCCCGCACCAGAACCGCCGCCGCAAGAAGCTGATGCGGCAGCACGTGCTGGGGAAGCGGCCGTCGGGGGGCTCGTCCGGGGCCTCGCACGGCGCCAAGGGCACGCTGCTGGACAACAACCACCACCAGAACCAGTCGTCGCCCAGCCCGCCCTCCTCGCGGAAGAGTTCCAAGGAGCAGCCCCTGCAGCCGTGCCTGGCGCACGGGCTGGCGCACGGCATGAGCCACCCCCACCACCACAACCTGCGGGTGCAGCTGCCGCAGGGCCCCGCCTACAAGGACATCCCCGAGTCCCCCGTGTGAGCGCTCCGTCCGTGGGCGACAACTTTGTTTTAAAAGTGATGGAGGAGTGGGGTCCGTGCTCCCGCACGGCGGACAAAAATGAGAAATAGACTCGTCAACTCGACTCGAGAAGCCTGTACATAGTTCGCAGTAGCAAATGTGTGCATTTCCAGTAGTGTAATTCTTATTGTGATGCTGCCAAAGAACTGCCGTCGGCCAAACGACAGAAATCCTTAGGTAAGTGGTGTAACGAGGTGTACATAGCGTATGAATGGGTTATAAACTAATTATAGTAAATTATTCCGCCAAAACTCTCCTATGCAAGTATTATGTACAAAAAATGCTGTACGGCACTTCTAAATTAAGTCAACCCAATTAACCTTCCTGTCACTCTGGCTTTATTTTAGTGACAGCCGGAACACTGTACATTTTTTTATAACCAAAACGATGTAAAAATAAAATTCCGTTTGAGAACACGTTTTTTTTACGTTTGCGATCTGTGCCGTGAGAATGGTTTGTTCAGAGAATCTTCACCAATCTTAATTGCACGAAAAGAAGTTGTACATCAGTTCTCGCATGGGACGGCCCAGGCGTTGTCACACTTCTGCCTCCCGTAACTGAACCGGGTTCCGGGTGGACAGGGCATGTCCCAGGTGCGGCCAAGGTAGCAGCGGATGTACCTGTTGCAGCTGGTGGGGTCCGGGAGCATGATGTCGCTCTGGTCTGCGGAACAGATAGTCGGAGCGGGTACCGGGGGCCATGGGGCAGGTGTAGTGTTATCCTCTACAGTGGACGGCGCCAGCTTTACATTGCCGCACTGAACGGCCCAAGCGTTGTCGCACTTCTGCTTCTCGTAACTGAACAGGGTTCCTGTAGGACAGGGCATGTCCCAGGTGCGGCCGAGGTAGCAGCGGATGTACCTGCTGCAGCTGGTGGGGTCCGGGAGCATGATGTCGCTCTGGTCTGCGGAGCAGATGGTCGGAGCGGGCACCGGGGGCCATGGGGCAGGTGTAGTGTTATCCTCTACAGTGGACGGCGCCAGCTTTACATTGCCGCACTGAACGGCCCAAGCGTTGTCGCACTTCTGCTTCTCGTAACTGAACAGGGTTCCTGTAGGACAGGGCATGTCCCAGGTGCGGCCGAGGTAGCAGCGGATGTACCTGCTGCAGCTGGTGGGGTCCGGGAGCATGATGTCGCTCTGGTCTGCGGAGCAGATGGTCGGAGCGGGCACCGGGGGCCATGGGGCAGGGGTAGTTTTATCATCTGCCGCAGAGGGCATCGCCTCTACAATGTTGCACTGAACGGCCCAAGCGTTGTCACACATCTGCTTCTCGTAACTGAACAGGGTTCCTGTAGGACAGGGCATGTCCCAGGTGCGGCCGAGGTAGCAGCGGATGTACCTGCTGCAGCTACTGGGGTCCGGGAGCATGATGTCGCTCTGGTCTGCGGAGCAGTCTGTGGGCGCCGGGACTGGTGGCCACGAGGGTACCTCAGTGCTCGCTTCGGCGGTGTCTGTAGTCTTTGCTGGCTCAGCTTCGGTTGTTTCTGCAGGCTGTGCTTCAGTCGTCTCGGCTGACTCGGCTTCGGTTGCCTCCGATTCGTCTGCCTGAGTCGTTCCTGGGCTATCGGTTGCGGGCGCATCTGTGCTGTCGGCTTCAGTCGTCTTTACAGGATCGGTTTCGGTTGTCTCTGCAGGTACGGTTTCGTCTGTTATCTCTGAATCGTATACTGGGGTGGTCTTCGGAATTTCGTCATCGGTGGTTTCTGATGCCGATCTCGGGTCTACGTTATTACAGTCAACTGCCCACTGGTGATCACACGTCTGCTTCTTGTAACTAAACCAGGTCCCGGCACCACATGGCATGTTCCAGACTCGGCCGCGGGAGCAGAATATGTACCTGCTGCAGTCAGTGGAGTCCGGGAGCAGGATACTCTCTATGTCATTGGTGCATATAGAAGGCGCTGGTACAGGAGGCCACGTGCTGTCTGTAGTAGTAGTGGACTCCTCCGTGACATCACCTACTTCATCGGTAGCCTTCGAGGGTCCAGTGGGCTCGTTTGTGGCTTCAGTGACATCAGTTAGATCTTCTGTGGCTTCAGTGGGTGCCTCTGTGGCTTCAGTAGGTTCTTCTGTGGCTTCAGTGGGTGCCTCTGTAGCTTCAGTAGGTTCTTCCGTGGCTTCAGTGGGTGCCTCTGTAGCTTCAGTAGGTTCTTCTGTGGCTTCAGTGGGTGCCTCTGTAGCTTCAGTAGGTTCTTCTGTGGCTTCAGTAGGTTCTTCTGTGGCTTCAGTGGGTGCCTCTGTAGCTTCAGTAGGTTCTTCCGTGGCTTCAGTGGGTGCCTCTGTAGCTTCAGTAGGTTCTTCTGTGGCTTCAGTGGGTGCCTCTGAAGCTTCAGTAGGTTCTTCTGTGGCTTCAGTGGGTTCCTCTGCAGCTTCAGTAGGTTCTTCTGTGGCTTCAGTGGGTTCCTCTGTAGCTTCAGTAGGTTCTTCTGTGGCTTCAGTGGGTGCCTCTGTAGCTTCAGTAGTTTCTTCTGTGGCTTCAGTAGGTTCTTCTGTGGCTTCAGTGGGTGCCTCTGTAGCTTCAGTTGGTTCTTCTGTGGCTTCAGTGGGTTCCTCTGTAGCTTCAGTAGGTACTTCGGTATCGTCACTGGGCTGTTCGGTATCACTAGGCGGAGAGGAGGTCGGTTCCTCAGTGGCACTTGCGTCTGATGACGGATTAGGATCGTCTGTGCTATCGCCGGCACTTCTTCCCCCGGACCTGTTGTGGGAGTCCGGCACTGGGGAGCCCTTTGAGGGCTCTGTTGTTTCGGCGGTGGGCTCGTCTGACGGCGGTTCTGATGCTTGTGAGGTGGTCGAAGGGGGTAGTTCGGTACTGGTGGGCAACCGCTTATACCAATCGCAGTCCTTGTTGAAGTGCAAATTGCATTGTTTCTCTTCAGGGTTGAACCAAGTTCCCAGCCCGAACAGGCTACTGCAAATCAAACGCAATATTGTTCGGTTACACTTAAGAAGTTGAGAGTTTGATGAATTCACAGTTGTCGGCATACTTACAACGGACATGTGTCAACCAGAGCCCTTTGTCCTGGTGCTAAGCACAGGAAAAACTTGGCGCAGAAACCTTCGCACGGGATGGGTAACTTCCCCGTCTCGGTGCACTCAGGCACGGGGACGCAGAGCCTCGGTTTGTCCAGGCGCTGCACTGGAGATGTGCCGACCAGGAGGAGGCCGCTGAGGACCAGCAGTGCCCCAGCAGTCACCCGCAGACCTGCGGCAGAATTGACATGTCATCAGGGCATCCTTTTCACGCAATAGTAGATTTCCTCAACCACCGGGTTTTGTTCTCTACTGAATTACAACACTGCACTTTTAATCGTTTCTATCCAATGCAGTACAAATCTGTTAAAATTTAAATCTCGAAATAAACAGCTTCTACTCCTGCACTCACCGCTCATGATGTTGCCTAGGCGTGCACCGATTGGCGTCTGATACATCACAGCGTCATGTGGTCGGCATTGCCGTTCCTTTATCAAACCTTAATCAAATCTGCGATATCATAAATGTCTATTGATCGGCACGAGTTCTGACGAAATGAACTCTACCGCAATGAAAACGCCATGTCCTGTGCCTGCCAAAATAACATCCTGTACTAATCCACTCCTATCTTTTTGCCGCGGTGACTCCCGTGCGGACGCATTGTATCAGCAATGAAGATAAAAGAAGCTTGCACTCTGCTTACTCAAGTACCTGAGTGAGGGTGTCACCCGGCATCTTACGATTTGCCAGAAGTTTCCTACCGTTCTTACACTCTGTCAGACGTTTCCGATCGTCTTACTTTGGTGCAACGCACTAAGATACGTTTAGACACCTCGAGCACTTGGCTTTCCCAAGGATTTGAGGTCGAAAGTCCACGCGTCCACCACACCCACACCGCTTCGTAGAGTAACAGGCTTCGCTCATCGCTAGTTTCTGCTAGTTTCTCTGCCAGTGACTACCGTAAATCTTAGCCTGCTGGCGGCTATGACTCAATTAATGGGATGCGGGTCCAGGAGGAGCCGCCGGATAAGTGGTGCGAGCTTTTTATGCCACGCTCTCCGGGAGCCACTTTCGCCGCACTAGGTCACGCTCGGATAAGGGAGCGTCCCGAAATTACGTAAGGCATTTTGGGGCAGGGTGTATGCGTCAAATCTCATGCAGGCCTTATTTCTAGAGGGTCATCGGTAAACATTACGAAAGATTTCTTAAGAGCCCAAAGAGCCAACACTTTCTAAAAAGTGTTCTTTAATGTAAGGAAACCGAGGCCAATCCCAATCTCTTAGCCAACCTTTAATAGCTGCACACAAATTATTAACAAAATATTTTTTGTCATTTTTAATGCAATAATTTTGTTAATCTTTGACTTTTTGCGTAATCTCTCTCAACGCCCATCTTCCTCCTGCGAGCGTAGAATGGCTGAAAACATACAATAACACAGTTTCTTTTACAACTTGAGGCAAGTTTGCAAAAATCTTGCATAAAAAATGGGGAGGAGGGGTAGGGGCGGAGCCTTAGGTGGGGGGAGTCAGAAATGGTCTGAAACGGCCTTACGTAAGTATAGGGCGCCTCCAAAGAGTGACTATCCAAACCATCCGCAACGCAATTACGCGCGATAGAAAAAGTAGGACCGAATTCGTTTACAGAGGGCAGTGCGCTGTGTACACGTTAGCACGGTAAAGGACCTCAACACGACTTGTTTCGTTACAGACTGCAAGACGTAATTCTGACTGTCGATATTCTATCATAATGCTGATAAGAGGAACGCCGAAGTATACAGCCTAGTCTCCAGCGAACTCTGATAGGTGTTAAGTGGCGTGTTCGGCGAAATGTGGCGTCATTTGGGAAGGATTTGGTCAGTAATGAGACCGTATATAATTAGCGACATTCTTGACGCAGGACGTTTACTGGCGTAAGCCTGGATTCTTTGTTTCCTTTAGTCACAATGTCCTAACTTTGACTAAAAATATTTACCTACCTTGATATAAGTTGTCAGGAATTTCTTGGGTGCTACTGTGAAAATTATTTTGCAAAAGCATTTTGCGTTGCAATGCACCACAAAGAACTTGGTCTCAGGTCCTTATTTAACATTCTTGTGATGAACGCTTAATGAAAAATTGTACAGACACAGTCAGTATATTTTGGGGCTGGTGGTGTGCCAGTATTCTTTGTTGATCAACCAAAATAAATAGTAATCTATAAATACTTTTTTTTTTTTTAAAAAAAAAAGGCATGCGTCGCCAACCTTGAACTCCATCATAATTAATAACGTTTAGTTTCAAAGAAGGACTGCATATTTTTTCGGCACGGAGTTACCTCATACATTTTTTAAGATTTAAAATTGGAAAATAATTTTAATCAACACCGGCCGTAATTTTTTTGAATAAGTTTCACGTTCATGTTTTATGTCTATAGTCTCATTTGCCTAAAAGCGACTAGATGGTTACGCAAGGCAAGCAATGTTCGTAAACGTATGCTATGCCGTGTCGTTCAGAACCTCATATGTTTGAACACAAAGAGCGCATTCACGAGAAAACGCAAAACAGCAAATCCCGCCGGGGATTTCGGTTTCGTAGTAGTGGAGGAGTCTGCAGGCGGGAAGACGAGACGGTGACGTCAAAAGGCGCACCCGGGAAACACGCAGTCTTCCCAAGATAAAGGAGCGCTGCTTTAAAAGCAGAGAACCGCTGTGATTGGAATCAGTCGCACAGCGGACAACAGTTACAGCAACATGGCAGGTAAGACGAAGGCGCAGTTAAAATCATCATTGTATTGCTCTTCGCGATATTATGTCTGTTTCAAAATTATTGTTTAAGTTTTTTTCGCCAAATCACATAATTAAATTAAACACTAACTTTGGTACTGGTCGTTCGTCTTAGGGAAACCACACATCGTATTGGCAATGTGCCTACTCGTCGGGGCGACGTTGGCAGCCCCTGCGGTCCCCGCTCTGAGGGAAGGCAGTGCTGACGCTCCAGCTACCGATTCTCCTGCTACCGAGGCACCTGCCACCGAGGCGCCCGCTACCGACGTACCTGCTACCCAGACCCCCGATACAGAGGCACCCGAAACCGAGGCTCCTGCAACCGAAACCCCTGAGGCTGAAACCCCAGGAACAGAGGCTCCTGCTACTGAGGCCCCTGAAACCGAGTCTCCTGCTACCAAGGACCCTGACACAGACGCTCCTGAAACCGTGGCACCTGAAACCGAGGCCCCTGCTACCGAGGTACCCGTTACCGACGTACCTGCAACTGAGGCCCGTGAAACAGAGGCTCCTGCTACCGAGGCTCCTGAGACCGAAGCGCCTGAAACCGAGGCCCCTGCTACCGAGGCTCCTGCGACCGAAGCACCTGAAACCGAGGCCCCTGCTACCGAGACACCGGACACAGAGGCCCCCGAAACGGAGGCTCCTACCCGTGCTGCTGAGACCGACGCACCCAGCACTACCACAACGGAAGTACCCTACACGAAGCCTACCGAAATTCCCAATATAATCCCCAAATCCTGCGCCGACAGACCGACCCCGAATGAATACCTCATGATTCCAAGTCCGAAGTCATGCAACAGGTAAGGAACGCAGTTGGTTGCTCACTTTCCTAGTTTCTGTACTCCCGGATTATCACTTCGCCGTTCTCGTAGGTTCGTCGTGTGCTACGACTTCCGAGAGACGGAGATGGTCTGCGCCGGCGGCCTGTGGTTCAACTATACAAAGCAGCAGTGCGACTGGCCCTGGGGCTACTCATGCGATGTCCTCCCCTAATGGCACTGAAGCATCGCATAATTACGAGTCCATGTACCTATTTCTACTTATCTCCCTATTCGTTGCATTATGCCATATGATATTTATTGTACTTTCTCGTCACTGATATCCAAAGAAAACCGAAGACTTTATCCTTTGCTCTTTAAGAATGAAGGCATAAAATGACTATTAGTAGTACGCAAATAAATTGAAAATATTAGGAATGTCAGCAATGTTTTTATTATCTGAAGACAATTTATCAGACGGCGCCCAAGATTTGTTGCCACCCGAAGCGGTGAATTACCTCGGGTGTTCGAGAGGTAATATCACATATCTGCTGGGGCAGTTCGGGGAAACGGGTGGGAGATATGCAACAGTGATGAGACAACACTGATCACACCAAACACGTTTAAGCGTCGATGCCGCACTCGGCGAGCTCGGGCCAGGTGCAGGCCTGGAACTTGTAGCTGAAGTGCAGGCCGTCGTCGCAGTCGACCTCCACTCCGCCCTGGGGGAGGCACAGCAGGTACTTGCTGCAGGCGCCAGGGCTGGGGATCTGCAGCTCGAGCGGGGCCCCGGCGCAGGACGCGGGGATGACGGCGGGGACGTCGGGTAGAGGGGGCTCGGTGTAGGGTTCCTCAGTGGTGGTGGCGTTGGTGGGAGCGTCGCCAGCGGGGGCTGCCCAGGCTGCGGCGATGAGGAGGCACAGGGCCAGGACGAGGGAGAGCTTGGCTGTAACGCGAACAGTCCTCATGTGAAAATCTCTACTGCTTAAAATACGGGCTCACAGAAACAAATAACCGAACTACATTTTTTAAAAAAATGGATACGTGCTCTATGCATAATTTACTTGAAATTGCGACCGAAAATAAATCTTTAACTTAAACTCGGGTGCACCTGTTGACGTCGCAAAGAGAAAGGAATTACTTGAGACAGAACAACGCAGTGAGCGCAGCGTATACACAACGCCATATTTCATGAATGTGAGTCGCAGTTCTTAAGACGTTAGTTGATGTTACGCTATTCATTTACATGACGTCATGTATCGCGACGGAATCGTCTATTATTATTCTTCACATATTGGAAGCATTGAATCAGTATGCTTTAAGAGGGCTTAACGTCGACGCCGAAGAGTCTTCCAAACCGTTCTTTTGGTTCGTGAACCTCACCTGCCATGTCGATGCTGCTGGTTACTGCCAAACTGTGGCCGACAATGTGACTGATGCCAATGAGGCGCGTTTCCCGCTTTTAAGCAATCGGCCGCATATCTTCGGAGGCCTGCCTGAGTTTCCGGGAAAGGCAAGGGTGGAAAGTCACGACCCACTTACGGCGAATTTTCCCGGGAACGGTGAAGTACAAACAAATTTTATGCTGACATGTCCTTGTTTCCAGGAAGACCGCAGGCACGCCAGCGAGAGGCTGCGGGGCCCCTCAGGTACCAGCCACTTGACATCTGGCATGACTGGCAGCCCCGCTGCCCGTCGGCATACACCATGTTTGCACTTTAGTGCACCTGTGGAAAGTAACGGTAAGTAAACCGATTTAACGGATTCGTCTTACAACGTAGAGGATCGTGGCCGTGGTGGTAAACCCGCCGTGGTAAACCCGTAGCGGAGGCACTATTCGCCGCTGCGATACTTCGTAGTACCCGATGCCGCTGTGCAATTATTGTTGTCTCGAGATTTGTTGGAAATCCCAATAACAGCCGTGCACCGATTTTTCGTAACTCTGCCGGGAAGAGCTATGACCAAAAACCAGGACAGAACTGAAGAGCGGGGCCGGGGACCCGGGCCGGGCCGGCCAGCGGCTTAATCCGCTCAAACGGGAAGGAATTTAGACATCCGATTTGCGATTAAAATTTTTCCAATCTTTTCTGCTCATTGCAAAGAGGACAAAAACACAAGGAAAATTTTAAAAATTGCCCCTCAAAATTCTAGTTTTGAAGGATCCGCCATGAGCCCAACACGGCCCACGCGGCCCTGTCCGCCGTGTCCAGCAATCAGTTCAATCTGTAATTTGAGTAAAAATAGCAATTTTGAGGTGCATATTTTTATATTGCTTGTCTTTTTGTCCTCTTTGCATTGATCAAAAGAGATTATAAAAAATTTTGAGTTGGATTTCCAACGGTAAAGGTAACACTCACATTCATGTCTGGACAGTACTTTTGATGCCTCGCGACTCCTTTCCCCTTAACTTTCAAATTCCGATACCTAAATACGGGCATTCAACATGGCGGTCTTACGCCGGCGCACAGATTGTATCCACAGTTTTCGGCAATGTTCGTCTTCGGTGGTTCCGGTTTGGACTGTGAAATACCCTACTGTTATGTACTTTTTCGGTGCGATCTTAATGTGCATTCTTTAGTTGCAAGTAGGGCACGGAAGAGATGTTTCATGTTTTAAAAAAATATCACAGTTTTATTAATAAATTATTACAAAAGTATAAAAAAGAACGGCAGAAATCTCAGACGGCGGGCACGACTTGCTGTAGCCAGAAGCGGATGCTCGGGTCTGTGAGGTCCGTGACGACGCTGAACTCGGGCTTCTTCTCGACCCGGAAGCCGCGCACGCCGCGTATGTACCAGATCTCCCCCACCCGCACCACGTAGCCCGCGCCCTGCTTCAGCCGCACTGGAACAAAACAAATAACTGTTAAATTTCAGAGGATTTGGGATTTTTGGGGTGTGGCAACAGCATAGGCCTTCTTGTTTTCAACTATTTTGTTTCTCCTGAAATGAATGCTACAGTTTATGCTTTAAAGCAAGTATCTATGTTTGGAAGATATCGTTCAGTTCAGTTGGAGCGAGTACTACCGTTGAGCGGCCCCACACAGTATCTCTCCGGGGTGAGGGTGCCCGCCGTCCTCTTGGGCAGCTTCGCCTTGCACTCGTCGCGGCTCACGTACGGAGTGGGAAGCAGCGACCACTCCTGGTTCTCGAAGTCATCCCAGTCCTCGACCTGGTGTGGAAAATATATTACATGACCCTGCAGCATCGGAAGGCTTTTGAGGCACAACGACCGCCAGAGGACCGCCGAAAATTTTAAAAAGTTAGCCGAAAATATCCAGACATTTGCCAGAAATTATTCAAATTGTAAAATTATCCGAACACCTCTTTCAAAATTTCTGAATGTGGAACCCAAGACACGACTGAAATTCTCGTACCAGGCCCAGCTGGCCCTTGTTGAGGGGCTGCAGGGCGACGCCGCGCGTGTCCACGCACACGGGCATCGCCGGGAAGGGATCCTTGAGTTCCAGCAGCGCCAAGTCCCACGCGTGCTGCGGCCAGGACCCGTAGTTCCGCTCGTGGATGTGGATGCGGTGGACCTGCAGGGGCAGTGCCGAATGGTTAAGAAAGGTCCTGTCGAAGCGCACTGAGCGACCCCGCGCCCCCATCCTCTGTCTTTTAACTTCAAGCAAGGCGAGGGGACAATGGGGCAATCGCTCATGAAATCTTCGGTACAAATTTTGTAACATCCGAAACGTACCCAATCTTTCTTTCCAGCCGGACTACAAGATCAGATTGTGCAATAGGGTATTTCGCCGTTTCCGAACCGGCACCACCGAAGACGAACATTGCTGAGAACTGTGCATACGATCTGTGCGCCGACGCAAGACCGGATGCCCGTATTATGTTTTCAGGATGTAAAAGTAAAGAGGGGAGGAGTCGCGACATCAAATCCTACATGGCGCACCCTATTATAAGTTATCACCGCAAGTTGTCACCGCAACCCCCGTCCCCCTCGGGCAAAGAGCATAGCCGAAGTCACTCGGCAGTACTTCGGACCGTTTCCCGCGAATCGGCCGCGACTGTTTCCTTGGTAGTGACAAGAGATAAAGCGTTACTGCGTGCCTCTGAAGTAACGACCAGTTACATGTCGGGTACTGTATGCCTCTGAAGTAACGACCAGTTACATGTCGGGAATACTCACGTCGCTCCGCAGTCGGCTGCCGTCCCCGGCGGCCCAGGTCACGTGGACGGCGGAGGGCGCGATGGTCTGCACGGTGCCGGTGTCATTGCCCGCGTACGGGGTGGCGTCGGCACTTAGGAGACGCATTCCGTCTGCAACAGTGGCCACCCACTCAGCTCGCCGAAGTACCCTGTCGCCAAAGGTAACGAAGCGCTTCGCGATGCCACACCGCCGTTCGTCGGCAACCCTAACTGCCGCCACACACTCACACGTGAGCACGACGTTGGGCTGCACCAGGGCCCCGGACAGCTCCCGGTAGCTGCCCTCGCCGTCGTCCACGCGGACGCGGACCGTCCACGGCATGTGGCCCTCGTTGTGCTCGCCCACGGCGGTCGGCTCCTTCCGGGGGTTGAACTCGCCGCACTGTGTGGAGAGGGATGAGAAATCTGGCCGCACTTGGTAAATCGACGTGGCGAAACGGCGTCACCGCGTACCAGGCCGTCGTTGGTGACGCTGGACATCCAGCTGATGAACTGCGACACGTTGGTGAAGAGCGAGATAGCGACGGCGTTGGCGTCGCCGACGGAGGCCACGCCCTTGAGGAACCACTGCCGCTCCGGGGTGGCGAAGGCGATGCCGCCGCCACTGTCGCCGGGGCCCACAGATGCACCTGCAAAAAAAAAAAAAACAATTTTCAGCTAACGGTTTAGAGGAGAACGGTTCCCGGTATCGTTGGCTGGGCGATAGCGAAGCCCTTACCCGGCACGGACTGAGAAAAGTGAGTATGTTAATCTGTTAAGCGAAGGCCTCTTGCTGAGTGCGAGAGAGATGCCCGACCGGGCATCTCATTTGCTCTACCGCAGTCGCTGTCAAATGGGGCGTCGCGTCTCTCTCGCACGCAGCCACACCGCCAGTGAGGGGTTCTGTTTGCCTCGCAGGCTTCTCAGTGCGGCAGGCCATGGTAGGTGCGCGACAGGTACGGATGGGTGGGACGCCGGGTGGAACATCATAGGCATATCCAATGAGGCTCTGTGCCGGAAGTAGAACAAGAATACTTGCAGAGTGGGAATAGCAGGACACCGCTTACCTATTCCGCGTGGCCCCGAGAGACACTTCACAGGGCCGCGCCCCGCGAGCTGGTAACTTTCGCTGTTTGTCCCTACCAAATGGTCATCACACATCGTCAGCGAGAGCTAAGACACGCAATTTTTTCATTCGGCTCATCGTTGACGCCCGCGGCACACAATATTACGTTCTGAACTGGGTAATCCTTACACTAGCCGCTTCCGCTCTGAAATTATTGTTCTTCAACTTCCGGAGCATAGGCAATGTCTATTGGCGAGGACCGCATCTTGTTACGGAAGCGTGCTGGTGTACCTTTACCGTAGCCTGCCGGCACACCCCCTATCTCTCTTTCTCTACCGCAGTCGCTGTCAAGTGGGGCGTCCCGATTCTCTCGCACACAGCCGGACCCCCAGGGGGGGGGGGGGTGTCTGTTTGCATCGCATGGTTCTCGTCGGCAGGCCAAGGTAGGTGCACGACAGGTGCGGATGAGTAGAACAGCATTGAAGGGTAGCGTAGCTCGCTACCAGGCGTACCCTTACCTTGGCCTGCCGGCGCACACCCCTTGCCTTTGGTGTTTAATTTACCGTTGGCGGTGCCGACGCAGAACTTGTCCTCGAGGACGGTGTAGACGACGAACTTCTCCGTCACGTTCTTCTTGCAGGCGGCCTCCTCGACGAAGGGCAGCTTGGCGTACTGCAGCGCCTCCCGCGGCTTGTCGCGGTCGCCGCCCCAGCCCACCACCACGCCGAGCTCCCCGTCCCGCGGCGGCGGCTGGTCGCGGCGCCAGTCCACGCAGATGGGCAACACGTTGGCGTTGATGGTGACGTCCTGCTGCAGCTCCACCAGGGCGATGTCGTTGACGTACAGCAGCTTGCGGTCGCCGTACCCGCTGGTGAGGATGCGCTCGATCTGTGGAGACCGGCAGTCATTACCGCAGCCTGGATCAGCGGGTGAGTGAACTCTCCAAAATATTCAATCGATCTGACTAACATACTTAGTCGCAACGACCGTTGTGTATAGGCATTTCAAACAAAGCTCGAGAACGGAGTCGGAAGTGAAAGAACAAGTAGTATGAGAAATCGCTTTGCGAACCGCGGTGGACACTATGTGCCTAAAGATTTCTCATGCTCTCCGCTTTGGACGCATTCTTATTTTCCACTTCCGTTCTCAATTCTCGTTGGAAATGCCTAGTAGTCGATTTCGACTGTCGTATTAAAGAAAGCAAGAAAATCGACGACATTATCGTTAGTCGGATTTAAATCTGTTTAACGGCGTATGAGAAACTCGTGGCGAACACCGACCGTCCTACGCTGCTCCGTGTCCTCCGTCTTGTCCCAGGAGCGGAGCCTCTTTCCGAGCGCGACGGCGAACTCGCTGACGTTCCTCAGGCGCGGCGCCCCTCGCTGCGTGTAGAAGCAGTGGGCCGCTGCGGGGCGGGGAATTTTTGTTATTTATGCTTGATCTAATGCATAACGCGTAAACAGGAGTTAGTCCACCCAACATAATGTGCTTGAAACAGGCACCTTGGCGTTAGACTGTTGCCCGTGACGTATGGCTTCTTGGATTTTGAGTATGATGGATGTTAAATTCAAGCAACTATTTAACTAGATGTCATGATAAAAGTACTGTCGAGAATCGTGCCATCAATAGGCGTTTCCAACGACGCTGCAGAACGGAAGTAGAAGAGCAACACTTTCGGAGCAGAAACAAGGAATTATGAGAAATCGCGTGGTGACTCGCGGTGCAAATACTCTTGTTCGACGTGTGATTTCACATATTCCCTGTTTCTGCTCTGTATGTATTCCTCTTCTTTACCTTCCGTTCTCGAGACCCATTCGAAATGCCTATTCTGGATGCAGGCCGTTCTTTGATCGATTCAACAAACACCAAGTATCCTCATTCAGCGTCAATTTCACTTTGATTAAGTGGTTGACTCAAGCATTGTTCTAAATGCACATGCTTGATTCAAGAAACTGACGGCGAGAATCTCAAAAAAGCTAATTTCAAACAGATTTTTTCGAGAGTGCACCACCAACAAAAAAGATGTTAACCTACCAGAGACGAAGTACTTGGGCTTGATCAGCGAGCCGCCGCAGATCTGCTGTGGAGAGTCGGCGGCCCCGGCCCGCGGGTCCGCGGGCTTCTTGTCGTAGACGGCCACGTGCCATGGGAAGTCGGCGGACGAGGACACGTTCTGGCCGTTGCGCACAAAGGCGGTGCCCTTGCCTGTGGGTCGGCCGCACACTGGAAGCACCGATCGGGAGTGTTATCGCAGAGCACTCCAGCGACAGCCAAAACGGAATTGGAACGCGAAGGGAAGAACGCCAGACCGCCGGACAAACCCCGAGAGATCGGGTCGTGCTCACAGGCGTTTCAAATGATACCCAGATCGGAAGCTGAGGAACAAGAATACTTCCAGCGGGTGGTATGAGAAATCTGACGGCGACCCGTGGTGGATATACTCTTTGTCGTGCCTCTAATGAAGTGCTCTTGTTCTTCAACTTCCGCTCTCGTGCCTCGCTGGAAATGCCTAATTGTTAAGTGTATACGCATATTGATGTTGAGGTTCAAACTCCATCCCCGTCAGTGCTGTGTTTGACTTTTTACTTTCGTTCTGAAGTCTTGTCGGGGGAGGTTGTATTGTAAGTGATGACACCGAGGGTGGTGGCGCGCTGGCCCATAATCCTTTGCAACCGTCCATAAGGAGCCCTTCCCGATTCTTGTCACCATAAACCACTTAAAAATTTGAAGCACAAAATAAACTGTAAGCGGAGCTCGGCCGGTAGAGTTAGTTGTGTCAGTAGTGAAAGCGCAAACTGCATGCGAGAGGGTGAGGATGCGAAAGGCTCAACAATGCGGGGTCCCCCATAACACCGCTGAGCCCAGCTGTTTTATAGGAGTACCCATGCTCGGTGGTGTGAGTTTCTAGCCGCGTCCGTCGCGGTCGGTACCTGGCGTGCAGGTGAAGAGGCGCACGCTCCAGGAGCCGTCCTCGCCGCAGCGCGAGCTGTAGGCGCTGGGCGGCAGGGCGTGGTGCTGGTGCAGCGGCTTGCACTTGAAGGAGGCCACGGTGCCGGCCTGCTGCGGGCCGTCGCAGGAGCCGGCCTCCCGCTGGCCGGGGGCGCGGCACTGCACGTCCAGCGAGCGGGACCGCAGCGGGGGGCAGGACTCGGTCGGGAACACGATGGGGGACAGGTCCTGCACCACCGCTGGAACACCGAGACCGAGGACACGAGTCACCACAGGGACGGTTGTAGGAACGTGGTCACTGTACCATTCCGGAACAGAATGGTATTGGGCAGAGATTTTACAATGCATCCGTACGAATTTTCTGACAATATTTTAAGGTAAGGTTAGGTTGTAACTCGTATGTAAAGTTACGTTTATTAGATTCGATGAGAGCAGAGCAATGAAATAAATGTCAACCCTCGAAAAAAAATCAAGACATTTCGAAAATTCTCTAACATAATTGTAGTTGCAGCTCCCCAAGAAAAAATAAAACGCCGGAAAATGTCTAAATGAATTGCAAATTTGAGATTCCTTTAGAGCTCAGTCTGATAGTGAAAATGAAAGGAAAAGAGGATAGGTATGGTGTGTCGGTTCTCTGCCAATAACTGCCCCGCCTGACTCGTGTCCTTGGCACTGGGTCGGAAAGTCCAGCTGCGGGAGCGCGTGCGGGTGGGGATAGGCAAGCAGCACGAGCGTGCCAACAGCATCCGCAAGCAGGAACGGGTCCGAAAGCAAATGCCGGCGCTGCGGCCACCGGCTACCGTCCGCCTCCGGTCCTCCCGGTCTGAGTCTGTCAGCACCGCTCAGCGCCGCTCAGCAACCGCTCAGCGCCGCTCAGCAACCGCTCAGCACCGCAATAAAGTAATTGAAATGCAGATCCCGTCAGAACCGGAGTGCCGCGTCACCCGGGTCGCCTCACACTTGTTTCCGTCACTGCACTCGCACGCCGTTGCACCGTGCGCAGATAGCGGCGCGCCACTCTAACCCGCACTTGACACTCCCACCCAGTCCTCCAATTTCCTCGTCCCTCCTCGGCGAAAACAAGGGCCGCGCGGGGGGACGACGAGTACCTGCGGACGCGGTGTGGACGGCCGCCAGGACGGCGACGACGACAGCCAGGACAGTCGCCGTCGGCGACCTCTGCGGGGTCATGGTAGGTCCGGAGCCCGCGGCGTCCCGTGGCTGCACTGAGCGCCGCTCCTCCCCGTCGGCGCCACAAGCGCCTCTTCGGCGGCGGCCCGCGCGGGAAAACCGGTCCGCGCTTCATTTCGCTGTCGTTTCCCTTTTTTGCTTGTTTAGTTTCTGCGTGCTCTCCGCAGCGACACCACTGCGGCATCGTATGAATCAGCGCGCGCCAGTGGCGGTGAGTGCGAGAGAGATGGCGGGACGCCCCACTGGACTACACGGCAGTGCAAGAGAGACTCCCGGCCGGGCATCCCCGATCGGGCATCCCTCTTGTGCCGTCACATGCGGCGTTTTGTCTCTCTCGCTCCTCGGCACCTCCGCTGTGGTCAGGTGGGCGCGCCTTGGCCGGCCGTCCTTTGACGTCATCCAACAACCGCGGGGGTCTGCCGTCTGATTCCGAACATTGCTTTCGTAGTTTACTGTCTCTGTCGCGCTCTTGTGCCGCTCCAATGAGAGTGCGAGAGAGAAGTCCGAGTGAACAGAGTTCGGAATCTCTCTGCTGGCACCGTTTGGTCCAGCTCCGCTCGGATGGCCGGGGATTACCCTGGCCGGCGAAGACTATGGTGCCGTCAGACGCTCCTCTGGCTGAGGGGCCCGCACTCGAGAAATCACTTCACCCATTTAGGCTCAACCTAACACAAAAGTTGATCGCAAATCTCGAAAACTGGACGAGGTCAAATGTTGGTTTCGATTTGAAACTATGGCGCCTTCGGAAAATCGAAAGAAAAACTGTGCACCGTTTACCGCGGTGTTTAAAATCCATAACGAAGGAGCATAATTTTATTCCAATATTTCGTCCAAAGAATATCAAGATAATGTTTTGCCCCATTATTTCGACAGCCTAAATAAATAATCATTCAACTTAAATTCCTTAGTACTAAAAACATGCTTTACTTTTTTTTCGAACGACCTTTTCTCTTGACTTGCGGCATGTGATCGAAGGATGTCGCTAAGGTCTCTGTCCTCACGCCATATTATCGCATCGCTGAGTGTGCCTGGGAGAGGGGAAGTGTGCCCGCCATCCACTCCCTCTCACCATAAACCGATCATTGGATTATAAGCAGGTGATCGGGAGCCTCGCTAGGATTAGCGATGAGCCTGCGGGCCTGCGGTGTGCGGACACGCCCAAAGGAAAGGGTCGTCGGAAATGAGGGGACAAGGTGCATAGGGTTCATAAATTATGTCGTGTAATTCGCAGGAAACTACGGTGAGATTAACAGATACAAATTGGTAGCACCTACAGTAGGCCAATGGGTATTGTTAAATAACTAACGATGAGGTGATGTGCACATATACTGTTGAGTGATGCTGAAGGAGTCGGCCGACAACTCGTGCGGAATGCCGATCGAGCTGCGTTCTATCTAAATGCCGCCTGACTCGGTCTAGGCGACAAGAGACTACTAGTATGGGATTGTGTATGACAAACTCGGATGACTTTCAATGAATTGAATACTGAAGTTTGGTTGCGTCCGGCGGCCGCGAAGCCCGCCCCGAGTCCCGGCAGCCTAGACCCGGCCTCCTGCACTGTAAAAAGTTCTTCGCCTCTGCACGAAAAATTCGCTCCTAAATTTTGTTAAAGAATCTTTCGTAACACATGTGAGACGAAAAAAATCGTCACAAAAAATGATTGTACCTCAGAAGCTACAGAACCGTACTGAGTCTTCTGCTCAGAAATATCGTCAATAAAATGTTTTGTAAGGTGACGAGAGAATCGTAGAGAGACGACATATTTACGTCATGAAGTGTTCGTCATCAATTGTTGAGGTCAAGTGACGAAATATTTTTTACAGTGAAGGCGCCCCAGGCGCTTTCGCACCCTCGGCTACAATAACAATATCACTGAGAAATGTCCCGGCTTTAGCAAGCGGCACTGGACCCTAATAGAGAATTGAACGCTAGACACATCGTTGTCTGTTGTCCTTGCTCTTCCCGCGTTCGGAAGTCCGGACAGCGCATATGGCTTCCGGTAAGAAAAGTATAATAGAACAGGACATTTCCCACCAGGGAAAAAGTTGACACCCTGCCCCCCATCACGGTGGAGCAGATTTCACAGCCGTTTCTCTACGCTACGGAACAAGACGAAACCAGCTCATCTTGCTCTTTTTACACCGATCACACACTCTCGGTGGCCCCAATACAATAAATCGTCATTATTTGATCTTTGTTTTCCGTGGTTTTTCTCTTCCTTGAGCCGCCCGCGGTGCAGAAAAAAGGTGTCTTTTGTCGACAGTCCTGGTCGCAGTGGATTCTCCGTCATCCCTCGCACTCGGCCTCCCAGTTGCCCGGGGTGACGTCAGCCGTGAGCTGGACGAAGCGGTGGACGGGGCAGAAGTGCTCGCAGTCCGGCATCGTCAGAGGGTGCAGGTCCTCCATGGACGTCGAGTTCCTCAGGTACATCTGTCGGCAGAGCAGGGAAGCGACCGTTAAGTCTCGGCGATACCCCGCGTCGGACGTGACGGCTGCCCCCGCGCGCGGGGAGTATCGCTAAACTCTCTCGCGGCCTGTGGTATCTCTGCGGCCGCCCGGCCTCGGTCAACACGGGCGAGCCGGTTGGGCTGCCTACCCCGTGGGCGCTCCCAGCCAGCTGCAGAGAGGGGCCGCGGGCCGCGTCCGTGTCAGACGAAATAATGTTTCGTCTCTCCGTCCCGACATAATGGAACAGGAGACGCATTTGGCAACGTCCGTACCTCCATTGCCCACCCGCTAAGACTTTGATTCGCGCGTTGATACCCCAACCCGACAGCGCCGTGGTGGGTAGGCCGCGGCCACTGACGGCGCGCACGCGTGTCGCGCGGGCTGGCCCACCCGCGCAGGCGCTCGCGCGGCCACCACGCGCCAATGTAGGTGTGAACGCTTCGCGGGGCCCACGATGATGCGGCGGCCGCTGTACTCTGGTTGTACTCGGTGCTTCATGCGGCGCATGGCGGGGCGTTGCATGTGGCTGCGGCGGTGCCAAAGAGAGATGGCGGCCGGCACGCCCGGCCTGGCGGCTCGCGAGAGAGAGAGAGAGAGAGAGAGAGAGAGAGACGGGTGCCCTGTTTGAAACTACGACAGTGTTAGAGAGACGCCTGACCGGGCATCTCTCTTGCAAGCGAGGGGTCCGCCACTCAGCCCCAAAGTGTACAATAAGTGTGTGGACTGTATGTCGATTCTTGCAACAATTTGTGATAGTGAAGTTGCGCGCTCATCGAGAGCAAATCAGATGCGTCTTCCTGTCTCTCTCGCCTCGATGGGCCGTCTCCACTGGTCGGTCCGACACTACGTACCTGTATGCCGACCTGGCCGGCGCGGCGGCGCAGCTCGAAGATGACGGCCACGCCGTAGGGGGGCATGGTGCCGGGCTCCCACACCCGCAGCGCCATGAGCAGCGCCGCCACGTTGTTGTCGTGCGCCGCGTACAGGTACATCTGGCGGTTGGGCCGCAGCAGCCCGCGGGACTTGGCGACCGAGTGCCGGATGATGCGCTTCACGAGCGGGCCTGCGGGACAAGGAGGCGCAGAGTGAGACAGGCGATGCGGCACAGAGGAGAGCGAGTGAGACAGGCGATGCAGCACAGAGGAGAGCGAGTGAGACAGGCGATGCAGCACAGAGGAGAGCGAGTGAGACAGGCGATGCAGCACAGAGGAGAGCGAGTGAGACGGGCGTTCGGGTCGGGGGCCGGCGCGAGGGCCGTGCGCTGTGAGGGGCAGAGTTGGAGGGAATGTTGATGAGCACGGTGACTTGGGGTCGGAGATGGGAACCTTGTGGTGCCACACCCAGAAATCACTTCTTGATTTAAGATACGAAAGCCTTCACTCCAGGCGGGCTCTGATCAAGGTTTTTGCTTTGAATCAAGTCTAGTTTGACCTTGGCTGGCTTCGCAGAGCAAAGTTTTAGTGTTGAATCAAGTCTCATTTGACCTTTATCGAAGCTAAAGTAGACTTGGTCTGTTGAGGACTACGTTTTTCTGGATGCACCTATGCTCCACTGGGGACACAACAGAGTGTATGCGGAGCTTCCGCTGTGAGGCCGCATCGGACGCTCCTATCCAGAGGTAGATGACCGATGCCAGACGGAGTGTCTCGCCTCGCGGCTTCCGCGGGCGATACCGCTGTCTTTAGCGGCAGATTAGCTTAATGAGCCGCGCTGCTGGTCTGCGCCCGTGACAGCTTTGCACAGTGCTGACGCGTCAACTTTGACCTCACATTCAGTGTTGATATGGCAGGACCGGCGTTCTCGCTCATTTAATCCCTTTGAAGTTGGAAATGAATGGGATCAAGTGTTTTTTTTTTGAGCTCACCTGCTCGCAGTCGCTGCATCTTCCTGTTCCAGGTGTCGGCCTCGAAGTACAGGGCGGCGAGGGGCTTCATCTTGTCCGGGAACACGTCCTCGGTCCAGCTGGGCAGCGTCAGGTTCCACCCTTGCTGGAATCGGCCGGAAGAGAGCTAACATTAGAACGGCTGCGAGGGAGATAGCGCGCACCTTCCCCGAATGTTGTATCTATTTGGCGTGGCGTGAATTCTTGAGACCGCAACGTGGGCCGGGCATGACGGGACTGACATAGTCATGAGACGTCATGGACGCTGTGCGCGACTCGAAAGTCTTATCGGACTGTGTCATGGACACTTCGGCTGGTTCATCCCGCAGGGTACCACGGTGGACGTATAAACGGTCGCAAGACTGATGCAAAAGCCACACGATTTCACGCATCGGACTGACAAGGCCTCACCCGAGGCTTCTCTCCTGCCTCACTCGCACCCATCTCACGATATATTTGATGAAGAGAGACGGAGGGAGTCTCGTGTACGGCTACCCGATCACCCAAGGGACTTCACTAAGAAACTACAGCGGAACTTTATTATTGGTACGGAAAACCGTAGTTTTACTGGAGAAAAAGTATAATTAGGACAAACTTTACTTTCCCGTATTAGCTACTCTTTAGTAACCATGAAACTACAATGAAACTGTGGTGCTGGAACGGCAGTTCGGGCACTGTAGTTCACACTGTAGTTCAGACTGTAGGCCAACACTGACCGCACATCGTGCCGGAGCCTCACCTGCGCCAGCAGGGCCTGGTAGATGTTGTACACGTCCTCGGGCACGTTGATCTTGGCGCCGGAGTACTTCTCGAGGTAGCTGACGATGGGGGCGTGGCTGCCGCCACGGAACTGCTTCTGGAAGGACTGCGAGCTGAGGACCTCCTTGAAGGCCTTGTCGTGCTCGGGGCAGGGCACGTCCCACATGTACAGCAGCTGCGGGCCAGAACGTCGTCTCTGTAGCCCACCGCGGTAATCACCGTGTAGCGTGTGGGCCCGCGGACCCCCCGCGGACCCCCCGCGGACCCCCCGCGGACCCCCCGCGGACCTCGTGCACCCAATCACAAGGCGCTCCGCGAGGCGGCCTAAACGCTGGCCGCACGCGAACACGGCTCAGGTGTCGTGGTGATCCGTGTTTGCATCCCGACTACGAAAACGCATCTCTGTCTTTCGCCTCTCTGTCCCCTGCTCGTCTGCTTACGTTGTCCTCGGACCTGGGCACGGACTCGGAGGCGATGGGCATCCACAGGTCGCCCAGCTTGTCGGCGCCCTCGGCCCAGACGTCGTCCTCCGCGGGCGGGAACAGGCCCGCGAGCACCAGGGACATGGAGTCCTTGGTGCGCGGCCAGTCCGTGGTGCGCGCCGCCAGCAGGTTGCTGCGGTAGGGGCCCAGCCACGCGCCGTACCGCCGCCGCAGGAACTTGCCGATGCGGTACTCGGTGCGCTTGCCGTTCTGCGGACACGAAAACACGGCTACAGTCTCGGCCAACGGTGCGGCGAAAAAGTGAATTAGTTGGGAATGCGAGAGAGAGCTGCGGTGAAAGAGTGAATTAGTTGAAAATGCGAGAGGGAAAAAGCTAGAGGCAAAGAACAAAAAAGAAGAGAAAAGGCAAAAAAAGAAAGAAATAGAAAGGAAATGTAACAAAGCGAGAAACAAAAAAAGAAAAACCGCAACAACAAGAAAATTGCAAAATTGAGAAACAATATTGTTATGGTTTGACTGCTTGCCTCTGCCAACTTACCGGCGTCAGACCGCCCCAGCCTACGGGATCGTAGGAGAAGTTGGAGTACGGGTCGTTGGGGTATGTGGGCGGGTCGGGCGTGCGGTCGCCGTGTCGGAAGAGCTGCGGGGCACACAAGCACACACGCGCGTCTTAGAATAAGGTAAAATAAACAAAAAAAAACAGGTGCTTTTCACATGGCATCATGGCATCATCCGAGAGGAGGGGAAAGCAGAGTGTGGCCGCGTGACCTATGTCCCGCGGACCCGCCAGGAGTTTGCATGTCTTCATGCAGGAAATCCGGAGGACGCGCGCCGTCGAGACGAAAAGTCGGCTTAATTGTAGTCCAGGTGAGCAGGTATGAGGCGATGCGATCAACTTGCTGCTGCTGTTGTTGGGCAGCGCAGCAGCAACCAGAAGGCAAGGCGGGTCACGCAATGCCGAGAAGGCGGACACGTTGAAGAGTACACGGTGGGAGGAGGATGTCGTGGGGAGAGATGGAGAGAGAGAGAGAGAGGGGAAGACAGACGGACATGAAAAAAAAGGTGGTAGAAAATTATTGTGCTCCGCCACTGTTGTGTGGAAAAATCCCGCTATATTATCACGAGTGATAAGGCGTTGGTAGTTACTTTCTTCTATTTGGTCCGATACCGCCCGTCGTCTAGACAAATCGTACCGCGTGCAGGACTTGTTATGACATTGCCTTCAAGAGAGAGAGAGAGAGAGACAGACAGAAAGCCCGTGTCGAAGCTCCTGTTACGGTCGCCGTACACTCAAAATGATCCCTTTATGCTCCTTTATAAATAATATGAATGCAGTGATTGTGCGGGTCTGAAATAGCCCCGGCTCGGCTATATTGGTCGCCCGATAGCTGTCCGGGTTTCGAACCCTCAGCAGAAACGGTACTATCAATCAGACACACATGCTGCGATAACCCCCGTGGGTGACCCTCTGGAGGTTGGACCAAACCGGCCGCGGGCCGCCAGTGGAAAAGTTCGAAACCGGGTTGTTGCGGAACGAAGCGAGGGCTTTTGTTTCGGTCGCGAAATTGGATCGATAACATTTCCCTGCGGCTCATCAATTTTTTTTTCTGTCGAGTTTTTTCCCGTTTCTTTTTGACCGCAGCAGACAACTGGGGCAGGGTGGTGGTGATGGTATGCCACGACACTGTAGGGAGACTGACTCTATGGGGTATTCGTCACTATAGGCGGGCTAGTATTCGATAAGAAAACCGTATGGGATCTCTAGAGGGAGACTGTGCCCGAACCTGGGTACTCTATGGTGGCCAGTCATCCTCAATTGGACAATCTGGATTGGAAAATCTCCGAAAGCGAAGTTCTTGTATTTTATGAAATTGCCGTACTGGAAAACAAACTACTGCATATAAAATTCTGGTTATAATGTGTTGATTATATATTGCTTTGTAACATACTGAAAATACTTTGGATTTCTCTGGACGACTACTTGTAAATTTCCAACATTATTTTTGACAGTGAGCGGGTATTCCAGCTTCTGATCAAGCAGCTTCCCGTCGGTATTGTGTCATTGGAGTCGTGGTGTTGGGCGCGAGCGCAGCCCTTCGGCGTCACGACTTTAAGACCGCCATAGAGAAAGGTGTGCCAAGGGAGGGGGTGGAATTTCCGACCGCCGCTGCGAGCGCTGAGGCGTGGGGCCGGCGGCCGCGGCGGGAGCTGGACGGGCCCTCAATGGGCTGACCGGGCGCGCCACCGCCGGCCACCGCTGACCACGGCTGATGGCTCGGGTCGGGCCGCCGGGCCGCCGGGCGTTGCCTCTGCGGGGAGGGGGCGACGGCGGGCGCGGGGCCGGCGAGGCCGGACCAGTGCGAACTAGAGTAAGCCAGAATACGGGACGGTATCCGCTGTGTACCGGGCCGGCCGGGCGGGGCCGGGCCGGGGCCCACGTACCCGTGTGTGTGTGTGTGTGTGTGTGTGTGTGACCTGGCCCAGGTACAGCGCCCGACTTCTTTCTCTTGAGATATGTACCACACCCCACTGTGTCTCCCCATAACCATCCCCCAGCCCCGCCCTCTCTCTCTCTCTCGCACACTCACTCTCCCTGCCTTTCTCTCCCTCCCTCGGTCCTCACTACCCGCCGGTGTTATATGGGGCGGCCCCACGCCTCTCAAGATCCATTTCCGCCTCTTGTCTTTGCTCTATCTCCCCTGGCGCGACACCGACTACTACCTCCTCCGCCACCACTCCCCCCGCACCTTGCTTTGCTCTCATTCTCCGGCGTTCAAAGTCTGGACCAAACGGAGCGGCGATTTGAAACAAAAGATGTTCGGTGCCGTCGGAGACACGTATCTGGCGGGTTCGTCTGCTAGAGCTCCGGATGCCCCCCCCCCCCCCCAGTCGGCAGCAGCCGCGGCAGCAGCGACGCGTGACCTCTGACCCAACTACAGTGCCACTGCAACGAAACTGCAGTTCGTGGTACTGCAGTCGGGGGCACTTCAGTTCTGACTGTAGTTTCGTCGGACCCACACACACACACACACACACACACACACACACACACACACACACACACACACACACCCGTACATAGTGAGAGGAACGGCACCGATGGCGTTGAAGAGTGGTGGGTGGTGTGGGTGTGCGCGAGAGTGACAGATATAGAGAGGGGGAGCGAGATAGAAAAGAGAAACGTGTGTCGCCTGTGTAGGGGGTGGTCAGTGCGCTGCGGCACGCGTGGAGTGATGCAAGCGGTCCACGCTCATTGATGGTGTGCCGCACACTGCCCGCGGTATCTTATCACTGTCTGTCTCGCTCCCCCCGCCCTCCGCGTCCCCGTCTCTCTCTCGCTCCCCCCCACGGGTGTGTATGACGAGGTGAAGGTCCGCGTCAGTGCGGTGCGTAGCGTTGAAGCAGTTCGACTCGGGACCACGCCTGTAGGAGAATCGTTTGCACAAATTTTGGAAGCAATCAAACACAATTATCAATTTAGTAATCTTGGAAACTGGCAGAGATATTTTACGCCCACTTTTCGCGCAAAAACGGTTATTGAACGCCGTAAGCTGACTATATCAATGTTTATCGAAAATGGTTGCAGCAATCGACACAATGAAGCCAATGATTGACTCTGCGGAGGGGTTGTGGGCCCCTCGGTCCCACCTCCAGCCTCTGGTGGCGCCGCGCTGAGGACTTGTCAGGTTTCCCAGCCGCCGCCTCAACACTGCCTTCTTCGCAGCTCTGTCGCTGTCGCACTCGTGGCGTGCTCCGTGAGAGAGCGCGAGAGATAGAGAGAGAGAGAGGTCCGAGTGGGCTGTGTTTGGATTCGCCGTCCAGGTGTGGTGCCGGCCGGATTCGGAGGAGCCATATCGCAGGCTCTGCGCGATGCCTGCTCTTCTTGATAAATCTGATGAGGCAGTACAGCAACAACGGCGCAGTGCTCTGAGTGGGAGTCACTCTTGGGCCCGCTCCTTAGAACATTTCAATTTGTTTCTTGTTTCCGTCGCTTTCTCTAAACTGTCTTCCGGCATCGCGGGGGGTCTGCGTCTTGTGTTTGCTCAAGGATGTTCCCCCCACACCGTCGGCTCTAATTCTCCGATTCTGGAAGCGCGAAGATTGTGGTTGGACTTATCTCTCTCGCTCTGTCACGTCTCTCCTCGTCTCGCGCAACGCTCGTGCAGAGAATAGAAGTATAAAGGAAACGAAAATATATATTAATATGCGAGAAGGGGAGAAAAAAAAATTGAGGCATGACGCCTCAGCCGCTAAATTAGCATCACACGATAGCGTCGTGACACGCGGCCCCCGGACCGTTATCTGTGTTCCGAGAAAAGAGAAAGAAAGAGCACAGAAAACGAGTGTTTTCTTCTCTTCTCTCTTAATGCGCCCCTTCTCTCTGTCTCTTAAAGTCTGTCTCTCTCCCTCTGTCTCTCTTCCTCTTCTCTCTCTCTCTCTCTCTCTCTCTCTCTCTCTCTCTCTTTCCCCCCTTTTTCCGTCGGTCATGAAAATAAGAAAACTGCTCCGGATGTTTCTTCAAATTTGTGGAAGAATTTATCACGAAATGTGGAGTCAAGGCAAAGCGAATCATATTTCCTTTTTTTCTTGCCCTCTCGTCAGGTGAGGCGAACGGTTGGAATAATAACTGAAATACATCAACTTATTCCCCTGCTCCGACATCCCCCCTGTGCTCAGCACGCCTCATGCCACAGCTGCGCTCAGCCCTCAGACTATTGCAGCGTTTGCTTTGAATTGCTATGTGAATTGCGACACACACAACGCAGTCCACAACGTATTGTTGATTATATCACCGTTCCATTTCGAAAGAACAATCTTATTTTTGCCCCACAAATCCACATTACTGCCCGTCGGACACGTCACGACCCGCTTTCTCTCTAAAATTTTCTCGACGGCCGTCAGATCAACAGAGTTTGCAGTGACGTCATGAGAGCGACTGAGAAAGTCCTTTTCGTCTCCGCTGGTGCGACAGGGTGGGAGCCCTCTCGCTCTGTCACTGTAGAGCGTTAAACCTCTTATATCTCATCAGCGCGAGTAAACACTCGAATCAAAGCAGTTGACGTACAACGTAAGGAAAAGGTGCATGGTGGTTGGCGGAAGTTGAATATCAAACAAGGAGAGATCTGCTTAGAGAATCATTGCCAATAATCTCGACTGTACTTCGGACATAATGTGGGTGCGCATACTGTGGCATCCCAACTGGCTTTCTCAATCCAAGCTTCCTCAACATTCTGGCCAACGTTGATCAAAGGCACTTGTTTTAAGCACATGGCGAGCTTGGCGGTGGTGTGAAACTACAATCAAAATGGGAGAAAAAACAAATCAAATCATCGGATCGAGCCTTTAATGCTCGATTTTAAGCACTCATTTTTGAGAGTGCGGCACTTGGCCGCTTATCAGTGTGGGACGGCACTCGAAAAGCGGCGCGCCAAGCGACGGCCTTAAGCACGTGCCACGATCGGGCGAAGTGATTGAGTCTGTCTGCGTGCATCGATTGCTCTTCGGGGGACGGCCGGCGGCGGCGGCGGCGGCGGCGGCGGCGGCGGCGGCGGCGGCGGCGGGGCACTCGAGACCGCGAACGGACGCACGGGGAGCAGGTGGTGCGACACGCCGAATCATTTTTCCCGCGAGCTCGAGTGCTCATGACGGCAACTGCAGCGGCACTAAACACGTCTCAGAGTATGTCGGAGTGCCGCTGCAAACGCGCGAACACACACACACACACACAGTGCAAGCTGCAACAGCACATTTTACGACCACCGATTTGCCGTCAAATGGACCGCCAATCTAATGACGCGAGCACTGTGTACAGAGCGAGGGAGGGAGAGAGAGAGAGAAGGTGGGGGGGGGGGGGGGGGGGGGCGTTGTGGTGGCGGTGGTTGGAGGAGGGGGGGGGGGGCAGTCGGCAAGCAAGCAGTGCAAAACCCACACACACCCAAACGTACAATGCCAGGTTCGAAATTACAGCCAATTCCGCAAGTGGTGGTGGCATGTGATCGGTCCAGCGCTGCGCGATTCTGCTGGGCTTCTCGGCCCGGCCGCCGCGACCTCGCAACAACACCACATTCACATTAGCGTTCCGCTGGGCAAGCGCTGCTGTGCAGCCGAGGAAAGCCTCTCTTTCAATTCCTCTCGAGCCACTCGAATTTTCTTTATTGACCGCCGCGCTGCAGCTGGCGGTGACATGACAACCCAGGCATTGCGGAGTCCTCTCTCTCTCTCACACACACACACCGCACACCTCTTGGCTCCCCCCCCCCCCCCCCCGATCTTCCCCATGAATGAGCACCGCAGGATTACTCCACACGACATGAGTGAACGGCTCACTTCTTCTCATTCACGTCAGCCACTGTCACTCTGTGGACCGATTCTATTCTCGTAAGGCAAACGCGCAATGGTTTGGAATCACTGTTGCTCCTCATTTGTTTTGCTAATCTTGTTTTTGACTGGCTCCTGTTTAAAGTTTTGCTACTTGACAAAAAAAATAGAACACCATTTTTGTTTAAAAATTATGGGTTTTGGAGCAACGAGACTAGAGGGTGACGAGAAAAATGTCTGACGTCGCTGTGCGAGAACTGAAGAAACGGCGTTGAAATTCATGCCATGGCTGGAAAGGCACTTGAACCCGCGCAGCACGGAGATAAAAGACCGGTATTTGAACCCGCGGCAGCGCACCCCGTCGCTGGCCCTTGCGACCCTCGTGTCTGCCGAACCGGGGTTCCCGCTTTCTCGCCGTTCCTCGGGGTTCCGGGCAAACCCTGCAGGGTAGTTACTCCCCACTTGGGGCCGACACCTCGATTCAGCCCTTCGGAGAAGGCGGTGGACGAATATGGAAATTCCACCGCCTCCGTGCCGCGTCCCTTCCCGCGATTCACCGCTTGGCGCTGAGTCGGTTTGAATCCCCCGCCGCTCGGCGCGCGGCGCCGGCCCTCACCCGCAGCACCACTCACCACGTGCACGAGCAGGAGCTCGCTCTCGGCCTTGTCGTGCGGGGAGGGGTCGGGGCGCACCCTGTTGTCCCGGACCTCCTTCAGGTCGCTGAGGTCGCTGCCCAGGAGGGCGTCGTCGTCCATGTTGATGCGAGCGGCGGCCCGGGTGCCCGCGGCCAGCAGCAGCGCCAGGGCCGCGGCGGCGACCAGGTGTCGGAGGCCGCGCCGGAGGCCCCCGACCGTTGACATCGCGCAGCTGTGGGGTGCACGACGGCCGGCCCTGGCGGCGCGGCCCGCCCGTGCGGGTGTGGACTCGCGGACCATGGCTGTGTGACTGTGCAGAGCGGCGGACGGCGGCGTGCCTATAGCCGGCGACGGCGTGCCGCTGCCGCCGCCGCCGCCGCCGCTGCCGCCGCCGCCGCCGCCGTGCCCCGCGAGCCGGTACAGGAGCCCCGCCGGCCGCGCCGCGCCACGCCGCCGAAGACCCTCCCGGGCGGGGCTGCCCCCGTCACCGCCGCCACCGCTACCTCCACTGCAGCAGCGCCGCCGTGCAGTGCGCGGGCACGGCGATCGCGCGCGGTTGTTGTTACTCTGACAGGCGGACATGCCCGCCCCCAGCCCGCCCCCAACCCGCCCCCAGCCCGCCCCCAGCCCGCCGCCCCACGCGGTCTGAGCAGGTCCCCGCGGAAAAGACATGGAATCGTAAATTAACAGAAAGTGCTGTCACCTCTTCTTGTAGTCGGCTCCGTTATTCCTGAACAACTGACCTCAGATCGGATGCAACCATTTATGAATGGCATTCATCCATAACGACTTAACTATTAATGCGGTAAAGAATACTTGCAGAGCGGGAGCAGGCAGTGCGGGGTGCAGACACTCCATATTTAGCATCGAAATCAGTCGATGGCGACTCCACGTCGTTGCCGCAGTGTTGTGCACCACAAGTTGCACGTCGGCGTCCCTACCGCAGGGCACTGCAGGGCACTGCAGGGCACCGCTCCGAGGGGCGGGGAGCCGAGCGGGGGCGGCTGTGCTTGTTGCCGCTGCCGCAGGTCGCTGCTACCAGTCACACGCAGGCAGTGCATGTGCGACGCTTTGATAACATAACAGGCACGTACGCTGCAGCTGCCGCCTCGGCCGGTTGCAGAGGCGGCGTGGGGGCGGTGGAGGCGAAAGGGCGCTTTGGGACCGTCATACACCTACGGCACCCCTACTGCCCGGAACACTGCGTGTGCTCGCTGCTGCGCCCGCAACACCCACCGGGACCAGGCCGAGCGTGTGTGTGTGTGTGTGTGTGTGTGTGTGTGTGTGTGTGTGTGTGTGTGTGGGTGTGGGTGTGTTGTCTCCCTGCATTCCCCGCCACGGCGGTGCGCGCGCACAGACACACCCGCAGACGGCCAGGCGTCGTCTGCTTGCATCCGATTCGCTCTCTCTCTCTTTCTCTATAAGAGTCGCCCCGCTCACTCTCCCTGTCTCTGTCCCTCCCTACCTCCTCTCTCTCTGTCTCTCGCTCTCGTTCTCCCGTCACGTGACATGAAAGTGGCGGTTGCCTTATCACAGCGTGCTGTAGTGTCACACATTTGAATGATTTGTTCAGCCCCCCCCCCTCCTCCCCCCCTCCTCCCCCCCCCCTCCCCCCCCCCCCCCCCCCCCCTCCCCCCCCCCCCCCCCCCCCCCCCCCCCCCCCCCGTCCCTGTTCCTCCTCCCACCCACGCTGTCGCGTCTACGCCTAGTTTTCTTTTAGACACTTCGACATCTCGACCAGCGAAGACGACGGCAGAGTGATGATAAAAATGATAAAGTAAAGGAATAGAAGTGGACCGAATGGACTGCGTTAGCACGTGCTGGGCAAAAGTGCACTTGTGTGTGTGTTGTGTGTGTGTGTTTGTCGTTTCTGAAAGCAGCTGGCGATGACAGCGTTGCCGGAAGACAGTATTTTTAAGGTGTCGGCGGCGGGTGTTGAACCCGGAGCGGGCCTGGCTGAGCGTCCGTGGCACAGCGACACGGCATCGTCATGAGCACAGCATGGAGCAATGGGGTGGGGCCTCTGCTCTCAGTTGGTTTCCCCGCTATGGATTGCTGTCTTCCTGTCCCGATGAGGAAAACTTAGTCGCCTCGAAAGAAAACCCAAATGGATTCAAATTACGACGCCACTCTGCATGGTGTCGGATAATAACTGGCTGCTGTCGCTCACCTGGGGGAACCTGACGGACTCGGAGGTTACAGTATCCCTACGGGTGAAAGAGTGGGAGAATAGAATGAATTCAGGAAATGAGATGTCAGGAAAGAATGGAAACAGAGAGGAGGGGGAGTGAGTAGCGTTTGAGGTGCTCAAAAAACTTGCGGCTATTACATGCGAAACGTGTGTACGGAGGGGGAGGACGGTGGAAGTGCTGGTGTCCCCCCCCCCCCCCCCGGGCCCCTCCCCGACCCCTCACTCCCTTCCCTTTTCCGTCCAGGACCATCATCCAGGTCTCGGGTTCTCCGCAATGTGGTCGCAGGAATTTCTCATCGCGTTCTTGCGACCTGGTGAACATCGGCCGGCTTCGTGCCTCGCAAACTCGGTACGGGTGGGGAGCCGTACTGAGTTTGCGAGGCACGAAGCCTGGCTCCTTTTGGCTCACGGGTAACTGCTGATAAGAACAGGGGGGGGGGGATAGGTTTTGGGGTAACTGCGTACTCGAGAGGGATAAAACGAAAGAGTTATGAAAAAGATCGATGTGATGTTTTTTCTGTGTTACTTAGAGTTAGGTGAACAGTCCTTCGGCATGAGTCGCAGCTCGGTCGATTCAAAACCATGTTAGTGGTATTCGCGATACACGATCAAGAAGTTTGTTACTCCCTCCAGGAAAAAGTAGATTCTTAAAGGTCGAACAATTTAATTGGGTAATCGGGAAACGTATTTTATAACATTACACGGCGAGTTACACGTGCGTGCGGACGAGCGGTAGAGAGAGAGAGAGAGTTTGTTGGGCTCGAGTGGAAAACGGTCAAATGCCAGTGCCACGCGTGGCTACGTCATGGCTTGCTGCGGCCACCCCGTATACGGAGTATACTCCTTGTCTAGTGTCTCTGGGGCCGGGGGGTAGGTCCGCATGTGTGGCCGTGTCTGTTTGCGTTGGCTAATTGCTGTTTAACTTTTATTGCGACGACAAAGGCGCGGACAGCGGAGCGGGCACCTGCAAACTGAAAGTCAGAATCAAAACTTTTCTCTTATCGGAAAGTTTTGGCCCCCTGAGCCGAAATTCCCTGTGTGTTCGATATGCAGCAGTATGATGGATTTCTACTGTTAATATTGGTTGAAAGTAAAGATTTCATGCCCCAAGGATCACGTAACCTTTTCTGATTAAAAAAAAGAGGAATTTGAGCAAAAGACCTAATAGTGGCTGGCTCCCCCGAGGCATAGATAAACAATCCCAGTGAGACTGGTGACTTTAGTGGACAGCGGCAAGCTCATGGAAAAGAGAGCACCAGGAGCTCATGGGGATGGTCATGGACCGCTGTGTCCTGCAGCGGCCGTGGGGCCCCCGGAACCGAGAGATGCATCGTTCGTGCATCGGGAGCCCCGCAGTCTCGGTACCCGCTCGGTACCCTCTCGGTACCCTCTCGGTACCCTCTCGGTACCCTCTCGGTACCCTCTCACCCCTTCCATGCTCGAGTGTCGCCACACAACCACTCGCCAAAATGGAACACAGCCCCTTTATCGGGCGCGCGGCCGTGTGCTTCTCGCCTTGTTTCCTCGATTTAACGGCGCCGGAGGCGGACTCTATTTAACGAACGTGTGTGTGAAACGGACACGCCCGACATGCTCCGTTTACAGGCAAAGCAGGCGGGGCCTTCAGCTGGCAGGGACGCCGCGCGGCGGACTGGCCGAGGAGCGCCAAGTCGCTCCCTGCAGGCCCAAACTAACAGCACCGCTGGGGGCGTGTGTGTGTGTGTGTGTGTGGCCGTGTGTGTGTGGCCGTGTGTGTGTGAGATTGCGCGGAAAGCAGCGCGTGTGTTTACCTCTGCGCGCTAATTTCCCTTTGGATGCACTGCTTGCGCGCCTGCCCCCCCCCCCCTTCTCTTCTCCCGGGCAGCGCTGTCAACTTGGCCGTCAAGTACACGATGTGATGTCCTTGCTTCCCCCCGCGTGCACCGGTGCTGTAGTGTTTGGCCTGCCCTCCGGGAGAGGAGCCGTGGCGGCCGGGCAGGAAACTGTAGCAGCAGCAGTAGGAGCAGCATCAGAGCAGAGCCATGGGGGGGGGGGGGGGGGGGGGGCGAGGTCAGCACCGCGAGTGTGGCCGGGAGCTTGTTAGTTTACGGAGGCAACCCTTCCGATGTTAGAACCTCCGGGACCCAGCCGCCGCTACTGCTGGCACGTCCCCGGCACGACACGCCCGCCGCCAGCCTTTACAAGTCTCAGGGCAGCGGCAGTAGGAGGGGCGTGAGGAAGAGGGAAAGAGGATGCGTCACGTATTACGTAACGCTGCCGGCTAGTCTCTTTCATTCTCAGGCACGACAGAGTTTTTTTTTTCTTTTTTGTGGGCGACGGGGCTGAGGGATGATATGAGTCTTTTTTTTAACCGTTCAAGACTGACTGACTGAGAGAGAGAGAGAGAGAGAGAGAGGGGGGGGGGGGAGGAGAAGGAGCAGCTTCTTGATGGATGACTGTTAACATTATGCTCGGTAGCCATCTCGGGGTGCCCCTTCCGTCTCTCTCCCGCGCGCAGTCGCGGGTCGCCCAGTCGTCTTGTCGCACTCTCTGTCGCACCGACATGATGGATCGCTCAGGCGGCGCGCCTTTTCTCGGACACTTTATTTGAATTTTGCCGCCGTTTGGTGTGTCCGCGTGTCGCCTCCGCGTGTCGTGCGCCCCTACACCGCTCGTGACGCGTGGCAGACTTCTCGGCGCGGACAACAGACTTTTCAGCTCACGAGCCGGTCTGGGGATAAATCGGTGATGCGGCACGACAGTTTAGGCCAAGAATCACTCAGCTGAAGCAGCCGCCAACTGACCAAACAGACAGCAGGGCCGACCACGGACAGACCACAGGCACGGGCCGGGAAGCAGGCAGAGGGGCCTGCCTGTCTACCTGTGGCCCCGCGGGCTGCGCGTGGCTACCATTCGTCATCCGCGTGGTCTTTCCCCCTTCCCCTCCCCTCTCCCTGACTCCTTTCCCTCCCTTTTCCCTCCACTTTCCCTCCCCCCTTCCCTTCCCCGCCCCCGCGACATGCCGCAGACACCACGACCCTGCAAGACCAAAGGTCCACGCCTGGCAGCCAAGAGGATTGACATCTTCACCTCGGCGACCGCACACGGAAAACGTCTCCAGACAACTGTGCCCAGGCTAAGTCTGCCACATTCATAACTTATCCACGACATCTCCCGTGCCCCCAGTTTAACAAGTTCATTTCAGCCGCGTACAGCAGGTACAGAGGTGTTAGAAACAGGAGGCGCAGAATACCTGCCGGCCGGGAGATCACTCCACCACAACGTGCATGCATGTTTCACAAGTTCAAATGATTTCCCGGGATTTCTTAGGACGCAGACCCATATTTCTATACATTTTTAAGCTTCTCTTTTTTATTTTTGGCCGACTGGCAGCCCGCAAATGCTATATCTGATCTAGGAGTATTCGGTATATTTTTGTGATTTCTATGTTAGGATTTCGCAAAGTTTGAACACAGGATTTCACAAGCGGTTGCCCCCTCGGCTTCACCCCTTCCAGCTGCGGTGCACCGGCTTCCACTTACTCCATCCGGCGTCGACGGTGCGCCAAATTTCGAACGTGCCACGCTCAGCGGTCACGTACTGACAAATGAATACTCCGTTACGCACGAGCTCCATGGAGAGGACTGCGTTATCCTTCTAACCCCTTGAGCCACTACAGTGCTCCACCCCATCTGCCTCTCTCTCACTCTCTCTCTCTCTCTCTGACGTTCGCCTCGTCAGGGGAGCCCGCCACCCCTTCCTCGCTGAGTACTGTTCCGTGCAGCGTATTCGTATGCACCAACGAATCCTCACGTTGTGTGTGTGTGTGTGTGTGCGTGTGTGTGTACTTTGGGACGAACAGACGCATTGCACCGTGATGAGGAGTGCGGTACGTTGGTGACGTCATCGGATCGACGCTCTATTAGAACCCTCTCCACCCCACCCCTTTCACCGCTGCACAAGTGGTTGTTAACGTTCTCACCGAGCTGCCAAGAGAGACAGAGGGAAAGACGGACAAAATAGAGAGAGTGAGAGAGAAGGGAAACTCGCATTGTTTCGCACCATGAATTTCTCAACGCCTTGCCAGTATGACGCGATCGGCTGCAACAGTGAGGAGGCTGCACGCGAGTGGCGTCCCCCATAACGCCCAGCGAGCGAGGGGGGCCTCACTGCTGACTGGACCGGACATTTCCATTGACTGGAATGAAAATTTCAAAATCATTTATGGTTCTCTGTTCTGAGCTGTCATCCACCTCAAAGTAGGTTAAAAAGTGATTCCTACCGTGACCAAAAATCAAAACGAAAATATTTTTGTTTTGCTTAGAAATCTGTGAATACTTATGAAAAAAAATGCAAAAATGGGTGGGCACTACCTCGTCCCAGGCCTCCGCCTGGAACCCTCCTGCTTAACTTCGGTGTTCGAATGGGAACCGGTGTACCAGGTATCGACCGCCGCTAAGACACCGGCTCAACGCAGCGGCCTTTTTCAGGGGCACGCTTCCGCAACGGTCAATGTAGCCCCCTCCGCCAGCCAGATTTCCGGAATCAACTCCCTTCGACTGGCTGGTTGGTCTGTGGCACTGCGGCCACTCCCGAGCGGATTGGGGGGGAGGTAGGCTTTCCTATATCGTACACAGCCGAGGCTGCTGTACTTCACGACGAACCCTAGTCGCGACGGCGTGTCCTCGTCTGCCAGATTCACAGGGAGCGAAAACGAAGGCACCGAACCCTAGGTACCCCCGTAGCATACACCCGAGTCTCCGAACCAAGTTTCCTTGGTAGACACAGAGCCCCCCCGCCGGAAACCCCGGGCGACCGAGAGAACCTCGGACCCGGGAACGGGGGTAAGCCCGACCGTGCTGCGGGAATCTTCAAGTTGAAACCCAACGCTTACATCTCTCAGTGACGCAGCGCGCACGGCCGTTCAGACAGCCATACCGACGCCACGTTCGGAAGTATATTTTACCCTCTGTCTTCCAAGCGCAGATACAAGAAAAATTTTGAAGAACTGGCAAACTTCGACCCCACGACCTCACGGTCTCCGGTCAGCCACTCTACCGATGCGGCCACAGAGCCGCGATGGTGGCTGCGGCGCGCCCCCGGTACTTTACACACCGTCGCCTTAGCTGAGCCGACAGAAAAAACGCACGGACCGGCAAAGAGTTGAACATCCGACCAGCCGCCCGCCGGCCGGACTCGCTAACCCCGCGGCTACCGAGCTTCGGTGTGGGGCGGCCATGCGCTCCCGGTACTGTAGCCGCAGTACGTGTCCGACTGGAAATTGACTGGAGTCTGACTGGAGAGTGACTGGACTGGAAGGCGCACACTGACTGGAAGCATTGGGCAGTGGGGTACCCCTCGCCAGCGAGTCATCTCGCTCTCTCTCTCTCTCTCTCTCTCTCTCTGTTTCTCTCTCTCCCTCTGACGTTTGTACCGGCAGGGAAGCCCGTGCACACACACACACACACACACACACACACACACCACGCCACCTGTAATTCTCCAAACGTCCAGCAGGTGACTGCAATAATCATGATAATTAGCGTCGTGAGGGCTGAGAGGAGCAGTGCGTGCGCGCGTGCGCGCTGTACGGTGCGCGTGTCTGTGTGTCGATGCCCGCGTCGCCGCGGCCCTGCGGGGGGTTCTTTGCGAGGCTTGTGCGCACGTGTGTTGCGTGTATCTGCGCGTGTGTTCGTGTCCGTCCAGGCAGAAACGTGAGCGAGATGAGCCCGGTCTGGTCCAGTTCGCTTATTCACCCCGACAAGTGAAGCGTGTGGCCCAGTGCTGCCGAGGCGGGGTCCCCCGTGGGGTCCCCCGTGGGAGCCGAGGCCGCTGGCCGAAGCAGCCTCGGCAGCCGCGGGCCTTGAGCTTTTGTAGCATAGCATTTTGTAGCGTAATCATGGAACACATTTTATCTCACATGTTACAATATGTACCACTTTTACGGTAAAAATGGTCCCAATGCCGTGTGTGTAACATTACACTGGCCAAAATGTCTATGAAATCACGAAGGATCAGTTGGTAATTTTATTGCCGACTGTCCTTTGTAAATTTCCAGAGAACCTTCAGGAATTCGCCGAAGAAAATCACTTGTCGCGGTGAGTGTGCGTTACTTTCAGGTATGATATTGTGGCTATTAAGGAAGATAATGTGTCCTCTATTGAATCTGCTTTGGAGTTTTGCTCCCATCAGAGCCAATCCCAATATTTCCTACGCTGGGAAAAAACGAAGGATCACTTGGTAAAAAAGTTTCCGAAGGACTTCAGGAATTTCCAATATATTTTTAACAGTGCAGAGGGCCGCGGAGAAACTCAGTCTGCATTTGATTTCCCATAAGACTGAGTGTTTTCCGCGGCCCTCTGACAACTGATTGGTTCTTCCTAGGAGGTATCGAAAATTGTCCCATAGACATTTACAGTGCAGGAATGGCAACTGAGGCCAGAGTTCCAATTCGGGCGGTCAGGCCGGATGCGCGTTGCCCGACTGCGTACGAAATCTTTGCCCGAAACGCACCAGACCGTAGTGAGGCATAGGCTCAGTTACGCTCGGGCAATGTTTTCGGACACAGACGCGCACGACCCGGCCTGACCGTCCGGTTCAGAACTCAGCGGGCCCCTGCAGGGTAGGCAGCCAATCCGACGCGGCAGGCCCCGTCGCGGCCGGCCCGCTCCGCTGCAGGCACTGCAGGCGCTGCGGGCGCTGCGGGTGAGGCAGCAATGCGGCCACCGTCTGAAGCCATGACGCGGTAAATTTGTAGGGTAGGCTGCTTTTGTGATGTGCAAACGTTCGGTGTTCACAATTTTACAATGTTGTCGCGTTTCCGTTTTGTGAGAATTGTTAAATTTATAAGGAGCTGGCGGCTGCGTGTGGCGTTGTTGCGGTGCCAGCTGAAAGGATCGGAACGGAACTGCCGCAGCGAGGCTTGACGGTGGGACGCGGCCGCCGGCCAGCTTTTGTAGGACAATGATCAAGGAGTAACTGTCAATGAGGAGCAAGTCACCTACCTGAATGCCACGTGTTGTTTTTTTAAATAAAAAATGGCATAAACATTTTTAGAATGCCTCCCATCCACAATGACTCAACTACTTAAGGCAGAAAGCTGTTCTAGCGTAGCTTTAATAATTTCAGAATTGTCGAAACCATTTTAAAAGTTCCGGTCATGTTCAAAACTCGTGTGATTCCCTGCATAGGGTACGTGGTCCTGAATGCGGATCGCGCGTGAGGGTGTGTACTTCAGCAGAGGGTTAGCGCGGCACTAATCTTGTTAGCCGGCGGCTTCTGCTGTTGGAGTGAAAGATCTCATAAAACGGGCTGACCCGAGGGTGGCCAGCCCGGCCGGCTCTGCCCGGCCACAACATGCAGCCCGCTCCCCACGTTCGGACAAACTTTTAGCCCTGTGCCGCAGGCTGTGCGTACGGACAGCATGGGAGGTTTTACATGCTGACCTTCTCAAGCCCCTACCACCCTCCCTCCCCCCTCCCCCCCCCCCCCCCCCCCCCCCCTCCTCCCCCTCCTCCCCCTCCTCGGGTGGAGTCTTCCGCTGTTCAGCCAGAACATATGCAGAGAACCCGGTGAGACCGACCGGGTAGGCATTCCCGCCCGGCAGCCGTGTGTGGCGGGCCGGCCTATGCGTGGATCCGCGGGCGCTCTCTCCTGCTGTCCCTGTCTGCTTGTCTCCCGCTCTCTCTCTCTCTCGCTCTCTCGCAACCTCCTCTCTGTCTGTCTCTGTTCTTTCTTCCTCCCTCTCCGACCCGAGTCTTAGTCTCTTTCTTCGCGACAGTTCCCCGGGAGGGTGTGCGTCCATCGGAAAGCCATGGGGTTCTCATTATTGACGGCTCACTAACTTCCTGCTCGGTCTGCGATTTTGATAAATGAAGTCTACCGGCCGGGAGAGAGAGAGAGAGAGAGGGGGGGGGGGGGGGCTAGCAATTACGTGAGAGTGGGAGTGAGAGGGGAAGGCGACCGTTCGAGAGGAGAAGCCTAGCGTTCCGTGTGAATGAATGCCGAGACCGCCCCAACACTCAATACACCTGTTGAGCAGGGCGGCGGGCCATAGCCATCCCCGCCCGGGCTCCGTCCCCGATAGCATGCGAAATCCGTCCGTGCACTGCCACTAAGCGGCCGCCCTGCCAGACCCGCGCGCGTTTTATTCAGCGGCGTGGGATCAGTGCCGGCACTACACAGTCGGGGGGCGGTGCGACACTCCTCCAACGAAGTAGAGGTACAAATGGGCTCTAGATATTTGCTCCACTACTTCGCTTATTTTATTTTTGTCTCCAAGGTTTGCCAACAGATTGTCTTGTTGAAGTTCTAGTCGGCCGAGACTCATCTAGGCTGGCTTGAAATGTTTCAAGTGCCTTCAGAATTTGCTGGAAAACCTTCAAAAATTAAAGATTTATAATTCTTTTCGCTTTGGGAAATGTTTGGAAATTTACGGAATCTTTTTGGAAATTGCGGGAAATTGACAAAAAAGTCAAGAGTTTCCGAAGCATTTTGTTTCTTAAAAATGCTAGACCAAATCGTTCGTTTACTCTCCGATTTAAAAACTTTTTTTTTTAAAGTGGTGGCTGCTGAGCTTGAATCGGGGTCGCCTATTGACGTTGGCGGCACTGCGGCATTTCGCAAAGAAAGTGCGGCGCGAGAGGTGACGAGGAGATGAGAAATTCGGAGGAAGCAAATTAGTGCCGTGCGCGGCCCCGTCTGCGCGGCACTGCTGCAGCGGCCAGCACTCGGCGGGGCTCTCAAGTCATCCACCATCGAGCAGCAGGCTGTACCATAAATTTTGTGAACAGTGCTAGGGGTTAACGCGAGCCGGGCACTAGAGGGTGCGGGGATATCAGCGGCGGCATGGAGAGGGAGGGGGTGAAGGACCAGGGCCACCACCACCACCGCCCCAAGGCCCACGGCCCGTAAAATCGAATTTATGTCCTTTGGAGAGTTAATGAGCGGCCCGTGAAAGTATGCCCAAGATGTGACAAGCCTCTGTGTGATCGTGGGTCCAGGAGTCGGCCGCCTGGAGCCGCGAGCCCGGAGCCTTGAGCCGTAACCTCGGAGCAGATGGAGCCGTGAGCCTGGAGCGGTGTGCCTGGAGCCGTGAGCCGGGAGCCTTGAGCCTGGAACCTTGAGCCCGGAGCCGTGAGCCTGGAGCCTTGAGCCTGGAGCGGTGAGCCTGGAGCCTTGAGCCTGGAGCCGTGAGCCTGGAGCGGTGAGCCGCCGACCGGATCCGGCTTACGCTCCCACCGCGGGGGTCGTACCGGAGCCGCCGACGGGGGTCCGCGCCGGCTATTCATTTTTTCATGGGCCGTACGGCACGGCCGCATCCGGGCGGCGGTGCTGGGCGCCACGGAGGCGTCGGCTCGGAAAATCAGATCGATTACTCCGTACATAAAAACATGAATATTAAGCGAGGAAAAAAAAGGTGGCGGTGGGGAGGGCGTCGAGGCTCAAAGATGAAAGTACTTTCGGAGCGGACAGTACACGGCAAAGTTTTGCGAACCATATTGCACCCCGGTCCCCGCATCCTGATGGACAAAATTGCTGCCCTTATTTGCTAAAAATGTTGGAAAACGTAATTTCTACCTGATCAGATTATGAGCTTGGTCGCCCCTTTGTCTGAGTACATACCAGCCACACAAGCCCGCCTCTCTGAAGGGGTTTCAAATGTATTTTTCGCCAGCACTGCGGACTTTGGTCCGCTCTGTCCATCATCTCTCGCTGCAGCGTAGGAAAGAAAACTTTGCCCACCGTCCTGGCGGCCAGGCCTAGTCGACGCACTGCACCGACTCGAGCGGAGGGATGGCGGCTCGCAGGGCGCTACGAATGTGTTTCGTGAAGTTGGCAGCGCCGGCGCGGCAGGTGCGGCCCGCGGCCACGGATGTAGTAGTTCTATGAGAAATACATCCGTGGCCGCAGTTGTGGCAGCACTGGCCGCGCGGACCCCCTCTGCCGCCCAGGTAGGCACTCTGAGAATGAGAGTGGCGATCATCGCCTCGTCAAGGAGCTGTTTCAGGATCTGAGGCCAGAGCCCGTCTCAGCTTGGTCCCATAGGATTCCATGGTATTCCAGGAATGGGGTCACATGACCTCTCCTCATCAAAAAGAGGACGGTAAAACAAAAGCTGGAACATGTGAGTTGACGTGGCCACGATGAGGTCCAACACTAACTTTCGCGTCTTCTGACCTCAAGGACATGTGACCTCAAGGACATGTGACCTCAAGGACATGTGACCTCAAGGACATGTGACCTCAAGGACATGTGACCTCAAGGACATGTGACCTCAAGGACATGTGACCTCAAGGACATGTGACCTCAATTTCAAAATACTGGGACCAAGCCAAAGACCGACTCTGAATTTTAAACTTTGACGGTTTTTTAGCAGCCTTCTTCGAGACCAATATCGCCCGCCCGTAATTGGTCCTCGGTCGAGACTCTTTCATTCACCGAATGTAAGCTACGGAGTAGCCCGGTACGCTGCGCGCCCGATACTGCGTTCGCTGTCACCACAGCGCGCAGCAGTACAGCCCGCTGCTAAAGTCCGCGCTAGGGATTTGCGCTCGGCAAAGCAAGGACTCACGTAAACAACATCCCCCCTCCCCTCCTGCCCCGCACACCTGGTCACGCCCTCCCTGTACACGCGACCGCCGCCACCGCCGCCACCGCCGCCACCGCCGCCACCGCCGCCACCGCCGCAGCCGCGCGCGCAAATGTGCCCAATGAATGCTAATCAGCATTTCGATGTACATGACAAAAGTTGTGGGTGCCCCCGCGGCATTGTGCGGTAATCACCCCATGCAGTCCTGCCCCCCGCGGAGGTCCCCCGCCCCCCGCGGAGGCCCCCCGCAGAGGTCCCCCGCCCCAAACACACCCCACCTCAGGAACTGGACGCGCCAAATCGACCATAACGTAATCATAGCCAGTTTATTCTGACCGCTCTATCGCGTTAATGCCGGGCTGCGCTCACCGTCAGCAGCGGGGCGCGCGTTTGTGGGCAGCGATTTTCCCGCTGGCACCCGCGAATATGAATACGAACAGGAATTAGTGAGTGAATAGGTGTTCTCACTTGGATGTATATGGCCGATTATGATGACAGCCTTCCATTCAACGTGCTGAAACGTGATGGAAGCAATAGAGGAATTCCACACGGAGTCCCTGCACACCTGCTGCCCCCCGCCCCTTTCTCTGCGGCTGGTCTCTCTCACGCGTTACGTCATTTGTGGATGACCCCGTGACCTGCTGCTGGTGCTGCAAGGGGCCAAACGCCAGTGCAAAGAAGCAGTCCAAGTTGCGACTACTGTACTCCTCATTCGTCTTGGTCAACAAAGTTGAGAGATGAGGAGAGGGAGAGAGAGGTTGTGAGACAGAGAGAGAGAGAGAGAGAGAGAGTGCGGGCTGCAAACCGAGTAAGACGACAATGCGAGAGAGTGCAAAACAAAACAAAACCATCCCGAGAAACACAAGGTACTTGGTCTTGTCGACGCACGCGCGCTCTCTGCAGCGAGAAGCAGCAGATTCACATCCACGTTCACATCCACATTCACTCAGTGCAGCGGCAGCTGCGGCAGTTGCGGCTGCACCACCCAGGCCTTATCTCTCGCTGGCCCCGGGGGCCCCCTCCGCCCCTTCTGGGCTCCCTCTGGGGCTGTTTCGGCTGCACGGAGGGAGCAGACGACGCCAACCCGTCCCGAACGGCACATCCTCCAACGCCGCCCGCCCGTTTCGTTTCATCCCGCGGACTCCGGGGCATGGCCGACCTCAACGAGATTGAAAATCGCAGCCTGAGAAATAATGTATTGAACCGACGCGAACATGGCACGGCGTACGGCGTACATCACGTGGACAGACAGCCTGGCGACACGCGCCGCACCCGAGACCAGAGTCCCGAGTGCCGATCTGCTCCGCTCCGGCGCCACTCTTTCGCACTATCCGCGCCGTCATCTCGTGTTTCTCGCGCGCGACCCGTTTCAGATTCAGATTGCGGTTCGGCCCGCGTCGTTGGCCCCGGACTCCCTCAGGGGAGGAACGTCTGCTTGAAGGGGATGGGCCCCGGGGACCGTAAGGTCCGAACGGCCAGAGCCGGGCCAGAGCCCTCCGCCTCATCCGGCCGGCTCTAAGTACAGTCCCTGGGGGCCCTACAGGGCTCCTGCAGGGGCGCGCAGGGGGCGGGGTGCAGGAGGAAGACATGCCGAAGACCCCCCAGCACGCCACGGGAAGCCCGATGTAACGGCACGGCGCCTTGATGAGGGGGGCAGCAGGGCGGTGCATTCCCAGACCGTAACGCCGAGCAGCATGCTAGAGGGCGGTGGGCGAGGCCGGAAGTGGTCAGGGTTCTTACGCCCAGACCATTGCGAGCGGCCCTCTTCATTCACTCCGTGTCCGTAATACGACGTCTGGCAAGGGAAGTGTCAAAAGGGAAGGGTACAATGATACTCAAATTAAGTTTCCGACACCTTGCACACAGTAAATACTTACGTACATTTACGCACATTTTGCACATTTTTGTACGTACGTGCGTACATTTGCAAAATTATGCATGGAAATGTGCATAAGCTTCCATGTGCTCGGTGTCGACATTGTAAGAACTTAGTGAAGTTAGTGCACACACAAAATAAACAGAAATTTACACCGAAGTGACCTACATACATTTTTTGGTGGCCCACAACAGGTCTCTGCTCGAGTCCCTGCCCTGATCTGGAACCTTTGGACGAAAATCCGCCGTTCATCCATATTGCGCGACGACGTTTTCATAGTCACAGGTCCTAATGCCCTCTTGGCAAGAGAGGGATAGAGGCAGAGAAAGGAAGGAGGAGAGAGGGAGATGGAGACAGTACTCGTCCATTATTTGCTGGGATAAATAATACTAGTGGCCGAGGCCAGCGCTCTGCATTATTTCTCCCTAATCATGGGTGCCGGACCAGCGCTCTCGCCCTCTCTCCTCCCTCTCCTGCCCCTTTCACGACCTGTCTTTTATTCATTTTGTGTCTCCACTTTTTTCTGTGCCCTCCGCTCCCCTTCCCCCCGAGCAGGGGACTCAGCAGGGGACTCAGGACCCTGGATCAGGTGTACAACAGCCAAACAACAATTTCCCTCAAAACTTGGTTTCCGCAGTTGTCATGGTTGTTATGTCCGTGTCCCGCTTACGCATCTTCTCCCCTTTTAGCCGGTGATGCCTTTAAACAGCACTAGCGTATCCTAGCTAAACTAAACAATATGTAAGAAGGAGGTGTTGGCCAGCTTGTACCCTCCTAATACAGCACTAGCGTATCCTAGCTAAACTAAACAATATGTAAGAAGGAGGTGTTGGCCAGCTTGTACCCTCCTAATACAGCACTAGCGTATCCTAGCTAAACTAAACAATATGTAAGAAGGAGGTGTTGGCCAGCTTGTACCCTCCTAATACAGCACTAGCGTATCCTAGCTAAACTAAACAATATGTAAGAAGGAGGTGTTGGCCAGCTTGTACCCTCCTAATACAGCACTAGCGTATCCTAGCTAAACTAAACAATATGTAAGAAGGAGGTGTTGGCCAGCTTGTACCCTCCTAATACAGGGGGCGTCCGTCCGTCCTGCTCACTTTTTTTCGGCGAAACGGCAGCCGACACGATTATGGATTCTAATCACCTTTTTGTTGCTTGTTGTTTTTTCGACAGCGAAAGAAAAGCGAAAGAGAAGGGAGGCGAGGTGTCTCTTGGGTGCGTGCCATTCTTTCGTTAGCACGATCACCAACGCGTCTCTGAGCCGGCGCGGCAGGCTCGAAACGCCTCCATTTTGATTATAGTGCCAACCAAACTAGGCTCGGAAGGGGGGCCCAGGTTGTGACAGCAGCTGCTGCAGCAGAACTCCTCCCCCCCCCCCCTCCATCCCCTAGTCCCTCCCATCCTCCTCCTCACTTCACGTTCCTCTCCAACCTCTGCCCTGCTGTACCCTCGCCGGTACATTCGTTGGGCGTGAAGAAGGAAAATGCAACTTTGGAAACCGCAAAATTTAGTTCGGACCCACATTGAAAATAAATCACGTGATAGTTTATCACACTCTCGGTGCGGAAGCCTCCCTCTTTATCTCTTTCGTTCTTCATTTCAGGAAGGAAGGAGAAGAGGTTGGGCTTTATAGATATCGGCATGATGCCTCAGGCCCACTGGGCCCTGAGCACAGGGTCCCTGCACTGAATCACTCCCAGCTGTGTGTGTGTGTGCAGCCCCTGGGGCATCCTCCATCACATGCCGCTGCCCCCGGATGCCCCCAACATGGCCTGGCCTAGCACCCCTCTCCCGATTGCACTTGCGCGGCTTGCGCCCCCTCCCCCCAAAGGCAGTGATGTTGAATTGATTGCCTTCGCCTCTGCACTCCTCCGCACCACGACGGTTGCATGTGTAATGATTGTCATCTTGGATGGTGGGCGTCACACGCCCGCCCAGTGTCCTCGGTCTCCAGGGGTCTGTCCCCAAATCAGCCACCGGGTCCAGCGCCGTCGCCGGCCAGGGCCTCTGCAATGGCGTCGTCGGAGACCTCTGGTAGTGCTCCTAGAGGAGTCAGCAGCAAAGGAGGGGGAGGGGAGATAGAGATAGAGAGAGAGAGAGGTAGGAGGAGCGGTAGTAGCGGCGGCAGCAGTGGCGGATGCGGCGGCAGTAGCAGCAGAGTCCCCAATAAACTGCCCGGACCCGTCAAGCAAATATTGACCAGCAGCACGGTCCGGTGAACGGGCTGGTCACCAGCCCCCCCCCCCCTCCCCCCCCCCCCCCCCCCGGTCCGGCCCCCTCATCCTCCACCCTGCCATCCTCGCTCGCCCAACGATTCTGGTACACAACCCCGACAACATCATCCTACCCCCCTCATCCCCTGGAACATACGTTCTCTCTCTCGCTCCGTCTCCGGCTGCATCTCTCTCTTTCTCTGGCACCCACACACGTCCGCCCAAACCTTCACCTTCTGTCTACCTATCATACACAAGGCGGCAGGTGGCACAACGGCGTGCCGGACGTCTAGCGCCCCGCACGGTGGCGATGGCGCGCATCCCGCGTGCCTGCAGCGCCCGCGGCGTCGGCGTCAGCTCGCCGCCGAGCCGTGTGCGGCGCCCTGGCCGCTGGACGAGCAGGGCAGGGCAGGGCAGGGCGGGGCAGGGCGGGGCAGGGCCGGGCCCGCTCCACTCCATCACCTGAGGAATGCGGGCCCGGCGTCCTCACGCGCCTCCCCGTCCCCTCCGTCCTCCCCGGCCCTGCGGACATCACAGCGCCGCCGCCGCCGCCGCCGCCCCCCGCAGCGCCGCACGTCGCGCGATCAAGTTGATGTGAATTCTCCGCTCGAATCGACCCGACCGGACCAGACCGGAGCGGACGGGACGGGGCGGGGCTGGACCACGGCAGGACACGCCCGACACTCATGTGCGGAGGCGGCCGGCGGCGCGCGGGGACCGTGTAATAAGGTGAGGGGCAGTAGCGGAGTAGCCGCTGGTGGGAGAGAGGCAGAGAGAGAGGAGAGAGAGAGAGAGAGAGAGAGAGAGAGAGAGGGAGAAGGGGGAGGGGCAGGCGAGAGGAAGGTGTGTGTGTGTGTGTGTGTGTGTGGTCGGGGACCGAATAGCATCGGGGCATGATCCGACGCGTGCGGGGTGGCAGCACTGACCAATGACTGTAACCATGTTCAGTATCCGTCAGCTCTCCCTCTCTGTCTGCCTGTCTCTCTCTGAATTCATCGACTTGCCTGACCGGACGGCCGGACCCACCCCCGCGGTGCTGCCGGCCGCGCCGTGCCTCGCCCACAGAATCCCGGCCCGAACTCCTCGCCGTGAGTCGACGCACGCGCCTCGCCCCGGCGGGCTGCCTCCGAATGCTCGTTTCCCCGCCTTGTCTGTCTCGCTCCCCCACGGTGCGACCCCATATGAGTGCGAAAGAGACGGACGCAACGTCTTTTCGGCGTCAGCCCTGCCGCCGAGATGGAACGCCCCCGGAAGCTGAGGGCCTCGCCGATCTCTGCACGTCACACTGGAATGCCGCCCTGGGACCGACAACGGCCGCCTACCCGGGCGGTGGTCGACTCTTTCAGTATTAGAACCCGGGGCCGCCGCTGCTATATCTTACCGATCATCCCCCCGCAGGACCCGCTGCAGGTCCCGCCGGCCCGACGCCGCGCTCCGGAATTCCCTCTGCTGGTATGCCACCGCCGCTGTGATGAACTCACCCCTTTGCTTCAACTATTGGCCGAGTGAGCGAAGCGAAGCCCTCGCCGCCGAGTGACCCAAAAATGCCTTTGTATGTCTGTCTGTCTGTCTGTTAGTGAGAGCGGTCGGTTGCAGAAGGCCACATCGCCGCCTCGCATCATACTGGAGTCAGTGTGACCCTGTGAGGTTCCACTCGTCGGGACCCGCACGCCTTCCCTGTTGCCTACTTTATTGATTATTTTGTTTTGTATTTTTCTTTCTGAAATAAGGGTAATAATAATACCTTGCGTTTGCTGGATGGAGCCGCATTGCTCCGCCGCACGCCGAGACCGCGCAAAAGCGAACGGGCTGCGAGGAGAGAGAGAGGCGGGCTTGCACTTGAAGTATTAGAGTGGGTGCGGGTGCTCGGCTGCTGTTGGGGGCGGCTCTTTGTGGCTGTGTGTGTGGCTGTGTGTGTGTGTGTGTGTGTGTGTGTGTCTGTGTTCGGTCAGATACAGGACCACGCTGCTGCTGGTGCTGGTGCGCGGACGCCAAAAGAGAGACTGGCACGCGAGGCGCGTCGGGCCGTGGGGAGGGAGCTGGCGGACTTGCAGCGCTCCGCGGCCCCGCGGCCCCGCGGGCTCAGGCAACAGCCAACACATTAGCGGTAATGATTGTATCCCCCGCCATGGCAGTGCTGGGAGAGGCGAGGCAGAGCGCGTGTCGTGTTTCTCGGAGCGGACGCGGTCGAAAAAGTGGCGATGAATACATATGCAGGCATGAGGAAGGGGAGTTCACCGAGGGGGGCCTCCTGACGGGTGTACACTCACTGCTGACTGGACCGGACTTTCCCATTGACAGGAATGAAAAATTCACGATCATTTATGGTTCCTGTGTTCTGAGCTGTCACCCACCCCAAAATAGGTTAAAACTCATTCCTACCGTGACCAAAACTCAAAAGGAAAATATTTTTGTTTCGCTTAGAAACATGTGGATGCTTATGAAAAAAAAACTGCAAAAATGGGTGGGCACTACCTCGTCCCAGGCCTCCGCCTGGAACCCTCCTGCTTAACTTCGGTGTTCGAATGGGAACCGGTGTACCAGGTATCGACCGCCGCAAAGACACCGGCACAACGCAGCGGCCTTTTTCAGGGGCACGCTTCCGCAACGGTCAATGTAGCCCCCTCCGCCAGCCAGATTTCCGGAATCAACTCCCTTCGACTGGCTGGTTGGTCTGTGGCACTGCGGCCACTCCCGAGCGGATTGGGGGGGAGGTAGGCTTTCCTATATCGTACACAGCCGAAGCTGCTGTACTTCACGACGAACCCTAGTCGCGACGGCGTGTCCTCGTCTGCCAGATTCACAGGGAGCGAAAACGAAGGCACCGAACCCTAGGTACCCCCGTAGCATACACCCGAGTCTCCGAACCAAGTTTCCTTGGTAGACACAGAGCCCCCCCGCCGGAAGCCCCGGGCGACCGAGAGAACCTCGGACCCGGGAACGGGGGTAAGCCCGACCGTGCTGCGGGAATCTTCAAGTTGAAACCCAACGCTTACATCTCTCAGTGACGCAGCGCGCACGGCCGTTCAGACAGCCATACCGGTGCCACGTTCGGAAGTATATTTTACCCTCCGTCTTCCAAGCGCAGACATAAGAAAAATTTAAGTGTGGTAAGATTCGAATCCCCGACCTTTCGGTCGCTGCCCATCGACTAATACGCACGCGGCCACAGAGCCGCGGTGATGTCTCTCCAATATCTCCCCCCTATACTTTACACACCGACGTCTAAGCTGAGCCGACAGAAAAAACGCACGGACCGGCAAAGAGTTGAACCCTGACCAGCCGCCCGCCGGCCGGACTCGGTAACCGCGCGGCTACCGGGCTTCGGTGCGAGACCGTCGTGCGCTCCCGGTACTGTAGCCGCACGACGTGTCCGACTGGAAATTGAATGGACTTTGACTGGAGAGTGACTGGGCTGGAAGGCGTACACTGACTGGAAGCACCGGGGTACCCCTCGGAGTACACTTTACGTGGCACAGGGCGTTCGTGAAGCGTGTGGCCGATCTTTTTTTTTGGTGATGCGCCATGACCTGCATGATAATGTGTTTAAAAATTTCCTAGAATATTGGTGCAGAGATCAACACTATTAGTGTGGCGCAGGGGTGGACCCCTCGAAGCTTGCAGTGGATATGGTTGTGCTGGATAAAAGAAACAACACGACAGTCCATTAATGCAGACTCCCTCACGGTGTAAGTAGGTCTGGGCCGCGTAAACAGGGGGTAGTGACGGCCTGAGCGTGGGCCGCCGCGGCCGCCGCCCGCCGGTCACTGCCACACCCCCTTCTTTGTTGGCGGAAGCTTGCGAATGCAGATGCGATTGGAAACAATTACCATACCGGGACGCGATGATCCCCCCCGTACTGATAGGGCAAAGAAACAAATGAGGACGAAGGACTAGGTTTGCAGAGATGCCCCTCCCAACTCCCCTTTAATCAATCAAGGACGCATTAGCAATTTACGAATCGCAAATGACCTCATTCGGAACTCGTAGCACTCGGACCTCACGGACCTCAACTTGAATAATTCTTCGCGGCTTGGCGCGGGAACTGTTTGACAAAAAAAGAGTAGAAAAAAGGTTAATTTCGGCAGGGCGTCGCGTGCTTGTTCGGGGAAAATGGTAGCCCTGCCTGACGGCAGCCCTTCCGTTATAGACAGTTCAGCCAATGAAGAAGTTAAAATTTCGTGGTGTTTTCAGTAAAACACACTTTGGACTTCGGGATCACCTGCGGTAGGTCTAACCGCACCTTTAACTGGCACACGAGCATCCGACCATGTTTTGTCTCTTCCTAACCTCTCTCTCTAACCCTTCCCCCACCCCTCACCCACCCCCGACCCCCGACCCCACGGCCCTATCTCTCTCGCATGCCACACCGTGTTGATTAAGGCATCAATAATTTACTTTACTGCACATATTGAGGTCCGATTCCTAATTAATGCTCAAGGTGGTCGTGGAGCCCGGTAACGAGAAGGGGGGTGGGGGTGGGGTAACGAGGAATATGGCGACACAGGCCGTTATGCGGCGGGGGGGGGGGGGGGGGGGCTGCCGCGCGGGTTCAAATACCGGCCCTGTTCCTCCGCACTTTACTCATCGAGTATAAACGACACTGTACCTCCGGGCGGGGGAGGGGGGGGGGGGGTCGCGTGCCCACGCAGCGCCGAGGGGAGGGAAAAAGAGAGAAATGTGTTGCAGCATCACCCCCCTGAGTGGAGTAGAACCCGGTACCTCCGGGCCCGCGGGCCGCTGCGGTAACCGTTACGCCGCCAATCCCGGCGCCGCTGGCAGTTTAGACAACAACACGGCCTCCGCCATAACCGTGGACGTGGTAGGGCGCGGCGGGGCGCGGCGGGGCGCGGCGGGGCGCGGCGGGGCGCGTCTCTATCGCCCCAGCACGGGCACTACTTAAAACTTTGCCTCGCGCCACCAGGCCGGGTCGCTGAGTGCGACGGAGACGAAGACGCCGGCTCGGGGAGAGCGAGCGAGACGGCAACGCACGAGCGAAATGCAGCGCGCTGCGCGTTACGGCTCGTGCAGCACTCCACACACCGCCGGCAGCGTCGCCACGCGATCTTGTCTCCTAATGGACTGCGCTGAATGAAATACTTGAGTTAGTGCTGGTTAGCTCATCAGGACTCCTTGTGTATGATCCTCACGTTCAGACCTGGAAGCGAGGAGTCCCTCTGGAAGGTAGGCCAGGTGCCTAAAAGAAAGGTCAGACAATCCTTCCGATATTGCCACACATTCTCACCACTCTACTGGAGTGAGAGACCCCTCGCCTGGAAGTACTTCTGATCCCTCATGTCAGCTCCTGACAGGTCTGGACGTGCCGTTGTTCTTCATCCTGTACCTTAGATGCCTCATACCAGCTCCTGACAGCTAGGTCTCCAAGTTCCGGTGAAAAACCTCTTTTGGACCAACAGTATGGCCAACTCATCTTCACCATGCGCAGTCCTTGCCTTCAGAGCTGCCACCTAGATCGCACATGGTTCGGCCGCACCGTGCCGCTGTGGTACCTGCGGCATCGCAGTGTGCACCAACCGGAACTGGATCCCCGCTTCGGCGCCAGGACTCCGGAAGTTGGGTCACACCCATCTTCGGACGAAATGAAGGGAGTTAGTGGTGGGTCGTGCGGCGCTGGGGTGCGGCCTGGATGGTGCGTCGCGGTATGCGAAAAGCTTCCAGCCGCCAGAGGCCGCCAGGGGCCGCCAGGGGCCGCCAGGGGCCGCCAGGGGCCGCCAGGGGCCGCCAGGCCGCCGAGCCGGACCGTCGTGATAGTCGTCCCATCATTTCTCGTTTCATCGGGCCTCTCTCCATCTCGCTCTCTCCCTCCCTTCGTAGCCCCCCCCCCCCGCTCTCTCTCTCTCTCTCTCTCTCTGTCTCCCCCCCCTCTCCCTCGCGGGTGATTGACTTGTTCCACAAAGAGGTGATGGCGATGGCCCTTTAGAATGAACCAGCGCTGCCTCGTGGTGGTGGCGAACGGTTGGCACGTGGTTGGCGCGTGGCGGGGCGTAGCCTGGCGGGGCGTAGCCTGGTCCGCGGGTCGCTTGGTGGCACTGCGGGGCCGCGGGGGCGTTCTCTTCACGTGGACCACTTCTGCTGCCGCTTGCCGCCGTCGCCCCCAACGACGCGCTACTGCCCCGGAAAACTTTCGTTTCGTGGACTCTGTCTGCAGATGTGTGTGTGTGTGTGTGTGTGCTGTTTGCTATAAGACGTGCCCACCGCCCGCCTCTACTCTCAACCCCCTCTCCCAAACACACAGTCTCTCTCTCTCTCTCTCTCTCTCTCTCGCACACACACTCTCGCTGCGTCCCCCGGTCACACATCCGATCTCATGAAGGTGACACACATTTACACCAACCACGGTGGTTGTTGACAGACGTCTAACACACTCAGGCAGGCCGGGCAGCGGGCGGGACCGGGAGGGTCGGAGATGGAACAGGCGGCGGAAGTGTTGCCAAACAGCCACTTGTTCCTCATTTCACGTTGTAATCATGCAGACCGCCAAGAGACGTTCCCCAAAAGTGCAAAAAAAATAAATGTGTGCGGGAATTTCTGCCAGTACTCTGGAGTTTGGCAGAGGTTCTGGCGGCTGCCCCGGTATAAAATCAGTTCAAGCGCAGGGCCAAGCGGGTGCGAGAGAGACAGGGAGGGGCAGGACGGTTGGAGGGTAAGGGTATCGCGCGGCTTCAAGGGGGTGTGACAGAGAAGCACAGCCGGCGCGGTGGCCGTGGTTGTTTGTGAGGCGAAACCAGGTTGGTCTGTGGTGCGCCAGGTCTGTAGGTGTTTGTGAGGAAAAGGGCGTGTCTGTCCAAGGGAGGGGGGGGGGGAGGGGGGAAGAGGGGGTGGAGGGGGATGAGGGAGAAGGGGAGGGGGTGGGGAGGGGGAAGAGGGAGAAGGGGAGGGGTGGGGAGGGGGTGGACAGGGCATCAGAGGCGCATCATCCCTCCTGGAGTTGGTGGAGCGGGGTGCGCTACAACTTTCGTGGACCTCCCCCCCCCCCCCCCCCCCCCCTCTCTCCTCGTCTGTCCCTCTTCCCCGCTCTCTCTCTCTCTCTCTCTCTCTCTCTCTCTCTCTCTTTCACACACACTTTCCGTGCGCCGCTCCAACTTTTTCTCCGCTGCCTGCACGACGCTCTTAGGGTTGCACGGTCGAGTCTTAATTCACCCGGCACCAGCGAGGCCTCTGTCACTCCACCCCAGAGAGCCGCAAGGCCGAAAAAAAAATCGGAAAAGTTTTCAACTCTGATGTTCCACGTTACCGCACTCATACTTATCTCGTACGCTCCGGTTTGGTTTCGGCATGGGCTGCGTCCGGTGGTTTTGACGCGGCGTCCCCCCCCCCCCCCTAATACTCTGCCTGGCGGCACGACGCACTGCACGGACGACACAACTTTTAATTGCAAAAATATGTCGACTAGTCGGCGAGTGCCCCCATGAAAAGCCGGCGAAGCCAGCTGCTTCCCGCTGCATAACGATTAGGAGATGGGGGACGGGGGAAGGGGAGGGAGGAGGGGGGGAGGAGATGGGGGACGGGGGGAGGGGAGGAAGGAGGGGGGTTGGGGAGGGGGGGGGGGGGGGAGGGAGGAGGGGGGAGGGCGATTTTCACGTTGCCGATGAGAGTTTCGTGCACGCCTGCATACACCCTCGGCGCCGCGCACCGCCCCGCTGCATTCGCAGCAAAAATCACAGCGGCAGGCGGGAAAAAAGTAAATCTTTAAAAAAAATCATGTGTTCCCGCGGCGTGAGTGCGGGGCTCCGACCCTTACCACCACCACCACCACCACCACCACCACCACCACCACCACCACCACCACCTCGCCAAACTTCGCTGCTCCAGAGGGGATGCAATTTCAATCGAGAATGTGTGAAGCTGAATATGTATGTGCCCCCTGGTCTTGGCGGGCATCAGCATACCGACCGGCAGCGGCGGCAGCTCCGGGGTGCAGCGGGCGCCCCCACGCCCCGCGCCGCCCGCGCAGACGGAAAACCGGAAAAAGTTTCTGGCGTGGAACGCGAACGCGGTGCGAAATATTTCGCGTGCTGTTCTGTATCTCCAACGGGGCGAGCGGCGAGGCAGGCGGGCAGCAGGTGGCTCTGTATCGCAGTGGTGCACCGGCCTGCGCGTGTCGGGCGGGGCGGGGCGGGGCGGGGCGGGGCGGGGCGGGGCGGGGCGGGGCGGGGCGGGGTGCCCGGTGCCCCCGCCACGGTTTCCGTCCTCACTGTACGTGCAGTGGAATCAAAATTTCGAGCCTTTCGTCGATTTGCTTCGCGTAGTCAGTATAGCCCACACTTAGTCAATTTTCTCATTGTATTTTCTATGTGTATCTTTTAAAGAGTGCAGATACTACGCAACGCTCTCCTGTACTGGCCACCCCGACCCCGCAAAAACGTATTCGAATATCTGCTTTATCTAACGGTTTTTACAAATATAATTGTATAAATTGTTTTTCTATCCAAGTTGAGATCAAGATTTACTGAATATACAGCCATATTTTTCTGCACAAAATAAAATTTACACCCTCCGCAGGGTCAACGTGTGTGTGTGTGTGTGGATAAGGTGTCGTGTTACGTGTGTCCTAGCCAAGGATATTACTCGTTATCTCGTGGGGATACAAGGGAGGTATGACTGACTGTGTGCCGGCAGTCGCTCCCTGTTGTAAGCGGCCTGTTACCGAGGCTTACGCCTAATGAGGAAATATGTTTCCGCTGTCGGGGGCCCGTTCCGTCTCTCTCTCTCTCTCTCTCTCTCTCTCTCTCTCTGTCCCTCTCTGCTCCCCTCCCTCTCTCTCTCCCTCTCACGGGCCCGAACACGAACGGAATGAGTCCTCACATTGAATGCTCACCCACCATTCCTCACCCAGGCCAGCTCAGGCTACGCCCACGCGCTCGAACCTCTGGCCCCGGCCATTTGTCATATGGCGTAATATTGCTATAATTCTTTCCAACACCAACAAAAAAAATCGTAAACATATGTACTTGAATGCCTGCCACCTTTGACACAACATGTCTCTTATTGGACGCAATTAACATTTCAAAATATATAATTGTTGATCTCTTGGTTGTTTGTGTGCACGTTTTGACGGATTCAGGACCACCAATGAGTCGTTATGTGTATTTCGAAAATGACGAGTAAATGCTTTCCCGATCGCCCGCTGCTCCTCTGTCCCCGGTCCACGCATGTGTGTGTGTGTGTGTGTGTGTGCGTGTGCGTGTGTGTGTGTGTGCCTGCCTTACAATGGGTACTGGCCCTCCGCACGCTGCCGCTGTGCCCCGTGCTGTTTACCCAGCCATCGACACCAGCGGGAGACACAAAGCCCGGCCGGCGTGCGCCTCGCTGCACTCTGGTGGCCACTCCGTGAACTAGGTCGCAAAGTCGTGACGACGGGCGAAAAGAAGAGGAAAAAATAGTGTTGCCATGCCGCGTCGCCGGGATTCGAACCCACGTAACAGCGCGTGCGGGTGCCGTCGGGGGCGGGGCGTCGCGGCGGGGACACCTCGGGGCGTCGCAAGCACTGCGGGGGGGCCGCGGGGGGGCCGCGGGGGGGCCGCGGGGGGGCCGCGGGGAGGGTTGTCGTTTAAAGCACGACGGCGACAGGGACGCTCTCTCTGAGAGCGCGCGCGTTTTCAAACTTGAAAGAGAACTCGCGCCTCGCTGAATAATAAATTATTGGCAGACCCTCCCCTCCCCTTCACCCGCAGGGCACGGTGCAGTCCCCGGCCGGCCGCACAGCGGCGATGCGACGCGCTCAGTGCAGAGGCCGGACCAGGCCGCCGCCGTACACCTCCTAGGCGCACCCCAGGCCTGCCCTATCTACGGGCCCTAGGCGGTCTCTAGCCCGTGGCCGGCCGTGTGGCTATCCCGTGCTATGCAGAGCCCTTTTGACTTGGGCGTCGACCCTTATTCCACCCCGGCTGGTCTTTCTGCCTCTGGCCGTCGCCGCCGCGCCGCCGCTGCATCCACCTCTGCCACCGTCGCTGCCGCCGCAACAACCACTACCGCGGCCGCCGCTGCCGCCACCCGGACAGCATTTTCTTTCTCTGAGAGAGCACCCACCCCGCCCGCCCCGCCCCGGGCTGCCCCCCCCCCCCCCTCTCCCCGCCGGTCGGGCACGCCAGTGTTCCTGTTCCTCCTCCTTCGGACCCACAGTCGAATTTCAGGCTCGGCGGTCCGTGGCCGGCCGTGCCGCGCCGTGCCGCGCCGTGCCGCGCCCCAACCCCACAGAGCGGCGGCGGGGGGAGAAGCGGCAGCAGCGGCAGAGCAGCGACAAAGCCGGCATCAAAGACAGAAAGTGGAAAAAATAATTAATACAAGTGTAATTGTTAGCCTGCGGCTGCGGTGTCGGCGTGTCCTGGCGGCAGGACGAGGGGGCGCAGCGGTAGGACTCGGGCTCGCCGTCGGCGTCCCTTCTTGTCGTCGGTGACCCTCCCTTCGCCTGCATCCCCCGCGCCGTCGGCGTCCTCTGCTCCTCCGGCTTCCTCCCTTCTGTCGGCGTGCTCCCCTTCGTCGGTGATCCTATCCATTCATCGGCTGCTTCCACTTAGCTGTTGACCTCGCCTTCATCAGCGTTCACCCTTTGACGGCGTCCTCGCCTTCACCGGAGTCATCCCCTACGTCGGCGTCGTCCCCTTCGTGGCGCTCGCCCCCTTTATATCGGCGTGCTCCCCCATATCGGCGTCCTTCGCCTCCCCCGCTGCCCCCCCCCCCCCCCCCCCCCCCCCCCCCCCCCCCCCCCCCCCCCCCCCCCGTCCGCCAGCGATGTGCTCCTCTCCGTGTCGTCGCTTCATTGTTTTCCACGTTATTAAATTTCATGCAACCACTTCGCTCGGCGGCCCGTTTTATATTTAGGGCAGCGAGCGCCGCCTGACCCCAGCCCAGCGGCCGGCTACTCTGCCTGCCCCGCCTGCCCCGCCTGCCCCGCCCCCGGCCACCGTGCGGTCAGTGCGAAGTCATCGGGAGCGAGTGAGACATCGAGCGGATGGTGCGGCGAACGCTGCGGGTGGGAGCGAGAGCGCGCGGCTCGGCTCCGGCCCGGAGTCGCGTATCTGGCAGCTCCGGTTCCGTTCGATACGGCCGCCGGATTTCGACTTGCTGTATTTATATCTGGTCGCGTTGAAGGGCGAGTGCGGAGAGATCAGGTCGCAGAGGCCGAGAGGCCCGGAGGCTGAGAGGCCCGGAGGCTGAGAGGCCCGGAGGCTGAGAGGCCCGGAGGCTGAGAGGCCCGGAGGCTGAGAGGCCCGGAGGCTGAGAGGCCCGGAGGCTGAGAGGCCCGGAGGCTGAGAGGCCCGGAGGCCGGGGGCCGCGCTGCGAGTGGATACAATTTTACACCGTCGCCACACGCTCGCCCCCGCTCTTTACGCCCCTTCAAATTTCGTAACGTGGACTATCAGACAATCAGAGGCACACCATCCAGGCCTATTCCCCCCCCCCTCACCGCCCCCGCCACTGCGGCCGGCTGCGGTCCACCCGCCCGCCCTCTCCTTTCCCCCGGGCCATAAACTCATCGTGGTTTTATGACTTTAGAAAATGCCGGGGGGAGCGGTATGGAAGCAGCAGCGGCGGCGCCCTCTCTGCTCTGCAGCGAACTGACCAGCCCGACACGACGGCAGACGCCATCGTCATCTCACGACGAAACTACTGAAAATCATCGAGAATCAATCTTCGCGCTCTCTCATACTGCCGCATATTTTATTTTCGTTTGAATGTTTGGCGCGTACTGTCCGCGTGACACTTTCCGCGCTGTAGGGACCGGGGGTCCGGAAGCGGAGGGGGGGGGGGGGAGGGGAGGGAGGGGAGGAGGGAGTGGAGGGAGGGGGGGAGGGGGCGGAGGGGGCGAGAAGCTGATGGGATTATCATCCTCGCGTGAGGCAGCGGACAAGAAAAAAGAGAGGGTGAAGATAAAAAAAAAAAGATTTATAAAATAGTCAGCAAGCGCAGGGGGGCTGCCCGCCATGCCCCGGCCCGCCGCTGGCCGCGCCATACAGTCGGAGGCTTAAGTGTGCCCTGGGGCGGGACGGTATGCAGCAGGGGACGCCCCCCTCCCCTCCGGCACCTCTCGGCGTATCGTGTACCTGCAGGCCATGCGGCCCTTTAATATCCACCGCCCCCCCCCCCCCCGGGTCCCCCTTCCCGCCCCTGCCCGCTGCCCCGTGCCCTCCAGCGGGAGACTGTCCCGCACGACATATCGCCGGGATGTCGCACGCCTCGCAAAGTGGCGAAGGCCGCCCGGGTTACTTCCGCACGGAGCTTAGAGCTTGGTCGCTCCAGTCACTCCAGCTCCATTCACTCCAGTTCCAGTCACTTCAGCTCCAGTCGCTCCAGCGTGGGCCACAAAATCGACACTGAACGGTTCCGAGGGAACTGGAGTGTATTTACTATGCCACAATAAAAAACTACAATCCTACTCTTTCTGACTTTTATGAGATGCACATTCTTATATTGATTTATGTTTGTGTTTCATCGCAACCGTGCGCTGATTTGTCGTGAAGTCCTTGAGACACTGGATCCGTTTGCCTGTCATTGAGGAGGGGAAGAGCAGGGCGGCTCTCCGCGCGCTGTGCTGCACCAGTGCGAGCAGGACGGGACGCGTCTCTCTCGCACTCGCACTCTCAGCCGCCAGAGCCGTTCCTGCGGCAGACATCAGCCAAGACGCCGCGGCGACTGCAATCCGAATTAAACCTCCCCGATCGGTGAGGCCTGCGCCGCCGTGTGCCGTGACGAAGCGCTGTGCAAGAGAGAGAGAGAGAGAGAGAGAGCTGAGCGCCGGGCAGGTAGGCAGGCCGTGGGCTGCGGCGCGCCCGTGCGCAGCGGGTTGCCTACCCTCCCGATCGCAGGCGCGCTCCCGTTGGACGGCTCAGCAGGCAGCCGGCGGTGCAGGCCATGCAATCCATCCCAATTGGGTTTGCGCTTGTGTGTGTCTGTGTGTCTGTGCGTGTGTGTGTGTGTGTGTGTGTGTGTGCAGGCGGACGGGCGCTTTTCCAACCTGCTGCCCCGCCCGTCTCTCTCACAGCGGCGGCACGAGGCCGCACCACGAGGCTCACCGATGTCGCTGTTTCGCGGTCACCGAACACCCGCTTGGCTCAGCAACGAAGCTCAAAGCCCCTTCCCCCGACCCCCTCACACACGCACACACACTCATACGCACGTGCGTACACATGTGTATGCACACGCGTACACAACACACGACGAGTGTGAAAGTGCCGCAGCGACACCTTGTGCCCACCATGAGGATGCACACACCTTCTATTCCTGCTGTTCTCTGAGAGCTCGGCGCCGGTGTGCGACCCCGATAGTCTTTTTGGAACATAATTATTTGTGTGGGAGTGCCACTGTCCGCACTCTATGCTTCGTGCAAAACCTCTCCAAACCGCTTACCTTCCCCTCTCTGTCACCCCCCACCTTCCTCTGTCTGTCTGTCTCTCTTGCAACAAGCTGCAAGCACTCTCTCACTCCCCTTATTTAATCCACTGAGACGTTTCTCCCCGCATTGGTGCATCGCTCGGCCTGTCACCAAACAACACAACCTGAGAGGATGGAAGAGGGGCGCTGTGGAATAGGGAGGGTGGGGAAGGGGTTGGGACAGGATGGGCGAGGGGATGTGGGGAGAGGGGAGGGGTGGGAGAAGGGTTAGGGGGAGAGGGGAGGGGGTACCGCCTGGGGGCGGCCGCAGTCTAATGGAATGTTTCGGTTGCAGCGCGCTGCCGCTACGCCCCGGAAGTAGGAGTTGGCGTGCTGCTGTTGGTGGAGCTGGCGGGGCATTAGCGATGCGCAACGGTGAGGCATATCGAAGGAGAGAGATTTGATTTATTTATTTATTTATTAGAGAGAGAGAGGTATATACAGATAGATACAGACAGAGGAAGAGAGACAGATAGAGGAGAGAGAGAGAAGAGAAAGGTAGAGATAGCGACGGCAACTGCCTCTGTGACAAAGCAACGCTTTAGTGCACATCCCGACTGCTGACGTCCGTGCCCTCCAGGCATGATGACGTCACTGATGACGTCACTGGCCAGCAGCAGCCCGGCCAGGGTGTGTCACAGCGTCAGGAAGGGCTGGAGCGTTCACGCGATAAGCCCCCGGGTGAAGTGCGTTCTATTTCTGTGTATGAAAAATGGAATTGATGATGGAGAAAGGCGCAACAGAAGGGGTAGGATCTCCCAGAAAAACGTTGTCTTAGCATGGAGCTTACCGTGGTTAATAACTAAGCTAATAAAGCACTGTTCCTAAATTATGGACCTGAAAAGAACTCACACACACACACACACCACCACACACACACACACACACACACACACACACACAGGCTGCGGTCCTCCCACCCTCGCAAACCTTTTTCCCATTTTGGTCGGGAGGACTTTTCCAAACGGGCCTGAATAGTGGCATTTCAGACTGATATTCCGCGCCTGGGTCGGAGCTGGCAGGCTGGTCTCTCTGATAGATATCTGATAGCTTGGGGCGTCCCCTCCCCCCCTGAGCTCCGTAGCGTGGCAAGGAGCCCCCCGCCCCCTACCTCCTCTGCCTCTCTCTCGCTCTCTCTCTCTCTCTCTCACTTGCTCGCATTCCCATCTGGATGGCCGTGGGCGACAGCGTAGCGAAAACCAGGTGGGACGAGAGGCGGTATCGAGAAAGCCGTGCCCGCGGGATGGGGAAGGGAAGGGGGGGGGGGGGGACCTCAGCCCACGACCCCCCACAGGGACAACAAGCAAACCCGCTTTTCTTTTTCCACTTTAGTCCCCTTCAGCCCCCAACTTTATGCGAACTCGAACGCTTGGCAATGACATGAAACCCTGACCCCCCCCCCCCCCTTTCTCGATCTCTTTTGCCCTTTGCGTATTCACAACTGCAATGAACCTGTGTGTGTGTGTGTGTGTGTGTGTGTCTCGCGAGAAACAGGGAAACCCACTTCTGACGCCGGTATTCGAACCCGGGGACACGACGCATAACCCGCGTGCCCTTGGGATTGATTTCCGGCCTCGCGACACCTCCTCCGGCCTCTCTCGTCCCACCCGCAAACTTTGATGGCCGACTTTGATTCTCCCTCTTCCTCCCTACCCAGCTCCAGCTGCCGTCTCTCTCTCTCTCTCTCTCTCTCTCTCTCTCTCTCTCCCTCTCTCTATCTATCTATCTCTGTCTCTCTCGCTCTCGCACACACGCTCAAGTGGGCTCATACCGCCACGGCCTGGCCTGATGGGGGCGCATGCCGAAGAGCTTTGGGCGCCAAGCCATGCAGAAACTTGGTTCTCCGGGCCGACGCGGCGCCCAAAGCTTGCTGGAGCAGATCGCGGGGGCCCTCTTCTACTGCGGCCGCCGGCGCGGCGCGGGTTCGAATACCGACGACTGCGCTTCCGTTTTGCGCGTCCACCTTACATTGCGCTATGCACTGGACATGAGCAGCACGTACGAACTGCCGCATCGCCGCACAAGGCATCGAGGGCCGCGAGTGCACACACACCAAGTGTCGGTGTACATTATTTTGTGAACATACTGTAGCCTACAGTTTGTTACTTTGAACTGTATTAATTTTCGCACACAACAAATGAATATGATGCATCGGGTGAGTTTTTCAGTGCACAGTTGTCGCACCGTTGGCATTAATATACGTTTTTTCCAGTACTCCGTCATTGCGTGGCTGTGTGCGGTATGGTCTGCAGGCGACACTGCAGGCACATTCCGAGAGGACCTTTTTCGTCGCTCTGTCTCTCTCGCAAACATCTATTAAGGCACTAACCCGCATGAGTGCGACGGAGACAGAGTGGCGAAGCAGCCTTTCGGAATCCGATTGCCTGCTGCAGTCCGCAGCGGCTGCTGTGGCATCACATGGTGCGAGTACTGACCGCACGTAGATCCAAGGGGGGGGGGGGCTGAAGGGAGACAAGGAGAGAGAGAGAGAGAGAGAGAGAGAGAGAGAGAGAGAGAGAGAGAGGGAGAGAGAGGCTCCGAGCGCCGCCTCCAACGCGCTGCTAATTAGAATTAGACGTTGGCAGGCCTGGCGCCGGCCGGGCCGCGAGTGAAAAGGCACGTGTACGTTGGCGGACCTGCAGCGTGGCGAACCGCAATCCGTAACTGAATCGGGAGGCGAGGAGCCCGGCAGCAGCAGCCCGCTGATGATGAGCAGAGAGAGAGAAAGGGATGAGGCGGAGTTTGAGGTTTGAATTTCAATTGGCAGCCCGCCGCGCCTCGGTCGTTGAAGGCGCGAGCCTCGGCAGCACAGTGCGGCCCCGCGGGGCTGCTGTGTAAAGCCAAGAGACCTCCATCTGTTTCCGCTCGCCTGCCTGCCTGCATGTCCGGCTGCCTCAGGCACGGAGCTGCCCAGCTCATGCTTTTTGCCTACCCTCCAGGCGGCCTTCTAAGGGCTTCCCTGACAGCCCCCCCCCCCCTCAGCGCTACGTGCCTGCTCCGTCTGTAACTCTTGGGATCGTCGATTTCATTCGTTGGGTTGAAGTAGCCACCTTCTCTTCGTCACTTCAACTCAACATTTAGTTTCAGTCGATTCGAATTTATTTATCTGAGAGTTGTGTGTCTCTCCCTCTCCGCTCTCTCTCTCTTCTCTCTCTCTCTCTCTCTCCCTCTCTCTCTCTCTCTCTCTCTCTCTCCGCAGGATTTACGGGCACGAAGGCCGAGAGGCGAGGGGTACCTCAGTATTACGGACGGGTGTACACCACCTGACTGGACCACAAGTGAGGTTAATTTTGCGATCATTCTGAGCTGCCGTGACCAAAAGGTCAAAAAGTCATTCCTACCGTGACCAAAACTCCCTGAAAATATTTTTGTTTCGCTTAGAAACATGTGGATGCTTATGAAAAAAAATTGCAAAAATGGGTGGGCACTACCTCGTCCCAGGCCTCCGCCTGGAACCCTCCTGCTTAACTTCGGTGTTCGAATGGGAACCGGTGTACCAGGTATCGACCGCCGCAAAGACACCGGCACAACGCAGCGGCCTTTTTCAGGGGCACGCTTCCGCAACGGTCAATGTAGCCCCCTCCGCCAGCCAGATTTCCGGAATCAACTCCCTTCGACTGGCTGGTTGGTCTGTGGCACTGCGGCCACTCCCGAGCGGATTGGGGGGGAGGTAGGCTTTCCTATATCGTACACAGCCGAAGCTGCTGTACTTCACGACGAACCCTAGTCGCGACGGCGTGTCCTCGTCTGCCAGATTCACAGGGAGCGAAAACGAAGGCACCGAACCCTAGGTACCCCCGTAGCATACACCCGAGTCTCCGAACCAAGTTTCCTTGGTAGACACAGAGCCCCCCCGCCGGAAACCCCGGGCGACCGAGAGAACCTCGGACCCGGGAACGGGGGTAAGCCCGACCGTGCTGCGGGAATCTTCAAGTTGAAACCCAACGCTTACATCTCTCAGTGACGCAGCGCGCACGGCCGTTCAGACAGCCATACCGGTGCCACGTTCGGAAGTATATTTTACCCTCTGTCTTCCAAGCGCAGATACAAGAAAAATATTGAGGAAACGTAAGGCTTGAACCCACGACCTTGCTATCGCCGATCAGCCACCTTACCGATGCGGCCACAGAGCCGCAATGGTAGCCGCTGCGCGCCCCCCGTACTTTACACACTGTCGTCTAAGCTGAGCCGACAGAAAAAATGCACGGACCGGCAAAGAGTTGAACCTCCGACCAGCCGCCCGCCGGCTGGGCTCGCTAACAACGCGGCTACCGAGCCTCGCTGCAGCGCAGCGGTGCACTCCCGGTACTTTATACATTGGCTGGACTCTGGCTGGAGAGTGACTGGACTGGAAGGCGTACACTGACTAGAAGCACCGGGGTACCCCTCGCCATATCGACGCGTACGAATAAAGCGATCATCACTTCCGATGCGGATGCCAGCGATATTTAGGAGGGGCCAACACCCATAACCCGCCCTCCCTCTCCCTCTCTCTCTGTCTCTCTCTCTCCTGCACACGTGCCCCGCGTGTCCGCAGCGAGGCGCGAATACTAAGAAGGTACATGATCCACTCGTTATCCGGCTAGGCTGAGGAGCGGCCGCCCACCCTCCTCTCCCCGTCCCTGTCGCACCCGCTACTCTTGCGACTTTCCCTCCAGCACTCCCTCTCCTCTCTCTCTCTCCCCTTTCTCTCCCCTTTCTCTCCTCTCTCTCTCTCTCTCTCTCTCTCTCTCTTTTCTCTCACTACTCTAGCTCTCCTTCTCTTTCTGTATCCTCTTTGCTATCCTATAGCCATGGATAGGCAGGGCCGCGTTCCGTCTCCTCCCCTCACATTTCTAGTCGTTTTGTACGGCGAGCGCGGTGGGTTTCTAGAGGCGGACCCGCGCTGCGCTAGAAGTTTGGAAGGAAGGCTGGCAAGGTGCCGGACGGCGGCACCGCACTAGAAGTTACGGCCAGATGCGGCCCGGCGCTAGAATGGTCCTCGCCAGCCACTTTTAGAGGGCGGCGCGCGGCGCAGGCCTTGACGCGTGTTGCAGGCAGCGGCCGCGGCGGCGGCTTACATTGTCGCGCCCAGCGTCCTGAGGCGAGAGAAAGAGAGAGAGAGAGAGAGAGAGAGAGAGAGAGAGAGAGAGAGAGAGAGAGAGGGAGAGGGTGGGGGAGGGGGTGATGGCAGTGCTGCGGCCGGTGCGCTACCCAGTACCCGGCAGGTACCCACCCGCCTGCTCAGGTTCCAGGAACGACCCCCGCCCGCTGCCGTATACGAATTATTTTTCGTGCGGAAGTAGGTGGAGTTGGCGGGAGGGGCTGCAGCGGTTGTGGACCGAGGCCCCGGCGGGGCCCCGGCCCCTCTGTGGTATAGGAAGTGGAGTGTACAGTATCCAATCGACGACGCCGTATAGCTAACCGACGAACAAGATTGCTTATGTATTTGTATGCGTGCGTGTGGGAGTGAGAGAGAGGGGGGAGGGTGAGAGCGCAGTTCGCTCACGCACGTGCGTGTAGGGCCGTGCCGAGCGTTGTTATAATGTAGCGACGAAATTGATCATAAGGTTGCTTCTGTAGAGTAAACATCTACTGCACACACACACAGACACCCACACACGGGCAGCCTCAGGGAGCGCAATTAATCAGCCATGGGTGGGGTCGCACACGCAGAGAGAGAGAGAGAGAGAGAGAGACAAGGTGGGGTAAAGAGTGTGATGAAGGAATTTTTTTTAATACAGTAGAATTAATAACTAATAAAAATGCGTGTGGAGGCCGGTGCTGGTGGCGCTCTCTGGCGGCGGTGAGGGCGGCGGCATGCAGGCATCCCGCTGCCAGTGTCCTTGGCTGCGGCGCCTGAGGGGCCCAGGGACCCCCTGCGGGAGGAGGCCCTCGGGGCGGGCGGCGCTCCATACCGACGTCAAGGTATCAAGGTTCAGATTACCATTGAAATTCAGATTAAAATGAGCAAGATACTGTTTTTTTTTTGCCTAACATTGGCGTTGATATTAAAATTAATATGAATTCTAATATTAATATTAGATTCATTGAAACCCTTTTAGAACGACGTGGATTTGTCCTGTTTGTACGGTGCGCGCCTCTGCGTGGAAGCAGCGAAACGCAATATGGAAAGGTGGCGGCGGTGGGAGAAGTGCCCCCTCTAGCGGAAGTCGACGGCGGGGACGGCGGAACAAAACAAAATTAGAATGCCACCCATTTCCCAGCGGGCGGGTGCCCGCAGTGCTCCAGCACTCATATTCAGTCGGCCAGAGAATGAGACATTCCAACGCTGCTGCAGCGGCCGCGGGAGGGAGGGAGAGGGAGGGAGGGCGGGGGGAGTTCGGAGGAAAGGCTGTAATAAGCAAATAATAATTTGATGCAGGCAGCGCGAGCCAGAATAGGAGGCCTCGGGCTAACTAACTTTGGCCGCCTAATTGCACGGCGCACCACCGGGATACTCCGTTGGCACCTCCGCCTGGGGGAGCAGCCTGCGGCGGCGCCGGGGCCCGGGCCGCACTATAGCTGGGTGTGCCTTTGGTATTGACTCACCACCAGTTGGCTTTACAGTTCCCATCTGATGCGTCCGCTTCGTGCCGGCTCTGACAGGGGGGCACAGCAGCCCGGCCGGGAGACGGAGCCAGCGGAGCCAGCGGAGCTGCGAGCGGGCCGCAGGGCGGCTGGGTGCGCTGGCTCTCGGGTAAGTGCGTGTGTGCCTTCTCTGCAGTGCTAACAAGGGAAGTGTCCCAAGCGGTGTAGCCTAACACCCCGGCTTTGACGATATTCTACGGGCATTGACAACATTTCAGGAAAAAATAAATTGGACGTAAAAGTTGTCATTTTTTTGTTGGCCAGGATGGTAGAGCTGGGTGCACCTGTACCTCAGGTTAGGTCAGCACCGTGAGAGAGAGAGAGAGAGAGAGCACGCGCGTTCCTGTGCAGATGAAGTATCGTGGGTGTGGTTTTGAATTTGGGCGCGGCACGGCTGGGGCCTTGGCTGGGGCCTTGGCTGGGGCCTTGGCTGGGGCCTTGGCTGGGGCCGCACGACGTGGTGCCCGCAGCAGAGGCGGGGCGGCTCGCTGCGGCTCAGGCCGGGATCAGACGACTCGTGGCTGCCCCTCGGGGGGTGCGGCGGGACCCCGGCGGGGCCCCGGCAGCGCGGCAGCACAGCTGCAGCACCGGGGCAGACGCCGCCGCCAGCCCGCCCCGGCAACAGGGCTTACATTGACAAACCCGGTTCATGTCTGATGTGGCGCGGACCAGACTTTGCCTTCTGTTTCTCTCCTTATCTCTGTCTCTCTCTCCTTCCCCGCGTTCTCGGGGTGACCACGCACTGCCCGCCCGGACAAGTGATTGATGGCCCAGTATGGTGTGGTGCGGCGGGGGGGGGGGGGGGGGGGAGGGCCGGCGGGGCCCCCCCAGCAGCAGCAGCAGCAGCGGCAGCAGCGGCAGCAGCGGCAGCGACCCCCAGAAGGCCGTCGGGCCGACAGAGACCAAAACGAAGAGAAGACCCACCAGCACCCGTCTTCATCACTTTGGCTCCGGTTTCCCACTTTTTATTTCGCCTTTACCGCCACCGCCGCTGGCGCGTCCCTCCGCGTCCCTCCGATCCCCCCGCGGCTGCCATCCCGCACCACTCAATTCGATACCCAGCAACCCTGCTGGCTGCCCCTCTACCACCAGGAGAAACTCATTCCGCCTTCATCAGTTCGTCTCAGGCACGAACACCACCACCTTGAAACTCTCTTTTTTTTCTCGCCCGCTGCTTTTTCTAGATCACGTGAACATTGACCTGACTTTGTCTGGTCGGTGGCAGCCAACCGTATAGATGCAGACAAATATATATATCACCCCTGCAGTAATTCTATCGGCTCACCCTGACTCGCTTCCCTCTATTTTTCTCTCTCTCTTTCACTCTCTCTCTCTCTCTCTCTCTCTCTCTCTCTCTCTCTCTCTCTTTCTCTCTCTCTCCCACTTCCGCCCCCTGTACCTTCCACGACCTCACCACCGCTCCTTCGGCAGCCCCGTCATCGTTAGCTTTAAATCCAATCCCCACGACTGTACTTCTCCTCCCCTCCCCTCCCCTCCCCCCCCCCCCTCCCCTCCCCTCCCCCCCTCCCTTCCCTCTCCTCCCTCCCTCCGCTCCCCCCCCCTCCCCCTTCGACCACACCATGGTGACAGTCTTGTTTATGGCGGGAAATACGAACGCTGCTCCCGAGGGTGTGAGGGGTGAGGGAGGGGGCAGCCCGCGTCCCAGCCGGTCTCCGCCGCCCTCTCACTCTCCCCGCACGGGTAGGTTCTGGCCGCGAGTTGTGTCGCTCCTTGCCAGGAGGCGGTGAGAGTTTCCTATCCGGTGGGGCCGAGGGGGGCCTCCTGACGGGTGTACACTCACTGCTGACTGGACCGGACATTTCCATTGACTGGAATGAAAATCTTGCGATCACTTATGGTTTCTGTGTTCTGAGCTGCCACCCACCCCAAAGTAGGTTAAAAAGTCATTCCTACCGCGACCAAAACTCAAAAGGAAAATAGTTTTGTTTCGCTTAGAAACATGTGGATGCTTATGAAAAAAAATTGCAAAAATGGGTGGGCACTACCTCGTCCCAGGCCTCCGCCTGGAACCCTCCTGGTTCGAATGGGAACCGGTGTACCAGGTATCGACCGCCGCAAAGACACCGGCTCAACGCAGCGGCCTTTTTCAGGGGCACGCTTCCGCAACGGTCGATGTAGCCCCCTCCGCCAGCCAGATTTCCGGAATCAACTCCCTTCGACTGGCTGGTTGGTCTGTGGCACTGCGGCCACTCCCGAGCGGATTGGGGGGGAGGTAGGCTTTCCTATATCGTACACAGCCGAAGCTGCTGTACTTCACGACGAACCCTAGTCGCGACGGCGTGTCCTCGTCTGCCAGATTCACAGGGAGCGAAAACGAAGGTACCGAACCCTAGGTACCCCCGTAGCATACACCCGAGTCTCCGAACCAAGTTTCCTTGGTAGACACAGAGCCCCCCCGCCGGAAACCCCGGGCGACCGAGAGAACCTCGGACCCGGGAACGGGGGTAAGCCCGACCGTGCTGCGGGAATCTTCAAGTTGAAACCCAACGCTTACATCTCTCAGTGACGCAGCGCGCACGGCCGTTCAGACAGCCATACCGGTGCCACGTTCGGAAGTATATTTTACCCTCCGTCTTCCAAGCGCAGACATAAGAAAAATCTTGAGGAATCGGTAAGATTTGAACCCCCGACCTTTCGGTCGCTCGCCATCCACTATAGCCACGCGGCCACAGAGCCGCGGTGGTGTCACATGCGCGCCCCCTATACTTTACACAGCGTCGTCTAAGCTGAGCCGACAGAAAAAGTGCACGGACCGGCAAAGAGTTGAACATCCGACAAGCCACCCGCCGGCCGGACTCGCTAACCACGCGGCTACCGTGCGTCGCTGTGCGGCGGCCGTGCGCTCCCGGTACTGTAGCCGCACGACGTGTCCGACTGGAAATTGACTGGAGTCTGACTGGAGTCTGACTGGAGAGTGACTGGACTGTAAGCTGTGGGGTCCCCTCGGGTGGGGCTCGGCGGGGTGTCTGGTTTCTGTCGGCGTTCTAAATGGCGCTGGTACTTGTCTTTCGTGACCCGGTCGGGTGGGAGATGGCCGAAGGAAGGGAGAGAGAGAGAGAGGGGGGGGGGGGGTTAAAGGTCTGGGTTCGGGTGCCGCGGGGGCGGCCCGGAGGCGGTCTGTCTTCCGCACGGCAGCTGGAGACGCGGGCGCCGATTCCTGGCGGAGGGCCAAATGGAAACAGTGAAAGGTAGAGACGACGTCCTGAAGCCCCCCCCCCCCCCCACTTTCCTTTCACTGGGTTACCTGAGCCGCGACGACTCGGATGGCCAGTCAGCAGACACGTGGACGTGTGCCACGATACGGTCGCTAGCAGAGTTTATTTCGTCCGCACACAGGCGAGGAGGGGCTGTGGAGGCCTCCGTCGGAGAGGACAGGCCGGGGGCTTCCCTACCAACGCGATGCGGAGTCCGGGTGCGTCCTCGGGCCCTCCGGGGCCGGAAGTCCGTGAGGCAGACCGCAGGGGAAGGCCTCCCTCCGCGAGGTGCACATCAGCCGCGGACAAAGTCGGCTGCGTTTCCGCCCGCGCGCCATCTCTCGGCGGCGGCGGCATCCTCCCCGGCCGCTCGGGCTGCGCGGTGCAGTGCGCGGGGAGCCCCCGGGGGGTAGGCATCCAGTGTGGCACGGCCGCCGGCGGGGCGGCCCACCCCCCAGGCGAGGGACGATCCCCAGGTAGATTCGACGACCCCCCGCCCAGTGAGATGTGTGTGTCCGAGCGTGCACGGTACGCAGCCCGCAGGCCACCGTAGCTCCGTCTCTTTCTGTCTCACGCGTCGGGCCGAGCCAGTGAGAGACAGAGAGAGAGAGTGCGTTGCGGGATTGCTTATCCCGGAAAAGGTGTGGCGTTTCTGAATCACCTGGTATTTGCTTTTCTCTGACTTTTTCTTTTTTGTCTTCCAGGCCGGGCCACGTCTTGGCGCTAACCACTTCCACTCGCCTCCCTTAATGACAGCAAAGTGCAGCGAGGACGGGTAGCTTCCCCGGCCGGGAGCCGCCGTCCCCGACCCCGGTGCCCAGCGGCGGCTTTGATGTCCGGTGCCTGCGCTAACTTTGGAGCCGGCGGTGGAGTCAGAGTTCACGGGGTCACCTCCGCAACGCGCACGCCTGCTGGCTGGCTGCCTGGCTGGCTGCCTGGCTGGCTGCCTGGCTGGCTGCCTGTCTCTGGCCAGCAACTGCTGCTGCTGCAGGACCGAGGGGGGGGGGGGGAATAATAAGATGGGGACGGCGGGAAGTTTTTAAAAATGAGGAGAGGGGGGGGGGGGGTCGAGGTGACAGCAGAAGACAGAAGAAAGGTATTGGGGAGGGGTGCGGTTAGGAGAGGGAGATGAAATTGGGGAGGGGGGGGGGGGGGAGAGCGCCCTGCGTGTGAGCGGAATACACAACGATGCCCAAATGATGGAATGTTAAGTAATAGCCGGGGCATATTGGATCCCCGTGGCACAGGCTGCGCACAGGGAATGTATGCACGATCAAATTCTGGTCCCCAGGATCACAACCCCCCTTCTCTCACACCGCTTGTCGTCGGCGTCGTCCTTCTTAACCATAAAATGAAAAGGAAAGAATTGCCCTCGGTGTGAGGGTGCTGAGTGGTGGTGGCTGCGGGCAGCGGTGACTCCTCGGTCAGCGCCCGCCTCCCAGAGGGTAGGCAGCACTCTGACATCCGTGCTCTGCGGCCGTGCCTACCCTGCAGGCGGCGGGCCGCTCGGGACACGTCCGCCTCGAGGCCTCACCCTCCCAGACGCGGCCCACAAGTTGAGCGGACTTCGCGCTTTAATTTCCGTTCCCGCAACATTAAGCCTCCGCTTCGCTTTATTCCCACTTATAAAGACGATATTAACAAAAGTGAGCAGGCCGCCCTTTCGCCGCGTCTCTCTCTCTCTCTCTCTCTCTCTCTCTCTCTCTCTCTCTCTCTCTCACCCCCCCTCTCCGCATGTGCCCTCTTCCTCGTCCCCTCCGTTTCTCGTGCCGCCGCCCTCGTCGGCGGCGATTCCATTCCTGGTTTAATTTTTCTGAAAATTTGTGCGTCCAATTGGTCGAGTTTCCTTCTCCCCCGCCGCCTCCGCCGCCGTTCGGTGTCGGAATAGGCGTATTATTTTGTGGAGCGGGGCGGTGCCCTCGCCGTAGACGCGGCCGCAGCCCGAGCTGCGCTCGAATTCATTTCGAAGGCGGTGGGGTCGGGGGGACCTGGACAGAGACAGAGCGGCTCCGCAGCCACGCCGGCAGGAAAATCTCTTCTTCTTCTCGGTTCCGGCGGCGGTCGGCCTCCCGGTGGCACCGCGGCGTCCGACGGCCTCCGATAGGCTTACCGGGACGGGGTGGGAGGCGGCGGCGGCCGTGCCCCCCCCCCCCCCATTGGTAATCCCATCCTGATGATGATTGGTGTTTTCGGGGCCCCGGTCCGTCCCTCTGCACCAACGCCTGTCTCACGGCGGTGCCCCCGATGGCCGAAATGGATCCCCCGGGAGCCACGGGGCCCCGCAGCGACCCCACACGTTCTGGCCGAGGGAGAGCAGATCCGTCACTCCCTGCTCCCACGGCTTATGGGCGACTGTTGTGTGAGGTTAGGTTAGGCGCGTGTGCGGCAGCGTCACAAGGCGAGCACGCCGGGGCGGCCTGATAGGGCCAGGGGGAGCGGGACACGGCGCCGCACCGGGCATCTCTCTCGCACAGCCCTAGGCAAATGGGGCGTCTCGTCTCTCTCGCACGCAGCTAGACCACCACTACGCTGCGCGACAGTGCAGCGCGGCCACAGATTCGTTTCTGCATTTCCACAGGGCGCAAGGAAGATCAGATGTTCCAGTCGCCTTCTACTTTTTCCCTCTAGCAGATGTAGAAGATTGTCGAGCTTTCACAATGCCATTGTATTGAGTCACGCATTTGTTTACGTGTTTCCTTGCGGGATGGGTGATCATTTTAGTTGTTTCTGGTGTCCTTAGTTTTAGAGGGACTGAAGTCGTGCGTTTTGGGGTTAATTTTAGGTTGGGATCGGTTAGGGTTTATCATGAAAATAGCGCTTCTCTCGGTTTAGTTAGATAGGATTGGTTTATTTGAGATAAGTAACATTTAATTAATTTTGAACAATGTTTAAAATATGTATGCGAAACAAATCTGTAAATGTATAGCTTTATAAAGCAATCTAATAAACCTCTACAAAAACTTATAACAGGTGTAGTATGTGTTAGCGGGTACTTTAAAAATTATCCAGGTATACATCAATAATAGTGAAGAGGGAGCATCACTCAGTATTATCCTTGATACTCAACACATTGAAAAGTATCGACATGGCGTCTGAAATGGTTTATGAAATATCTTTGTTGCTTTAGTTAACGAATACACTTGGGGAAGCGTTGGAATAAAAACAGGTTTTTCAATTACATGTGCTTCATATTTACAAGTGTAACAGTTACAATAGTTCAGTGTTCTTTTAAATCATTTCCAGAGTGCAACTGTCTACTATCAGGAATAATGTACGAGTAGGAACAGACAGGCAAAGTGATTTAAGAGAGTGCGAACAAGAAAGAAGTTGTGCCAATAGTTACGTCGATGTGTAGAGTTTACGTGGATACGAATTTAGCCGGACTGTGTTTCAGCAATGAAACATTCAACATAAAAATGTGATACTTGGAATCGCTCGTATGGGCATGATAATAATTATGAGATTACACCGACAAATACATAATGCACATTCACAAGGCAATTACACATCTACGTATTCTTAACAACGTTTTTTGCTCTCTCCCAGTCAATTCTTAACCACTTGAATATTGTAGCTCAAATTCTATCCTTTTTCCCACTTTAGTTCATCCCTGACTTCTATGAAATCTTTCCTTCTATGTCTACGGACGCTTGAAGCGAACTGTCGCCTATCCTAAAGAAGAAAATATATTAAGAACTAAATATGCATTGCACTTCTGTAAAACGTTAAGAGAACAAATTTGTTTTCACTCGGCAGGGAGATCCTCGTGGTCTCGCTATGTGATGGGGTTACATATCATGGTAACAAATATTTCGATAACGGGCAACATTTTAACTCCAAGAAAATAATAAAATTTTATTTATAGAATGATTAAAAACAGAGGTTGATCAACGTTGTACGACGTTACTAGTATACTTCAGGCATAACGTATACAACATGTCATACATACAGGGACATAGTAATTCAACGCCCACTAATATGACCCGATTGAAAGGAAAGAAAACTCTACCGAATGGTCCCCCACATACATACCGAACAATATTACAAGGAAAAGGAAACAAGACAACTATGATTGGCTTAAAAATAGGGAATCACTTTTTTACTTGAAAATGACAACGTAATTAAGCTGACATTCACTTAACGTATGTAGATTTAATCTAGATAGCCGTTGAGATATGACAACTGGTTCGCTAAAGACATAGACGAGAATTCACGTTTAAACCAGAACATGCGAAGTTCGCTTTCTTGCTTAATATGGCAGAGCCCTATATTCTTAAAGTAATTCTAAAAGACGATAGTTCCTTGGCCATCCAGTAAGGCGACACCCATGATGATTAAAGCTAATAAACAGTACTCATATAACCATTTTTTTCTCTATAATACGTTGGACATCATTTCCGGGTGCAAAAATACATTTTTACTTATAAATATACCTTCCGCCGCCGCGCTCCGGATGGCGCTGCTTCCGCCGCTGACTTGGTCCCGCAGGCCGAGGAAGGTGCGAGCGTTCACATTCAGGTCCACAATCATCGCCGCTCAGCGAGGCGGGGCACTTAAACACATCGGACTGAATCACAGCAGCCGTCCTCGAGCACTGCTGAGGGACGGGGGAGGCGGGCGGACGAGCGCTGACCCGCCACTGCCGCCAACTGACACGCGAGCTGACACGCGAGCTGACACGCGAGCTGCTGACACGTGCACACCGTTCACAGGCCGCTGCGGTAGACGCGTGCCTCGTGCAGGATCCCCGACCGGCCGGCCTCCTCGTCCTGCCAAGGCCAGGCACTGCAACACAGCAGGAAAGAGAGTCGATGAAATAAAGTTTGCCATCGTTGCAAAACCCCCACGGTCAATATTTTCCCGTTGCCCTGCACGCTGGCCTCCTGTCAGTGGGCCCCGATCATGTCCTTGGCTAGTATTACAATGTTTGTTACCTGTAGGGGCCCTGCACGCTGGCCTCCTGTCAGTGGGCCCCGATCATGTCCTTGGCTAGTATTACAATGTTTGTTACCTGTAGGGGCCCTGCACGCTGGCCTCCTGTCAGTGGGCCCCGATCATGTCCTTCGCCTGCGCGGCGCGCGGGCCCGGGCCAGGATGGACAGGACGGTGCGCTTGGTGGGCGACATGGCGATGTAGGGCCGCTTCCTTCCTCCCGCGGCTGCAACGTCAGGAAGGAGTGAGGCATGTGAGGCCGGGAGACACGCTCTAAAAATATAAAATTATTCACCCAAGCATAATACGCTTGATCCAAAGCAATATTGAGAGCCTAAACCGCAAATTTTCCAACAAGCGTAATATGCTTCTTCCACGCATAACTATGCATGAATCAAGAATATTATGCTTAACTGAAGCGATACTGGCACCACGCATCTTTATGCTTGCACCACAGCATCAAGCATCAAGCATCACATTTTTAATTAAAGAAACTCCACCAAGAATCACGAGTTATCGTAGAAATTGCTTTAAATCAAGCATACTTCTTTTTTTTTTTAAATTGCACGCTCGCTGGCGGCTGTCGCACCCGGCGCGCAGACTTACCGATGGGGCTGTGGAGCCCCCGTGAGGGCCCTGGCGCCAGCGGGCCGGTGGCGAGGGGGCCGGGGGCCACAGCGGTCTCCAGGCAGGGGTCGGCGTGGGGCATGGGGCCCAGCCCGACGGCTGCCGCGGCGGCCACAGCGGCCGCGGCGTCCTCCTGGGCGGACGGCCCGGGGCCGGCCGGCCCCGACGCCAGGTGCTTGAGGTGATCCCGGGAACTCTTGAGCACGTGCAGCTCCCACATCTGCTCCTGCCGGATGTCATCGTTGAAGTCCTGCAGAGGAAGAAGTTGGGTGAGGGAGGCGGGAGGGCGGGGCCGAGTCGAGGGGGCATCACTGTTAACCGGTGCACAGCGGCCAAAGAAAATTTAAGAAAAGTCCCACTTGGGAAAAATCTGACGTGCGACAGTTATTTCTCTTCCAACGCTTTAGAGATGAGCTGTACAAAACCAATCACGGAGAAAGTTCTAAAAGGTTTATAATATTTCTAAAACGCCAACTTCTAAGCAAAAAAACAGATGAACGAGACAGGAAAAAAATTATAACGAGGGGATACGGTGCACAAAAAATAAATATGTCAAGGAGTGTATGTCATCTTACCGGCACCAGAAACCGGCGCACTTCGGCAAGGGCAAGGGCGATCCGGGCGTGGGCCTCTGCGGGGGGCGCCAGGGCCGTCACCTCGACGTGCAGCTCCAGCTGCAGGTGACAGAACTTGGGGTCGCCGGACAGCCGCAGCTCCTCCTCCTGTCACAACACAGACACACGGCCGGGCCGTGGGGAGCGGCTCAAGGGAGCGAGTGACACATACACTGGAGAATCTGTTTAAAAATTATTTTTGAAAAAGAACGTGGTCACACATGACTTAGTACGATATAAACTGGGATCCCCCCCCCCCCCCCCCGCGAATTAAATTAAACGCAATTGAACCACATTTGCCGTTCCCCTCGTTTGCGCAACGCCGGGGGTCCGTCGCTGTCGCCTTGGCTGTCCACCACTGGCCGCTAGCCAACGCCCCCCCCCCCTTCCCCTTCCTGGGCTGCTCCCGGCTCATCGCGTCGCCGGCAATATCTCAACGCATCTAAAGAGGGCCGGTGCGGCGGCCAACAGGCGCGAGCCGAGGGCCTGGCTAATCCTCGCGGCTTCGCACGCTCAAACACCATGAGGAACGGCCCGAGCAGACAATGATGCGGCCCGCAAGGGCACATTCTAAAAAATACATAAATGAAAATAGATTAAGAACAAATAAATATCAGAAATAGAAACATTTGCTGTTTTTTTCTTCTATCGGTTAATTGTGAAAGGAGGAAAACGGCAATTCTAGTATATGATGATATTGGGAAACAATGTTAAGCACATAAAACCCTAATTTTCATGTGTTGGAAAATATCAAAAATTCTTGTAATTTTTCGAAAATAAATGAGAGGAAAATTTGCAGGACAAACAACTGTTCAGGAACTTGCAAAAATATTTTTCGCACTGGGGAAATATGATGCGATATCTACGTGGACTAGTTTACTCCCAAGTTCCGGGCTCAAATACTCTCAGCGGAAGAAGACGTATTCCCTTAGACTGCCGCAATAACACGACACAAAATTACATAAACTCCTCTCAGACGCCTCCACGGCCTGTATCGCGCGACGTCTCCCTTGTGATAACACGCTTCGGGCACACTACTCGCTCCCGCATCTCTCTCTCTCTCTCTCTCTCGCTCTCTCTCTCTCTCTCTCTCTCTCTCTCCCACTCTCTCCCTCTCCTTGCAAAGTTTTGATGATAGTGTCTCCTAATAACAGCGAGATTTCTACCCGGCGGGCAAGAAGGGCGAAAGGGGATGGGGGGTGAGAGAAGGGGTCAGATAGAGAGAGAGAGAGAGAGAGAGAGAGAGAGAGAGAGAGAGAGAGAGAGAGAGAAGAGACGGAAGGGCGGGAGGGGGAAAGAGGCCCCCTCCCGTTTTAACTTCGGAAAGCAATCAGAAACAAACTAATAGAGCTGTTGCATCTGATTGGGAGTGAGCAGCCCCTGTAATCCCTGTGAGTGAACTCCTGGTAATAACAAACGGCGGACGGACCACCGAGTACCAGCGGAGGCCGGCGCGGCCGGGTTACCCCCAAATCAATCACAAAGTTTCCCGCCAAAGATTCGAAATTTCCCCCGAAAATTTGAAGGGTACCACCAGAAACACACAGCTCCCCAGTGCAGAGCTGTTCCTCCCCGCCGCACTCACCTTCTGCCGGTCCCGCATGGAGCCGCGGCCCAGGATGGCCATCTTGGTCATCGTCTCCTCCTGCAGCCGCTTCAGCGAGTTGCCCTGCGGCCCGAGCAGCTTGCCCACAAAGTTGAACTGCAAACAAACGCAACAAACACGTCAGCGAAACAGTCTCGCGCAGGTAGTCGTCGGAGGGGGCGAGAGGAGGTGGGCACAGCGCCACCCGACGCCACCAGACAGGAGGTTAGGTTAGCCGCGGCCAGACCGAGCCAGACGCCAAAGCGAAAACTCGTCCGGTGCGCAAGGCGCGCCAGCCGGCACCCAGTGTCGTCATTATCCACCTGAGTGCGAGAGAGAGATGGACACAGGAGGGGTGTGGCCGGGCATCTCCCTCGCACACATGGGGCACCCCGCCCGCGTCTCTCTCGCACTCGGTGCACACTCTCCCGGCTGGAGAACAATACCGACAGCCCAAACGAGTGCAGATGATGCGAACGCACTAACTGGAAATGTACAAATTTGAACATAATTATGTACGCGCAATTCTGTACGTAATTATGTACAAGTTACGGCGAGAGGCGAGGCTCTCATGGCGTGGCCCGGCCGAAAGCGAATCTCCCTAACGTTGGGTGGTGGCGGAGGGGGGCGTCCCGCAGACCCTGCGGCGCTCCTGACGCGCTAGAGAGCATGTGTGTGTGTGTGTGTGTGTGTGTGTGTGTGTGTGTGTGTGTGTGTGTGTGCACAGTGTTCGAAGGTGGAAATGCCACTCTCTCTCACCCACGGCCACTCCTATACAGCGTTATCTCGTTCAGATGGGTAAGCATTGGCACGCATGGTGTCGCTGAAGGAGGGGAGGAGAGAGAGAGAGAGAGAGAGAGAGAGAGAGAGAGAGTGAGAGAGGGTGAGAGAGGGTGAGAGAGAGAGAGAGAGTTAACGCCACAAAGACCCCAGCGACAGCCTTGCCAGCCCTTGCTGGTCCTCACAGCTCTAGCAGCTCTCTCACTTTGAAGGGTGATGCCGGATGCCAGTGAGCCGGTGCCCCCCCCCCCCCCCGGCCCCCCCCCCGGCCCCCCCCCCCCCCCCCCCCGCGGCCGCCCCCCGCGGCCGCCCCCCCCGGCCCCCCCCCCCGGCCGCCCCCCGCGGCCGCAGTTTCCACGGTGAGGTGCGCGGCTCACACGCCGACGACCACGCGTATTGCGAGTACACTTTTCCATATCATGCGGCGCTGCTGCGGGCAGCAATAGGCGCCCCCCCCCCCCCCCGCTCCCCTACTCCCCTCCTCCCCTTCTCGCAAAATATTTTGTCTTCATTTGCACGGGTTCTCAGAAAAGAGGCAGGCGCGTGGACGAGCGGTGCTGCTGCTGATGCGGGGATAGGGCCAGATAAAGGGCGTGGGAGAGAGGCAGACAGTGAGAGAGAGACAGAGATCTCTCTCTAGCCGGGCGCATGCACAAGGCGAGCCGCCGCTTGAAACGGTTCACTGCCGACCTCCTCGGTGAACGGTTTCTTACTCCGCGAGGACCTCCGGGCAGCGTGCTGGCTGGGAGAGCTCCCCGCCCCAGGGGTGGCTCACTCGGCGAGTCCATGTACAGGTACCACAGTTGTATTAGGTGTTACAGAGTTAGATTTGGGGTACTGCTAAAGTCGACTAAATTTCGTCAATTTGACTCTACATTTCTAACAGAGGACCTGCCCGTGTCTTAGTGCGCACATACTTTCTTGAGTGGACCAAAATGGTCTATGCCACCTGTGGGAGAGAGAGACAGAGAGAGAGAGAGAGAGAGAGAGAGAGAGAGAGAGAGAGAGGGGGGGGGGGCAACGGGGGAGCAAACTAGAGAGCGAGAGAGAGGTAAAAGAGGTAATTCACAATTAGGGCCTAGCAAAAACACAACTGCCTCATACATCTCCACCCCCGCGTCCCCTCAAATAATTGAAAAAAAGGGCCAGAAAAAAATGAAGCTACTGCTTTAGGAAATATACGGTGCTAAATGTATTACGGTCCACGCTCTCCATCTGTCTCTTTCTTTCTCTCTCTCTCTCTCTCTCTCTCTCTCTCTCTCTCGCCCCATCGCTCTCAATCTCACTCTCTCCTCTCTCCTAGAACGTAAACGCCCTCCAGGTCGTAATAAATGAATAAGAACGTCGTTGGGGCGTGGCGGACGATTCGCCCTGCTGGCCGGAACCATCTTGAGCGAAAGTAATGCTCTCTCATCCCCTTTCCCCATTCTCTTTCTCTCTCAGGCGCGGTCAGGGACGGGCCAGAGCTTGCATTGGTGATGCCCGCCCCTCCCACCCATCCAGCCGGACGCACTTACCACCTCTAAAATGGCACTAGTGACTCTGCTGTCTAACTATTGGCATTAGTGGCAGGGCGGATCGGGCCGGGGCTCCGGATCGCAGTGACCCCGAGGCCCTCTAGGGGGCCCTCTAGGGGCCAGTAGAGAGTCTCTATACCTGTCTAGTGGTATGAAAGCTCTTGCGGTGTCGATAGAGAGACCTACTGATAGGTGCCGGTTGAGTCTCATAGGCTCTCGAGGTGCCGGTAAAGAGTCTCTGACGCTCTGTGGGTGTCAGTAGAGAGTCTCTGAGGCTCTCTAGGTGTCGATCGAGTCATTGAGGTTCTTAAGATGGCGAGTATTTGAGGCTAACTCGGTGTCAATAGACAGAGTCTGCACCTCTCGCACAGCGCAGGGTGGCCGCGCGGCGTGGCAGGCGAATCCGGCGACGCTCTCTGCTAACGAGATTTCCCGACGACGCTACGCGCGTCCCCGTGAAAGAAAAGCCATCAGCTGCGGCACCGGCCGGGACTCGAACCCGCGCGACCCGCCGGGAGCCACGGAGCGACGACCGCGCCGCGTCGGTCTGCGCCGCCCCGACCTCGTCTTCCCGGACCTCAGCCTTCGTGCGGCCCCAGACGGCGTCGGGGAACCACTTCAAAAGGAGAATATCGGGGGAAGAGCCGTGTCAATCTGGGGTGAGAGGAGTGGGGGGGAACCTAATGACGTCATCGTGTCCGTCCGCCCTCAAGAGTCATCAGCGGCGGCCGCCTCAGGGCGTTGGCAGTGCGCTCGCGTGCCAGGCCGATAACTACCCGGACCAACGCCACGCGCCGCCACGCGAATCAGACGACGACGACGCGCGCCAAAATTTGAATAGATTTGTATTGGCGCACGTCCCGACGAGCGTCTCGGATTCAAATTTGCAAGTATGAGGCGGCAGCGTGCCGCGGCAGACACCCGCCGCGCCGCTCTCGTAGGCATGGCCTATTATCTCCAGGACGAGCTCTTTCTCCTCCCCTTTACCGTCTCTATCGCACGCACAAACACTCCGTCTCTCTCACGCGCAAACAACTCCACCCCCCCCCTCTCTCTCTCTCCTCTTCCTCTCTCTGTCTCCGCCGCTCCGTGACGGGACGGGACGGCCCCGACAACGTTTTGCAGCCGCTCATATTTGAATTCAGAAAACGCCGCGCCTCGCGGCAGCAGCAACGTCGGCGACTGCTGTTGCCGAGATTAAAATGAGGAGCGTCTGATTGCGTCGGATTACAAATAATGACATCATTCTCGCGGCCTGTTGTCCTCCTCTCGCTTCCTCCGCGTCCGGCCCGCCTCTCTCCCATCTCTCTCTCTCTCTCTCTCTCTCTCTTTCCGTCGTAATGAAAAGGTCTTTCTCCTCACGTTTGATCGGAGCGCCGCACAAAACTATTGTCCTATCTCCCTCTCTTTTCCTCCCGCGGTCCTGGATAGTGCGCTGCGCTAGCTCACTCTCTCCCTCACTGCATAGCAGGACTTGGCAAGGCCTACAGAGAGAGAGAGAGAGAGAGAGAGAGAGAGAGGGAGCATGATATATATATATATAGAGAGAGAGAGAGACAGAGAAGGAGAAAGATAGAGAGAGAAGAGAGAGAGGGGGGGGGGGGAAAGAGAGAGAGAGAGAGAGAGAGAGAGAGAGGGGAGGGGGGAGAAAGATAGAGAGATCGAGAGAGGCAAGGGTTTGGCGAAAATTCACAGACTTCCGCAACGTGGATGAAATGGATGAAAATCCAGGTTAACGTCCAAAGTTTGCAGCTGCGGCCAGCGCGGCCGTGAGGCCGCCTCAGTGAAGTTCCTACGGCTGCGACTTCCGGTTGTTGTAGCGTCCTCAACCGCCGTATCGACCAGAATTGGCCCGGAAGTGGCAGCACAGGCGGGTGCGGCGGCATTTAAATAAACATTTACATAAACAGCAGCGTCAGTGCAGACGCCCGCTGCCCCCCGGCCGGGTAGGCCACCACGGCTCCCAGCACGCACGCCTGTCGCGCGGGCTCGCCTACGCGGGCACCCGCAGGCGCCCCAGGTCTGCATAAATAAGATTGCATTTCAGAGTCATGGTACAGTGCATCATATAGGTGTTCATTAAATTTCCTTCAGAGTCAAATCTTTACAAATGTGTCTTCATAAGATTTCATTTGGTATTGCAATCTATGAAGTTTATAAATATATTTACAGACTTTACAGAAATATACAAAGGGGGTCGTATTATGGGCATGCCATGGCTTGTAGCTGTAGACATTGCCTCCAGGGAAAATTGACTGTGGGAACAAGCATTTATAAAATTTCATAATGCTTCACAAGAATCCGTTTTACCTTCAGGAGACGGCAAGACATTACGCGTGTACATTACGCGAGATTCATAGAAAAAACGGCCTGGCATCGGCCGAGGGACTGACCCGAAGCGAGGCCCGCCGCCGTCCCCAAACCCCGGCAGGCCGGGCGGCCTAATGGATTATGAACACATGCGACGACGAAAATTACTACCAAAGTTCATTTACAGAAGCACGCCTTTGGGAGAAAGGGGGAGCCCTCGGTCCTCCCGCCCCCTCCCCCTCTCTCTCTCTCTCTCTCTCTCTCCCTCTCTCTCTCTCACTCACTCCCTGCCCCACCGGTTCCCACGGGAAAATACTACTACACGTAAGGCGCATGAATAGTGAGAGGCCTCGCGCCTACTACTTTGGATCGCAAACACCAAAGCGTTGTTATTCCGAATTAATTATTTCGAGCAGGCGGCCCGAGCAGGCAGCCCGAGCAGGCAGCCCGAGCAGGCAGCCTCCGCGGCAGTCACGGCTGGGACAGTCCGCCGCACGCGGGACACTCACCTCCAAAAGTTTCCCCGTATAATGACCGGCCGGATCGGGTTCCGCGACGGGTTCCAATAGCCGCGCCGCTGCCGCCGCCGTCGGGACGCGAAAAAGGACGTTTCGCAAAGGGAGGCTTTCGTACGACGCGAAGGCAAGGTCGGAAGGAAGGAGGGCGGCTAGTCAGTGTCAGGTGTAGTGCCTGTCAGTGCGAGAGAGAGAGAGAGAGAGAGAGAGAGGACGGGACGCCGCACTTGACAGCGGCGGAGCAAGAGAGATGAGCGACCGGGGATGCCCGTCCGCTGGTCAGGTGCTGTGCTGTCAGGTGACCACAGGCCTGACGAGTGCCGGGGGGGGGGGGGGGGGGCAGGACGGACACACACACACCAAACCACCGTGTCTTCTCACTAATTACACTCCTCGGACGGCAAACACGCACACACACACACACACACACAACACTCACAACACTCAGCAAGCACCACCAACCACCTGGTCGGCCATCATCTGTGTTGCCAACCCCCAGCCGCCAATCTCCCGCACATGAAAAGCTACCCTACCGCCAGCCACCGCTCCCTCCCCCTCCCCCCACCCCGCTCTCTCTCTCTCTCTCTCTCACCCCTTCGTACTCTCCCGCCACAGCCCTCATCCCCCCTTCATCAGTCGCCATACCCCACCCCACTTTCTCTCTCATACACATGTCACGTGTACTACACGTGCGCAATCTCTCTCCCTCTCTCACGTGCAGCGTCGCCACATCAAGCCGACTGACCCCTTCGCATCTCATACGATTTTATCGCTGCTGTGCAGTCAGGTGGACGCCCTGCCACCGGCTTTACCGTCGACCCCCCCTCTTTGCTCTTTGTGTGTGTGTGTGTGTGTGTGTGTGCACGCGCCTACGATGTTTGTTGTTGTTGCTGCTGCTGTCGTCCTATCGTCCTGACCCCCGGAACACTCGCATCACAAAGGAGACGGGGGGAGGCGTACAAGGAGGCACAGCAACAGGCCCGCCAGCAGCACTAGGAGAGGGGGTCCGGTTCCCCCCCCCCCCCCCCCCCCGGCAGTCTCCTTACAGTCGCCATCTTTACAGCCTGCTCTTCAGGCCGCACTGCACGCTCGCGACGTCCACGAATTGATCCCACCCTGAAGTGCGAAGCAAAAGGGGCGTGAGAGGAGGACTCAAAAAAAATCTGTTTGAATTTAGCATGTTTTGAGATTCTTGGCGTATGTTGCTTGAATCAATGAAGTGATATGAAATGTGACGTGCATTAAAATGTACCCAACTCAAGTCGACCCTTGAATACCGAGGAGCTGATTCACGAGTTTTCTCTAAAAACCACCGTAGTTACACAACGTAATTTTCCAATACTACCTGAAGTTAAACCCCCACCTACCCGCTGGTGCTTCAGAAGGTTTACTCATGGTTAAGGACAAGTCCTTTGCCAGGTTGCGTTGCGTTGTCTTCGCTTCTGAGCTCCGTAACGATCAGACGAAGCGGGAGAGAAGGAGTAAGAGGGAGGAGAGAGAGAGAGAGAGAGAGAGGGAGAGAGAGAGCAGAGGGCTCATCTCGTCGCCCTATTAGGCAACAGTCTTGCACGCTCTCATCGCAGACCACCTCATTTCGCTTCAATTGCAGCAACCTCACCGCCAACGCCATACACTGCAAAATCACCGTCTTAATTAATTCCCTTCTGGAAATGAGAACTTTTTTCCCTTCATTTCTTTTTTCTCCAATTGTGTTTTTTCCCTTGGCGTCTGTGCAAACGTACTCAGAATAATTTGCGTTTCAGCTTCTTCTTTCCTTTTTTCGCGGTTGACGAATGTCTCCGCTTCCAGAGAAGGTACGCCGTGTTTGCTGTCCCCCCTCCTTTTCCTCTCCCACTTTCTCTCCTCCGCCCCGTGTACTTTGCGGCCTAATTCTTGGCTAACGGCTCTTTGCTGCGTCATTTCGCCGCCCTCCCCCTGGATGTTCCTATGCGCATACATAAAGCATGGTATGTGGCGTGTGCGCCCCCCACTCCCTCCCCCTCTTTTACCATCCCTGTAACCCTTTCTTTTATTTCACCACCCCCCACACAGGCCGCACACCCCTTTCACCTGCTGCCCTCTCTCTTTCGCTATCCCCACATTGCCACCACCTTCAGCCTGGGAATCTCTGGGTGAGGAGGTGTAAAACACAGACAGTAATGGCCGATATGTCGCACAGCAGGGCACACCATATCGTTGGAGAATCACTTCCTGATGCACTTGATAAAAGTATTATTTTTTTTGAATGCATTTATTTGAGTTTTTCTTTTTGCAAAGTTGACGTCAGGATTGGGTTACCCCTAGGTTGACCTTCACAGGTGGACAAGACACAGGGACTCCATTCTTAGAAACTATGACGTCAAAGTGCGTCCGGCTTCTAGAATTTTTTTGGCGGGTGTTATGAAAATAAATTCGCAATCTTCGTAGCCGGACGCTCCGGTGGGGAGTGCAGGGCTCACCCTCCTCCAGCACCTTCCGGTTCGAATTTTATAGGCGACACGAATCGCGAAGGCAGAGAAGGTGTGCGGCCTGGGCCGGCAGCAGCAGTAACCACTTGCTCCTATCCGGGCCCCTAGCTCCGCCCCCTGCACGCGCCTCCACGCACACACACACACACACACACACACACACACACACACACACAGCCTCGTCTTTCCTTGTTCTCATTAACGACGCACCGTCAAGAGAACCGCGCACCAACCTCAAGGGGTGGTTTGGCGGCCCGCCGCGGGGTGGGAGTGGGTACCCCCATTGCAACGGCCTCACCCCCTCCCAACCCCTGCTCTCACCTCGTCAAAGCTCTGCGACAAACCCTCAAGGAACCATGCGCAAACATACGTCATACGAAACCACCTGTGCTCTCTCTCTCTCTCTCTCTCTCTCTCTCTCTCTCTCTCTCTCTCACACACACACACACACACTGTCCCTTTGGTGCGCTCCTGTGTCTCGGTGGAACTGTCTGCAGCGCGTCCCTCGTTGCTCCGCTAGTTCCACCGCTAGTACCTCCCTCTCTCTCCCTCTCTGGCGCGCGCTCACTTCGGAAGGCACGTTGCCCTTATCTCGCGTTTCATTATCAAGGCAACAACAAGGACTGCGCAGAAAAAGGCATTCCGCCCACCGCATTTCACGGTCGCACCGCCGCGACCACGGCTAACGACCCCTGACGCATCGAGTCGATGTATCCAAGTCGATGTATCGAAGTCGATGTATCGAAGTCGCCGCGCATCGAGTGGCCGCGTCGAGGCGACGGCTCGAGGGCCCCTGGATGGATGGGGCGGACGGGGCGGCGGCGGGGTGCGGACGAATGCCGACCATTTGACGGTCGGCACAGGAAGGCAATCCGTCGAGTGCTGTGCGAGATGGCCGGGGGAGCAGGGCCCCTGCAGGGGGCGAGGCCCGGGGAGGAGGGGTGGTTATGGAGGAGGGAGAGTTGGAGGTATTTGGGGAAGCGGTTGGGGAACTCGTAAAGTACAGACGACGGTAGAGGGGCGGGCGGAGTGGGGGAGGTTAATAGGGGTCCGGCTGGTTGCGGGGCGTGGCCGGGGGCTTCGGAGGGGGCGGGGGAGAGGGCAAGACGACAAAGAGAATTAAGAGAGGCCAGCATCCCCCCCTCCGGGGCCGCGCGCGCGGGCGCACCGACGCTGCAGCCGCGCCCTGCTTGTTGGAGGGAGGAATTACAGTTAACGCGGACTCCGTAAGCATGGCTGCTAGGGCCAGCCGTTACGGGCCGCGGGCAGATGAGGCCGTAAGCCGGGGCAGCGACAGCCGTCGCGGTAACACTTGTGCCGGACACGCGACCCCTTTGTATTCCAGTGCGGGGCACCGCGGGGCACCGTGTCAGACATAGGTCATTTTACAATGGCCGCTCTACGGAAGTGGTTCGGGCTACTCGAGAACAAAATTGAAGACTGTTTTTGAAACGGGAAGATCGCCGATGTTTCGCAATTCTGAAGTGTCAATACCGATTTGATATTACTTTTTGGACTGCACTCGCTGCTAATTTGTGACTATTATTTTCTTTTAAGCAGTGAGGTCGGGCGGTAGCCTGCGGATGAGATCGTATGGATTACTATGGCGGACGCTACGCTACGCTACGCTCCGGGGAGGGTCGGTAGTACGTTGTTTGGGCCGGCGCCACAGGTCGGGGTGCGCAACAGGGCCTGTGCCCCAGTGCCGCCGCCAGTGCCGACCGCGCCGTGGCCGCGACGCACTCTATTTCGTCACGTGACAATAAATATTGATGACGAATATTTGTCACTTGAATATTTTGTCACTTTACGATTTGCTCGCCACGTGACGAAATACTTTGGTGACAAATTATCCGTCGCTTCTGGGCCAAACGCCCCTAGAAGTGATTTCCTATCATTCCCAGATACAATTGATTTTTTTTGACAATTTTTCGTCTACGTGTGTGACGAAAAAATCTTGAACAAAAT